>BSBK01000066.1:912500-1512500 GCA_027943335.1 Chamaecyparis obtusa | reverse complement strand
GATATTCCTTTCAGCTGGACTGATGAAGGAAAGAAGAATTTTGATTTGATAAAATAGGCTTTGTCTTCAGCCCCTACTCTTGTTAATCCTGAATTTACTAAAGACTTCATTTTATATGCTTATGGTGGTTCTGACACAATTTTTGCTATGTTGGTTCAAAAGAATGACCAAAAATAGGAGCAACCAGTTGCATTTTTTAGCAAAGATATGGATGATTACAAGAGAAGGTACAATTTTATTGAAAAACATGTACTTTTTGTTATTAAAGCTTTGAAGAAGTTTAAGCATCTATTTGCTAGAAATAAAGTCCACTTAATGGTTGCTCATCCTAGCATTAAGGAGTTTTTTCTGAACAAGGATGTTAATGAGAAAAGAGCTGATTGGATAACAAAGGTTATGGAGTATGATGTGCAGATTCATGTAACTAAGTTGGTTAGAGGTAAAGGTCTTTATGCACAAATGGTAAAGAAGAAGAACAGATTGAGGCATCTAAAGAATCTGAAAATTCACAAAGTGAAATGATATTGTTTAATGATCTTGTGAATTGGTTGTTAGATATGACCAGATTTTTACAAACTGGATGATGCCCAAATAATCTTGATAAGGCAAAAAGGAGGTACTACAAGTTACAATCTATTCCCTATGTTCTTATTGATGGTGTTTATATAGAAACGATTATTCTGGGATGTTTCTTAAATGTATTGATTCACTAGATCAAAGCAAAATACTATCTGAATTTCATGGTGGATCTTGTGGAGGACATTTCAGTCCTAAGACTACAGCTTGGAAAATACTAAGGGTGGGCAATTATTGGCCTGATTTATTTAAAGATGCTCATGTTTGGGATAGAAAATGTCAGAAATGTGCACTTTTTGTAGGAAAACAAAGGCTAGCAACACTGCCATTAAAACCAATTGTGGTTGATCAACCATTTGCCAAATGGGGAATGGACTTTATTGGTCCTATCAATCCTAATTCTAGTGCAGGTTATAAATGGATTCTACCTGCTACTGATTATTTTACAAGATGGACTGAGGCTATTGCACTAAAAGAGGCTTCTAGACCTCCTGTGTTAAAATTCTATGAAGATATTACAACGAGGTTTGGAGTTCCTCAATCAATTATTTCTAACAATTCTATGGCTTTTATTGGTTTAGCTATCACAGAATGGGCTGTAAAGAATGGGATTTATTTAAATACCTCTACAAACTATTATCCTCAGGGTAATGGTCTTGCAGAATCTACAAACAAAAATCTAATCAGAATTATCAAAAAGACTCTGCAGGAAAATAAGAGGGATTGGCATTCCAAATTGAAGGTAGCCTTATGGTTGGATAGGATTACACCTAAACAGCTTGAAGAGGAAAGGAGAAAAGCATTGGATATAATGGAACTTAAGAAAGCACAAACTAAGAGATCTTTTGATAAGAAAGCTAAGTTCAGAGAATTTAAAGAGGGAGATCTAGTACTTAAGTGGGATGTACTAAAGAGCAAGCCAGGGCAGCATGATAAATTTGATAATTTTTGGTCAGGCCCTTTTGTTATAACAACTTGTAAGGATAATAATGCTTTTCAGTTGTCCACAACTGAAGGGGAAGAATTGTAGATTCCAGTTAATGGAATACACCTCAAGCTTTTCTTTGAGGGTTAGATTTGTTTTAGTTTTTCAGAATTCAATACGTGTTGTCCAAGCACTAGGTTTCTAGGTTGCATTGAGTCTAGTTTAGATGCATTTTCATTTTGAATAAAGGTTGCATTCTTGGTTCAGTTTTCTTAAATTTTGTTGCCCTAAGATAAGCCTATAGGTCATGTCTGGTAGGAAGACATCCAACAGAAGTTGCCAAAATTGTTACTCAAAAATATAGCATACAATACAATAAGCATAAGTAGGAAAAGGTTGCATTTGTTTGTTTAATTAACACTACCTTGCAGGTTTTGTTAGTTTACATGTCATTATTGCATTCATTCTAGATGTCATTATTATACTCTAAGTATTGATCAAGCATTACAAAATTCAAAATTTATCAATGATCATTACATTGTGCATTCATACTAAATGTAGTATACAAATGTCCTTTGTTGTCTCATATTTCAATTCAATATTTAGAGTACATTGCAGAATTGAAAAGAAAGATTGAAGTATGGAATAGGGGTCTCATGTATTGCCTTGTCTTGTCTTTGAGTCAGTTGGTTGTCTGCTAGGTATCTGCATTTAGTTCTTCATCTTTTAGGTCTTCATTTGCATTCAGGTCTCCATCTGCATCTAAGTCTTCTAGGTTTTCATCTGCATTGAAAAGAGAAAAAATGATTAGATCCTGATGGATCTAAGCAATACATGTGATCAAATAACATACTGTAGTAATCAAGTTTTCAATACTGCATCAATCTGGAAAATGAGATGAAATAAGGAAATGTACACTGACACTCACTACAAGGTAGTGTTAAAGGGACTTGTTTCATACATGAAACCTTTTACTACTAATGATCATTGTGGTGTATGTTGTCCTTTTTATTAACCCGGTATCTGAATTAAAGGGACTTAGTATGTTTCCAAAATGAGAAACCTTTTTTAGATAATGTATTTCATGCCTTGATGTTATTTGAAAACTTAACATATTATCTTACAGATAGCAGCTAACTGGTGATCATATTCAATTATTACCAAAGATCAAGTTGGTTTCTCAAAGAAAGTTCAACAAAGAATGCTACAATGATTGCCAACTTTCCAGTTTAAGATACAAAAGATGCTACATAAATACTGGTACAAATATGTCCTTATTGTCATTTTTCAAATCATAAACATATTTGCTACTAAATACAGAAGAGTGCTTCAAGTTATAAAATCATAAAGTGTCTACAGTTTGTTTTTATTGAGTGTCACAAACCCGTGTTCGAACCTCATTACTTAAACATTCTGATGTTTTTGGATGTCATGAGCCCATGCTCGAACTTCATTAACAGTAAATAAACATTTTCATCTTGTTGTACTTATCATATTAAGGTACAGATTCAATATCAATGTGAATTCTTTACAGTGGACAAAGCTATAGAATGCAAAGCTGAACACAAATGAAAAGCATGTATAAACTGGAATAGAGTATGTGTAATAAGCAGAGAGTTCATCAATTCATCATGTTTATAGTTGTTGATTACATAAAGAATTATTCATATCAGCAAAGGAGAGTCAAATAATCTAAGTGCTCTATGTTATTAACATAATATGATGAGGATTGATAAAGATGCAGTTGATAATAATTTAAGGTTTCATTAATATGATGTCAATCTCAAAAAATTAACCACAAGCTGCTTACTGGTATTCCAATTATCAAGGTGTAAAGAGATTATTCTCTTTTAAGAAACTGTTGAGCCTGTTACTGTTTATGACAGTCATGAACTTCATCAAATGCTTCAGGTGTGTTATAGTTACTATTGTGGTGAATAATTTGGGTTCATAATTTTTGAACCCACATGAAAAAAAAAAGTGATCGAATGATTGATTGTTACTAATAATGTAATTGACATTATTAGTAACAGTCAAACAATCGAGATGAACATCATTGATGTCAAATATTAGCCACAGTATACACTAATAGTGAGCTCAAGGAATGCTCGATAGAGAATACCAAATGGAGAACAATCAAAGTATGATAAGCAAGCTTGCAGGTAGACACCTGTCATTATTCCCAACAGTGACTGGTGATAAATTAAAGCCTCGGTCTATAGCGATAGAGAATGACACAAAAGATTTCTCAAAAGTGAGTATCAAACAGTGAAACAACATTTCAAACCATGGGTGGTCAGTCATAAGTAGAACGACAATGGTGAGCTCGAAACATATCAACAGTCTTAAATGATGGTGATACCATGACATGGTGAGTATAAACCCAACTCATGACACAGTCATAGCTTGGTATGATAAAAATAATAGTTTCAGAATGATAACCCAATAGGGTTAGAATAATCAAAGAATGGTGAGCTCGCGGTATGATAAACCGAACATGGTGAACTCTTGGAACAGTCATAGAGAACAATGAGCTCGTGGCAGGAGAACAGTCAGTACATGGTGAGATATCAACAATAAAGCATAAAAATGACATGTGAACTTTAGCAAGTTCGAGTTCATGAACACTTCAAACCCACATGCACAAGATAACAAAAGAACTAACAACAAAATAAAATGGAAGAAAGAGCAATAGTAGTGCATTGGGCTGCAAATAGAGAATAACCCATATGCTACGCAAGAACAATAGTGAAGTCACGGCATCAACACAAGAAAATGATAGATAGAAGGAAGGTAACAGAGAGATAACCTTTAGTAAAGTAGAGATGCAAAGAAAAGGGATGTAACAGTGAGTTAACTATTAAGAGAAAAGAGGAACTATAACTTGTTAATTGTAAACTATGAAAAGCAGTATAAGACAACAAGCAGTTAAACAAATAGAAGGAGGTGCATGCGTTTCATTACAAAGAATCAACAAAGAGTTTAATAACTTACCATTCACTGATGAAAAGGTGGAGAAATTCCGAGTATAGTATCAGATGAAGTATTAACTCCAGCAGCAATCGAAGACCATCAAAGCAAAACCGAGTTCCTTCATAGATTTTTGGATAGCTTAGGGTTTCATTCTAAGTTTTCTCTGAGAAGACAAACACAAATGCCAAGGAAAGAATAAACCAATTTTTGGAGTCCGCCAAGCAGAAAATGCATTCAATGCATGATAGTGCCAGTTATAGCCTCAAAACTAGAAACTTGCCACCTTGTGCTTATCCCATCTGATGCATTGCAAGTGGATTGAGGGTCATGTCAACCTCTTCACTTTGCAATAGTTTGCCTTTAGATTTTTATCTAGGTTATCAAATAAAAGTTAGGGTATAGGGATTAGAATTTAATATTAAGTTTTGTATTTAATATTAAAATCTCTTGTTAAAATTTTGGCATGTTTCATTTGTAAAAGGATTCATTCCTTATATTTTTGGGCCAAAATTTAGGAAGAGATGCATGTTTTGGAGAACTCAATGTAATAGCATATTCTTAGGCACATTTTTAGTCTAGGATAGAGGAGTTTGATTTTCAAATTAGAGGCTAGAGTTGATTATAAAATTGAATTTTGAGAATCAATTAAGGGTTTAGATTTTGGAGAGAGGGCATTTTAGTGAACATATCATTCCTAGATGCTTCAAAGGCCATTTTTGTAATCATCTTGTCAAATTTTTGAAGAAATGAACCAGATTCTTTGACTCCCATTGTGTGTACTTGTTTTTCAATATCGAATCTTGTTTCATCTTTTCTAGCAAGTGCTAAAATTGGTTATTATTTGAAAGAAGTGAATGAAATTCTCTTCCTTGTCAAGAAAATTAGCTATCCCTAGGCCTTGCATGAGAAATGTATGTTGTTAATTCTCCAAGCTATTTTTGGTAGAACCCTGATAGCATGAGTTTATTAACCTATATGTTGAAGAGAGAATCAGATTGTTAAAAGTATTCATTTGTAAGTCAAGATTGAAATTCATCTTTTTCGAGAAGTCTGAATTATTCATTGGTGTATCACCCTAAGATTTTTAGTTTAGTATTCTTTTCCCTTTTCCCAATAGTTTGCAGATCAGGAAACTGATATTCCATATTTTATAGGAACTGACCTAGAATCCGGAGATTCCTCTTCATTCATAGTCTACCCACAGCTAGGAGGGGTTTCCATTGTTGATATAGAATCGTTGTTAGCCTTAATGCCTAATGTAAGGTAACAATTCTAAGCCTAAATAGTTACATAATCACTTTTGGAGTATATTCTAAAGTCCTTGAATCCAAGAAAATGTAAGTCAATAACACCAAATATATCACTTAGAAGTCTTGTGAAGAGTCTTGGTGAATTTAAGTGATATATTTGGTGTTATTGACTTACATTTGCTTGGATTCACAAGATCTTGATATGAGTGGATGGGTGTGGATGGTGGGATGGGGGGTGTATTGGTGAATGTAATCTACTCGTGAAGACACAGTCTAGTGTTTATATTATTAAACTCTCTATTCAATGCAACATTGATAGGAAAAACATTCATTGATTGGTATTATAAGTTTTGATCATTCCATGTATTGATTATATTGTTTTGAAGTCTTAAAATAAAAGAATTTTAGTCCTTTTATTGATTGTTCCTGTATAGTGCTTGGCATGCAAACAATCTTTGTCTTAAAGAACCAATGATTTCCTAGGCTCTGTCAAATAGTTGGCAAGCAATGATGTATTCAATATTTCTAAAGTGCTTCAAAAGTCTTAAATTCACCAAGACTCTTCACAAGACTTCTAAGTGATATATTTGGTGTTATTGACTTACATTTTGTTAGATTCACAAGATCTTGACATGAGTGGATGGGTGTGGATGGTGGGGTGGGTGGTGTATTGTTCAATGTGATCTGCTCATGAAGACACAGTCTGGTGTTTATATTATTAAACTCTCTTTTCAATGCAACATTGATAGGAAAAGCATTCATTGATTGGTATTATAAGTTTTGATCATTCCATGTACTGATTATATTATTTTGGAGTCTTAAATTCAAAGAATTTTAGTCCTTTTATTGACTGTTCTTGTACAGTTCTTGGCGTGAAAATAATATTTGTCTTGAAGAACCAATGATTTCCTAGGCTCTATCAAATAGTTGGCAAGAAATGATGTATTCAGTATTTCTAAAGTGCTTCAAAAGGCTTAAACTCACCAAGACACTTCACAAGACTTCTAAGTGATATATTTGGTGTTATTGACTTACATTTGCTTAGATTCAAGGACTTTAGACTATTGACTTACATGGGGGGTGTATTGGTGTAGGGCACCTAGGCCATTCAGTTTTGCTTTTGGACTTGAGTTCTATATTTTGTTTTGCTTTGTAATAAAGGATGTCTTCTAAATTCCTGGACCATCCTATGGTTTGGTTTTAGTCCTTCTTGTGTGGAGGTGTGTATGGTCAAATAAGAAAATGTAATGAAATACTAAGCAATAAACTTTTAATTCTTTACAAACAGTCACTTTTCTCCTCATGAAGACATAGTCTGGTGTTTATATTATTAAAATCTCTATTCAATGCAACATTGATAGGAAAAGCATTCATTGATTAGTATAATAAGTTTTGATCATTCCATGTACTAATTATATTATTTTGAAGTCTTAAAATCAAATAATTTCAGTCCTTTTATTGACTATTCCAGTGCTTAGCGTGCCAACAATCTTTGTTGGAAGATGTGGCCCTAACTCACATTTTCACCATTGGGATTTAGTTCCACTATGTGAAAGGTGAGTTAAGGAAATGCTTTATAAAGCTGGGAAGGTTAGTTCTCTTTTTGAACAATGATGTCCTAGGTTGAATATTTCATATGTATTCAACTAGACAAGATGAAACTCGACTGTAGTAGTAGACAAAAATTATGTGGGATCAAGTTGTTGGATGAATTGGGCCCTTAGAGTTCATGGGATTGCCATATATTAACAAAAACTTAAGACTGTTACAACCAAATAGATTGCTAGCACAAAGGAAGATTTGACCTAGCCAAATAAAGGTCTAATTCTGTAGACTATTGGTAGAACTACTGGTCCCTTGAAACGTTCAAAATAAAATTCTCAAAAGATGCACTCTCATGGAATACGATGACTTTAGGTTATG
This sequence comes from Chamaecyparis obtusa, assembly GCA_027943335.1. Taxonomy (NCBI): domain Eukaryota; kingdom Viridiplantae; phylum Streptophyta; class Pinopsida; order Cupressales; family Cupressaceae; genus Chamaecyparis; species Chamaecyparis obtusa. Next base: position 1,504,853 of record BSBK01000066.1, on the reverse strand, counting down.
CACAGAATAGGTCTATCTTCTATCACTATGGGAGAGGAGTCTTATGGGAGAGGAGTCTTAGAAGTTGTGGGGAGGTGTGTATGGTCAAAGAAGACAATGTAATGAACTACCAAGAAATACACTTTTAATTCTTTACAAACAGTCACTTCTCTGCTCATGAAGACATAGTTTGGTGTTTATATTATTAAACTCTCTATTCAATGAAACATTGATAGGAAAAGCATTCATTGATTGGTTTTATAAGTTTTGATCTTTCTAGCTTGGGCCTGGATCATTCGGCAATTAGCTTCATAATAAATGAATTAGATGAGAGCTGAGCAATTAGCTTCCCAAGAAAAATCTCATAAATGAACTATGTGTACCCCAATTCATGTGCCCTTTGTGTGTACCTAAATGATATATTTGAAACAACAAGGGTAAGGTTTAAAGAAGTTAATTTTGCATCACAATCTGTAGTTGTTGCAGTAGCACTAGAGCATCAGGTGCCACATTTAGCACAATTTGATCACTAGACATGTCTGTATGTTTTATGAAGTTTGGTCACTGTAGTTGTCATTCTTGTTTCCTTAGTACCTTTAGTGGTAAGTCATCTACTTAAAATTCATACAATGACCATACTTCATAAAACATACAGACCTATCTAGTGATGATCATATTGTGCTGAAGGTGGTGCCTAATGTTCTGTTGCTGCAACAACTAGAGACTGTGATGCAAAATTAACTTCTTTTAGCTTTACCCTTGTTTCAAATATATCATTTAGGTACGCAAAAAGGGCACAAGAAGATTTTATGAGATTTTTCTTGGGAAGCTAATTGCTCAGTTCTCATCTACTTCATTTATTATGAAGCTAATTGTTGAAGGATCCAAGCCCAGGCTAGAAAGATGTCTTCCCATTTGAGATTTTTTCTACATTAGTATGTTACTTTTTATTGTAATTATAATTAGTTCCTTGGTTCCTTAGTAATTGCTTTTTATTGCATGGCTGTCTTTGGTTTGTCATTTTGTTTTGAGTGTCTAGTGATTTAAACCAAAGACTTTGACTTAGCCAAAAAATGTGGAAGTCTACATTAGTATGTTTCTTTTTATTGTAATTATAATTAGTATGAATAAACAAAATAATGACAATGCAATATTTGTGATAATGCAATATTTGTTAAAATAGCATCGATGACTTCGATCAATGTGCCTATGTGTCAATGTGGTGTTGGCCCATGCATGTTGAAGATGTCACACACAACAAGTAATCCTGGGCGTCAATTTTGGGTTTTCCCAAATAGGAAAAAGGTCTAGATATGTAATTATATTTTATGTTTAAAAATAATGTGACAACTAATCATTTTATGAAGAATTGATGTACATTTGGTATTGCGGGGAAATAGTGGATGTAAATACTTTCGGTGGGTCAATGAAACCACATTTACATCTATACCTGATGTAGGAAATGAGTGCAACTTGTGCAAGGCTAGAGAGGCAACTAGTGCCGCCAAGATTGCTTCAATGGTGAAAGCATAAATCATATTTATGTGATGCCTTCTTTGTGTAGTTTGTGCTCTACTTTTTTGGGACCATATGCGTAAATGTGGTTAATAGAGGGCTATTGTAGATGCTATTTTTTTTTATAGAATTTCAAGTAGATACGTTGGACATATTTTGATAAACTCATAAACTTATTTATTCCTTACCTCTAGTTTTTGGATCCCGCAATGTCCACTTAAAACTAGAGGGGTAATGGTTGTGTTGCATTGTCTGGGTATAGCATTCAATTATGTTGTGTTTCCAAAAAATTGTGACCATGATGCTTACATTTATGTTTCTTAGCTGTTGTGTCTCAGGACCCCTTATGACCCTTTACGATCCCTAATAATACATCTTAGAGATCTTAAAATGTCGTAAAGGGTCATAAGAGGCTCCTAGGAGGGGCCGGATGAGCTTCCACCTTCACGTGGTTGGCCCTGTTAAGTAGAGAATATTAAACTATTCTTGAAATAAAGAGAAGATCAATAATTTAAGGAGATAACACATTTGACATCATACATTTTTCTCCTTGTAGGTTTGGGATCATACAAGAGCATACTGGATCACACAAGAGCATAATGGTTGGAACACATTGTATTCAATAGATGTTGGCAAGTGATACTTCTTAGCTATTTTTGTTTTAGATTAAAATACATACCAACAACAACAGCTAAGAAGGATCGCTTGCCAACATCTATGTATGCGGAATTTTGGGAGTTGCATCTGAAACTTACGCTAAATAATGTAAGTTGTAATTTTCAATTTTCATTACGATGTCTCTTTTTATTGTATCAATTTTCAAATATATATATATATATATATATATATATATATATATATATATATATATATATATATATATATATATATATATATATATATATATTTAAATAGTTAAATTAGACTTACTATCCAAATTGGACAAATTATTTTTGTTGTACATGGCACTTGGAGTCAAGTGTGTCTCTAAATATTGTGAGCTTTCCATATTCTTTAAGTGTTTGTCACAATTATACTCATCAAAGATTGAATGAATGCTATTAGATGTTAATGGGGAATTTAGAGTGATGTTGGGGGGGGAGGGGCCAAATGAGCTTCCACATTCATGTGGTTGGCCTTGTTAAGTAGAGAATATTAAACTATTCTCAAAACCAAGTGAAGCTCAAACTAAACCAATGACGTAGATTCATTGGTAGTTCATTGCTTATCTTCTTCATTACATTGTCTTCTTGGTAGTTCAGTTACATTGTCTTCTTCATTACATTGTCTTCTTCGACTAGTGAAGTTTATTGCTTGGTAGTTCATTACATTGTCTTCTTCGACCATACACACCTCCCCACATCTTACATATTTTTGGCATCTTTGCACTTTGAAGTGAAATTACATGATAATAATGGCATCAATGGCCATATAACAAACTTATATATACCTATAGGTCCTTGACCTGTACATAAATCCTTGGATCACTCAAGTGACCCCATACATCTATATCGTGTCATAAATCTCCCATTTTGACATAGGGTAAGAGCATAGTGATGGAAGATAGATCCAATTTGTGCATAACTAGAAGTCATTGTATTCCATGAGAGTGCATCTTTTGAGAATTATTTTTTGGAACGTTTCAAGGGACCAATAGTTCTACAATTAAATCATCATAACTTTTCCATTACTTAACCATCACACATGGCATAGATTATCTTCAAACTGACAATATGTTGCATGTGTAGTATAAAAATATTAGTAATTGGAAGATTAAATGTAGATAATTACTAATAGATTAAGCATATTATTGCTATGCTTAATTTGATAATATATTTTATTTTATTTTTAAGAAAATTTTTTTTGTTATTTTTTCAACGTTCAAAAGAATATATGTATCGACGAGAATGCTATATACTTGACGACTATTTCAACCACCCCTCATCGCAATTTTGACCAACATTATTTTGTCATTTCGATGAGAATGCTATACACTCGATGACTATTCTGACCATAAGTCCTCACAATTTTGACCAACATTGGTCATATAGATGAAAGGAATGGCTGATAATTCTTCTAGGTTGAAGTGATTATTTCGACGACGGGTCCATCAATAATTCAACCGCTATAGATGTCACAATTTCGATGATGGTATTATGTGTCAAATAACTGACGAAAAAACTTTGATGACAGTTTTGGTCGACCAATTGGCATCTAAAAATTGACTAATCCTCGTCGAAAAATAAGCTAAAATTTACTAGTGCCTTACTCTTTTTGGCTTCCTTCTCATCGGAAAATGACAACTTCCTCTTAGATGAGGAGCTTGGTATGTTTTCTTGTTCCTATTGCCTTTTCTCTTGCTCCAGTTGAGCTTGCTCAGTGTGGACTGGGATTTCTTCTTCTTGTCACTTATTCTCTTCAACTCCATGTTGAGTTGTATTTTTTGGTTGAACCTCTTCTATAGGTAGATCTTCCTTGATAGGTTCTTCTTCCTCAATCTGAGCTTCTTCTTCTGGTTGCTCATTAAATTCAACATCTTGTTCTTGTTCTTTCAGTGGGACTTCTTCTTGTTGTTGCTCCTCAGCTTTATGGAGTTCTCCCATAGGTATGTCAATCTCTATCTCTTGTTCAACATTTATTTGTTCACTAGCTATGAACTCTTCTATTTGAATTTTTTCCATTCTAGTGGTAGGTTCTTCACCAGTGGTGAATCTAACCAGTGGTGCTTGTAATTGTTCAGCTTGATCCCGAGGACCTAAATTGTCCAGGGTACTGAAATCATAATTTTTCAAAAAATCTAGAGTTTCTTTGTAGACCTCATTTTCAAATCCATTTATTATTTGGGCAACTCTATATTTAGTATCCAAATTCATTGATGCTTCTTCTAGTAGAATCTTGATCCTTTCTTCACTTAGGCAAAGTCTGACTATTGACAAGATTTCTCTATTAATTCTTGTATTTATTCCAAGACCGGCTCTCCATTTGGCTTGAAGCCTAGTATTCAATTCTGATGGAAACTTTGACCTAGAGTCCCTTGGAGTTCTATGATAGTCTAGAAATGTTTCCACTATTTCTATAATGACTATCTATTTATCCTCTTCTTCTAACACACTATACCACTTGGCATCATTATCTATTATATCAAAATCCATTACTTCATCAACTATATCATTAACTGACATAGGTTTAGTGTTACCTTTTCTCAGAGAGATGAGAATGGCTGGTTGTGCAGGCTTGTTGCTCTTGTCATCAGTGATGTCGATGACCGGTACTTCTACTCCAAGCACTCCTTTGCCTTTAGTAGTGTCAGGGACCGGTTGAACTGTGGCTCTTTGAGCTTCTTCTTCCACTTGCTGCTAGGTTTGAACGAGTTTGGTCCATATCTCAACTCCTTTATGTATTGTCTCAGCTTCACCAATAAGCATGAGACCGATTCTTTGTTTTGTTAAGAAGGATTGTTGATGTAGATCAACTTGTTATGTGGCTTCTTCTAGAGTGAGATGGTCCTAAACCTCTAGAAGAGCTCGAATCCTCAACTCCTTCTCTCTTTTCATTAAAGCTTTTCATCTAGTTTCAATTATTTCTAGGAGATCCTTAGGTGCAGTATTGTGAAGTTCTTTAGGATGTACATTGAATTTGTGAAGGAAAAATACTCTTGCTTCTTCAATTTTCCTTCTATCTTCATCATTTCTTAATTCATACCTTCTTCCTACTTGTCCTAACCTCTCTATATCCTTTATCCCTACTACTAATTCATCAATATCTTGTCTTTTTGGTCTTGATTTAGGTTCCTTCACCAATTTTCTTGAACCCCTCTTCCTTTTGATTAAAGGAACTATATCTTTTGAGTCTAACTCCTCTTGTTCTACTTCTTGAGTAGCAAATAATAGTTTCTCCTTCTTCTTTTGAGCCTTGGGTTGCTCAGTGGCTGGTTTCTTCTTTGGTGTGGGGGTCCTCTTGTAAACATTCTTGATCGGTGCCCTCTTTTTAGATTCTCTAGAATCTCTGTGAACATGCCAAACCGATTTGCAAAGAGATCCAATATTGCTTCATTTAAGGAATCATCATATGTCTTAGCAATCTTGGAAGTGATCTCATATCCTAGTTCAAGAGCATACTCTATTCTTGGTTCCAATGCTTGAATTATGTAGTGATCGGTGGAAACTAGAAAACACACATCATCCTTGTATTCTTCAATGATTGTTGATGGTATCTTCTCCCTTCCATGCATCCTTAGTTGAAAGGCTTCAAAATATTCATTCATCACGTTGCTTAACTAGTTTCCTAGTTGGTTGGCCAATTCAAATTTTTGGTGCATGACCAGTCTATCAGTCTTCCATGTCACCTTGCCAATGCCTAGGAAGAAGTTTTGGTAATAGAAGTAAAGGCACACTAACAGGGTCCCATACTTCATTGATTTCTTCATGACTACACCAAGATTCTTCATGTTCTGGAATATCTTCCCTCGAAGAATTCCACATATATCATATTGGGTGTTGTCATGCATAATCTAATGAGCTGCATGTATGGCTCCTCCTGGTATGCTGTTCAGGTTTCTGGACTGATAGACCTTATGGCCTATCACCACAGAATCAAACTGAAGCCCATTGTCTTTGATGTCATTCACTATCATGAGCCGACCATCAGATTTGGATTTCATTAGCTTAGTGATGATTGCATTTGTGATGGTTCGCAGTGTCAGGGATTCCCCTACTTGACTATAACTGGTGACTTGATGTATTTCATCCTTGGTTATCTCTATAACTACTCCCTTTTTATAGCTAGAACTCTAGATCATGCACTCGACTAAGGACCAGTCGAATCTAGTCTGGTCAGAAGATGGTTAGATAGGTGACTCCGTTGATAAGATCGGACGAAACTAGCCTTGTGTAGTGATCTTGCAATCTTTTGTTCTCACACAGGGAGCCATACTCACCCTGAATGTATGTTTCACCAAGTTCTTCCTGCTGGTGTGGATGAACGCAGTTACATCTTCAGTCATGAAGACACCATCAGGTACTCTAGCCAAAGCTCCAGCCATGTCGACTGCTCTATTCTAGATTGGCACAATATCATATGTAGATCGATCCACTTGATCTCCCTTGATCAACTTCATGGTAGCAGATGATGAGGCCATTTCTTGCTAATTGGTAACTTGCAGAAAGTAGCTTAGATTAGTATTATAGATAGTAATTCTTAGTGATCAAAGCACGAGAATGATACTTAGCACAAGAATTCATAAATCACAAAGTAAGCAAAGTAAAAACTTGTGAGTAATTCTCCTTTCTTTTATAGGATTAGGTCATAACGGTAATTATCCAACGATAACTATTCGTTAAATGGCTATAGTAATAAATTCCTTACCTAACTTTTCTTTCCATTTTTCCCAATCGGCGATCTGACTTTTTTAGTTTGGAAGTCCTCGGTTGATTTTTGCTTACTTGACCAGTTATCCTTGTAGACTAAGTGAGTCCAATTCTGATGCAAGAGAGGACATGAGGGGCCAAGGAATGGCACACCCTACTAGATCCACCTTGCAGAAAAACACACAAAAGAAACAAACATACAAGAGTGAGAGAGAGAATGCAGATCTTTCATATATTATCTTCAAATTGATTCATACATGCTGGGTTGTAAGGCCTTCCCAGTTTCAGCCAAATTTTACAATCAAATAAAGAAGTCCTCAAACTTGCAAGGATTTTCCAATCATCTCTAATCTTCTATCTCCTATCTTCTACTAAAACTAACTCCCAAACTCTAACCAAACAACTACATTTATACAAGAGGCTACCAAACTGAGTTGGCCTTTAGATCCACTATTAACAAAAGGGATGACCAAATCTAGGTCCACATGCTTCCCAATAATGGATACTAGCATTAAATCTGCAACCCATAATAAATGCACAAGTCAGCCTCAATAGAAACTCAAAAGAAACCTATCGGTAAGAAAAGCCAACCAAGCGCCAGACAAGCATCACCGAGCACCAAGGAAATTCACTGAGTGCCAAAGAGATAATCGACCAACACCGACGAACAAAGGAAACTAAGCAACACTGAACCAACTCGGTCAAAGCAGGAACTGAGCAACACAAAAAAAATCAAATATGTTTTTGGTGTCACAGGATTGCCAAGGACCCAAGATGCTCCTGCATCAAATTCTCATTAGTCTTACCAGGAATGGTAGATTGTCTACCGGTTCCCTTGAGGCTTTTACGACTCAATTTTTTGAAGAGATATCACCATCTGCAGATGATGATCTTTTCTCTATCTTCTCCTTAGTGGAGCTCTTTGATTCCTTTTTGAACCAAATCTGTCTAACTACTTTCTCAGTCTTCTCTTCCTTGTTGATCTTCTCTACCAGTTTGACCAGTTCTTTCTTCTTGTTGGATGATCGATTCCTGTAGTTTTTGGCTAGGTGTCCAACTTTGTTGCAATGATAGTAGACTATCTTGGTTTCCTTCCATGGGTTCACCCTTCTTGTATTGGGTGATTTGCACCATGAGTCATTGTGACTGTGTTCTACAATTTGCACAATTGGTTTTTCTCCAGTTCTTGTTTCTCTTGGTGAATACCAGTATCGGGGATCTAAATGCCATAGTCTTTGATCTGCATTCTTCAACCTTGTGTCCAAATTTATTGCATGCATAGCAGTATCCCTTGAAGCTTCCCCTCCTTCCACTAGACACCAATGAGGGGCTAGACCAACATTCATTGGTCTTGTGGCCAAAATTGCAACAGTTCTTGCAGTAGTTGTTGTTTGGTTTTACTAGTGCATTCCTATAGTGATTTGTTCTATGTCCCAGTTTCCCACAATGATTGCAAGAGGTTTTAAAGGTCTACTTACCCTTTTGTGCCAGTGGCTTTTTCTTATCCTTCTTTCTTGTCTTAGCTCCAAAAGACTCACTAGTTTTTTTTGTGTCATTACCGGTGAATCCAAGACCAGTGCGATCTTTGTGCTTTCTTTGAGCTGAGTTTCTCATCAAGCGTCATCGATCTCTTGTTGTATCTTCTTAGGGTTTCCTTTCTTTCTTCAAGTTCTTTCAATTGATATAGCTCTAGTGCCAGTCTTTTGCATGCTTCATCCCTATCATGCCATCCCTTCTGCATGTTGGCATTTTTTGGGGTGACAATTTGCATGTCTTCTTGGAGTTGCAAAATGATCAGTTCATTTGCTCCTACAACTTCCTCTGCCCGATTCCTTGCTTTTTTAGAGGATGTTAAAGATTTGACCATTGTATTCCTTTCATCTTCATCTTTTGTCTTTTTTCTCAATCAGTTCTATCATCCTCGGGGCATTATCCTCTTGTTCCCTCTTAAGGTTGGAGATCTGATCGGTCAGGATCTGATTCTTTTCCATGAGTTCAGATGCTACCTCCTCAGCTTCATCAGATTCACTCTGCCCAAAGAGTTCATCAACGGTTTCATTTCTCTCATTCAACTATAGAGCTAGCTCCTTTATCTTTGCAAGTGATCTCCTCAGTCTATTCTCTAGACAGGCAATAATGCCATTGGCTTCCTCTAGCTATTTTTGATACTAACAACCTTCCATGATCTTTCTCTCAAGTTGTTAGAATTTTAAGTATAGAGAACTAGGCTCTGATACCAATTGTTATTACCAACCAGTTACTAGGAGGGGGGTGAATCAATAAGAACTATTTCCTTCTATAATTCCAATCTTGTTTAATACTTCTTGTAATCTAAGAAAAGTGTGAAACAAATATTCATAACTGTAAAAGAAGTACACAGATCAACACAAGATATATACATGGAAACCCTCGGTTAGAATAAAAAAAGCACGGTGAGACAGAGCTCAAAACTTCACTACTACAGAATGAAGACAACCTGTTAGGAGCTTACAAAGCACTAGTTAAGGTGCTACCCGGTTAAGGAATTTTACAAAAGATCGGTTAAGATCTTAACCCTGTTAAGATTCATTTGGTTAAAGGACTTTTAACATCAACAATGATGTTACCCTGTTAGGGGATTTTACAAAGAACCAATTAGGTCCACCCTGATAAAGGGATTTTAACTTTCTTTCACACCTTACAAAAGTAATGATCTTCTATGACACTGATTGTCTGATTAGATCATACCTGTTGATCTCTTCCCGGTTTGCCTAACTATTGATCTCTATTCTACCTCTTTTCCTTTCACCTCTAGAGACTGTGATTGCTACACAGATGTCTCTTCATTTCTCTGTTTACTCAAAAATTCTCAAAAACCTTATTTCTTGTGTCCTATGACTTGTATTTATACAAGAGTTCACTGTAATGATACCCTAAACTCGTAGAACCACCAGTCTATAAACTCAACCATAAATCATGCAAGTAGCAAAAAGCTATGCATTATGATCTGGAGTTTACCTTGTCAAATATCTATAAAAATAAAGCTAACTCCTGTTAAAAAGCTAATTCCACTTCTGAGCGGTGGATGTCTCGTATAATCCAATTTTAACTCAAACTATTCTACAAAATCTAGTATGAATCTTTAGGCAGTTTAGACTGGTATATCTTATACTTGGTTCATCCCTTGTATACACTATGAGACCAGTATTGTGTACTTAGATCAATCTACCAGTGTATCCCCTTTGCTTCATCTACTGGTGCATACACTCTATTTCTAGTCTACTAGTGTCTTCTAAGTAATGTGAGTGATTGGTGAGCTTTTACTAGTGCATGGTGTTTGTGAATTTATACTAATGACAACTTAAATTGCTAACAGAAAGTCCTTTCACAAGGAGACTCCTAACAAGATCAAGATTTTAACAGATCTTCTACCAAATCCCTTTAGCAGGTAGCACTCTGACAAGTGCTTTGTAAGCTCTTAATAGGGCACCTTTATTACTGCAGTAGTGAAGTTGTGAGCTCTATCTCACCATGGTTTTTTCCTTCTGACCGAGGGTTTCCACATACATAAGCTATGTTGATATGAGTATTTCTATTTCTCTTTATGAATGGTTAATTACATTTTTTTTATTCTATAAGAATCTATATACAAGGTTTAATTGAGATAGAAATAGTATTTACTAATTCACTCCCACTCCCCTCTTAGTAATTGGTTTGGAATAAAAATTGGTATCAGAGCTATTTGGTTCTCAAAGATATAAAGCTTAACCACTTGAGTAAAAGATCATGGAGGGTTATAGGTATCAAAAGTAGCTTGAGGAAGCCAATGACATCATTGCCTCTCTTGAGAATAGGCTAAGAGGATCCCTTGCTAAAAGAAAGGAGTTGGCTCTATAGTTGAGTGAGAGAAATGAAATGATTGAGGAGCTCTCTAGGAAAAGTGGATTAGATGAAGCTGGGGAGGCAGTCTTTGAGCTTATAGAGAAGAATAAGATCTTAACCGATCATATCTCCAACCTGAAAAGGGAGCAGTAAGATAATGTCCTAAGGATGACTAAATTAATTGAGAAAAATAGGAAAGCTAAAAATGAAAGAAAAACTATAGTGAAATCACTAATAGCCTCCGAGAGAGAAAGAAATATGGCAGAAGAAGTAGTAAGAGAAAGTGATCTTATCATTCTGCAACTTCAAGAAGACCTGCAGATAGTTACTCAATAAAATGCCAACATGCAAAAGGATTGGCATGATAAAGATGATGTATGCAAGAGGCTGGTAATTGAGTTGTATCAACTGAAGGAACAAATGAAAGCTCTCGAAGAAAGAAATGAAACACTCAGAAGATACAATGAAAGCTCAGTAAAGCTTGATGAGAAACTAAAGTCTCAAAGAAAGTACAAAGATCCCACAACACTTGGGTTGACCAGTCAAAACAACAAGGAAACTGATGAGTCATCTAGAGTCAATAAAAGAAAGAAGGAAAAGAAGAAACATCTAGAACAAAAGGGTAAAAATACCTTCAACACTTCTTGCAATCACTGTGGCAAACCGGGCCATAGAACAAGTAACTACAAAAATGCATCGGTAAAGCCAACTAACAACTACTATAAAAATTGTTACAAGTATGGCCACAAGACCTCTAAATGTAGGTCTCATCCCAACTGTGTGTCCAGTGGAAGTAGAGGAAGCTTCAAGGGCCATTTCTACTTATGCAACAAATTTGGATACAAGGTTGAAGAATGCAGATCCAAAACAATGGCATTCAAATCCCTATCAAGACCGATATTCCCTAAAAGGAATGAGAAGTAGAGCACAACCAATTGTGCTAACTATGCCATGCATAACCATAATGACTCATGGTGTCATTCACCTAAGAAAAAAAGGGTAAATCCATGGAAGGCAACCATGATAGTCTATTACACCTGCAACAAAGTTGGACATTTGGCCAAAGATTGTAAGAACCGGCTAGTAAACAAAAGAAGAAGATTGGTCAAACCAGTGAAGAAGACCTTGTTACCCAATCAAAAGGACAACAAGGAAAAAGAGACTGAGAAAGAAGTCAAGAGGATTTGGTTCAAGAAGGAATCAAAGAGCTCCATTGAGAAGAAGACAGAGGGAAGATCATCATCGACTAATGGTGATATCTCTTCAGAAAACTGACCCTATAAGGCTTGGAGGGAACTGGCAGCCCATCTACTGTTCTCGGTGAGACTGGTGAGAAATAAAATCACTCAATCAGTAAGAAAAATCAGAAGAGGTTACTGGTCTATCATTTGAATCGGATAGGTGAGTGTTGATTAACCGGGGTTTGTTCAACAGGTAAAAGCCTGAATACCGGTTGGCAAAAAAGAAGAAAAGAAAGATTAGGTAAGTAATTAATGCTATAGCCATTAACAAATAGTTATCATTCAGTAATTACCATTAGACCCTAAATCTATATAAATGAAGGAGGATTACTTATATCACTTTACTTTGTGATTTTTGATTTATGATTTCTTATGCATGAGTAATTTTCTTGTACTTTCATTCAAGATCACTATTAAGTCATTTTCTTAAGGATGATCAAGTGATTTTCTGAGTAAACCGGTCAATAGCAATGGCATCATCATCTTCTGTTGTCAAACTGATCAAAGGAAATCTTTTTGACGGACCTATTTATGATATTATGATAGAATAGAATAGGGAGAATGACATGTCTGGTGCACTATCATCTGTGCCAATTGGAGTTCTCATGACTGAAGATGTCACAGCCTTTATTCATGCTAAGCAAGAAGAACTAGGTGAAACCTTCATCTAGAGTGAGTACCTCTCATTGTGCAAAGACAGAAGGCTTCAGGATAAATACACAAAGCTAGTATCTTTAGGACTCATAAATAGAGTCTTCTATCCAACCATGTTTCAACCAAATTTGATATGACTAGTTCTCAGTCACATGTATGAACCTAGTTTCTAGCTTGTGAAAGGTGCATGCACTCAAATCACTAAGGAGGATCTGCATAGAGTGACTGGGTACATCGACAAAGGGGAAGCCCTCACCCTCAAAACCATCTCCAATGTCATTGTCACTAAATTGACAAAATAAAAAATCTGATAGTCAGCTGATGACCGTTAATGATATTGAAGATGAGGGAGTTCGGTTCGCATTTGTAGTGATAGGTTATAAAATCTATCAATCAAGCAACCTGAATAGTGTGTTGAGAGGAGCCATTCACGTTTCTCACCAGATTATGCATGATAATGTGTAGTATGACCTTTGTAGCATGCTTCAAGGGCAGATCCTTGAAAATCTAAAGAAGCTCGTTATTGTGAAAAAGAAGTTCCTAAAATATGAAACCCTACTGGTATGTCTATTCTTCTACTATCAAAATTTCTTTCTAGGAATAGGAAAGATTACATGGGAAACTAATAGACCAGTGATGATATAGATCAGTGACATGGCCAACAAACTAGGAAACTAGTTTAGTAAAGTCATGAATGACTATTTTGAGGCATTCTAGCTAAGAATGCACGCCATGGAAAGAATTCCCTCAACTATTATTGAATCCTACAAAGACAAGGTGCGCTTCCTAGTAACCATCAATCACTGCATTATTCAAGTTGTAGAACCAAAAACCAAGTATGCACCAGAGCTCAGTTATGAGATCTCCTCTAAGATAGACATGGCATATGCAGATGCCTTACAAGAGGGTGACCTAGATCTCTCTGCATACCAAAACATATGAGGAGATAATGAAAAATTTGAAGAAGTCTTTAGTGAAAGAACCAAAAAAGGTATATGTGAAAAGGACTCCTACATTGAATAAGTAACTGGTAGAAAATCAACCCAAAGTTCAAAAGAAGAGAGCACAACAAGAACCCAATGCTCCATAGGAAGAAATAGAAGAAACAAAGATTGAAGACACCACTCCTCTTTTGCAAAGGGAGAAATCTTCTAAACTGATGAAAGAGGAATCATCAAGAAGAAGAAAACCTACAATTGATGAATATGTTAAAGGGTTAGTGGATATAGGTGTTATGGCATCAATTGAAAGGAGGTATGAGCTAGCTAATGAAGAAGATAGGAGAAAAATAGAAGTTGTGGTTCTTTGTATTCATAAGTTCAATATTACTCCTACTGAACTTCATAAAACAATACCTGATGATTGTCAAGAGATTATTGAAGAAAGATGGAAAGCTTCAATGGAAAGATAAAGGGAGTTAAGAGTTAGGGCTCTGCTTGAAGTTTAGAATCACTTAACTCTGGACAAGGCAACTCATCAAGAAGAATTGCACAAGAAAAATTTCTTGATAAGAAAGAGGATAAGTCAAATGCTTGTTGGAGAAGTTGACAAGGTGCATGAAGAAGGTGTTGCAACATGGATGAAGCTTCTTCAAACTCAAAAATAGGTAGAAGAAGCATGCTAGAAGAACACTGATCCACCACCGGTCAAAGATACTAGTAAAGCAAAGGGAATTCTGGGAGTCGAGGCTCAAGTCAAAGAAAAGGTATTGACTGAACTAGTCATCGTCGATATCAATGATGACAAAGGTGGTAATCTGGATCCACTAGCCATACTCGTATCTCCAGAAAAAGGGAAGGCTCATGCAATGACTGTAAATGATATTGTAGATGAAGTCATGGATTTTGGTGAAGTAGCCAATATGGCTAAATGGTTTAGTGTGTTAGGAGAGGAAGATAAACAAGCAATAATAGTGGCTCTATTGGAAACCTTCTTGGATTTCAATGGATGTCCAAGAGACTATAGGTCTAAATTTCCTCCTAAATTAAATACTAGACTTATGAATAAGTGGAGAACCGGTCTAGGCTCCAACAACAAAATTGTTAAGGAGACATTGTCATAGGTAAAACCTAGTCTCAATGAAGAAACTATTAAACTTCTAATGGAGGAAGTATCAATGAATCTAGATACAAAGAATAGAGTTGCCAAGATAGTAAATGGATATGAAAATGAAGTCTATCAAGAGACACTTGAGTTCTAGAAACAATATGATTTTAGTGTTCTCAAGGAAACAAGTCCACAAGAAGAACTTGAGACAGTACAAGAACCATCGGTTCAATTCACTGCTCATGAACCAACCAGTGAGCAACAAGAAGTTCCAATAGAGAGGTTCACAACTAGTGAACAACTGAATCTAGGAGAGAAAGTTGTACCAGATGAACATGTACTGGGAGAGTCATCGGTCAAGATGACTACAGATAAAGGATCAAATGAGGCAAAGATCACTATGGATAAGAAATAGGAAGCTGAGGAACAACACACGGAGGAAGCCCCACCAGAAGAACAAGTTCAACAACAAGGAGATGTACACCCAGAAGAAGAGGTATTACTGGAAGGGGAATTACATCAAGAAGTGGAAAGACCAGAAGAAAAGGTCCTACTAGAAAAAGAGGTACAACCAAAAGAGGTAGTACAACTAGGAGGGGAAGATAATCAAGAACAACAAAACAAATAGGAACAAGAGTTACCTATACATACTGAACAGGAAAAGCTTGGAGAAGAACAACCGTAATGGAACCAAAGAAAAAGGAATAGGTTGATGTTCCAAGCTCATCCTCATCTAAGAGAAAGTTAACTTTTGCGGAAAAAATTGAAGCCAAGAAGAGAAAAGTTAGTGAAACTATAATTGACATAAGCAAGATGTCAACTAGGTAATTAAAGGATCTCACAAATAGGAAACGGGACATGGTCCTCACAAGTGTAAGGAACATCCTGTACAACTTTGTACTAGATATAGATGTTGATGAATATGAACCTATCATTGATCAATTGGAGATATTGGCACAAGCAATAGGAGAAGATGTCACCGATTTGGAGACAATTGTCATTGATCATTATGAGAAGAAAAGACTAGGAATTCTACATAAATAGGTTGAAGAGTTAGAACTTACAGTATCTACCAACACAAAGGTACTTCATCAACAGATACAGGTTGCAGGTGTAATACCCCAAAATTGGCACCTATTTAATTTCATCAATTTTGGTGCATTATCTCGATTTTACATCACCAAAGTCCTAGTTCCCTAGGCAATTTTCTCTCTCCTACCTGACTTAACTTGACTTGATGTCAATTGCAAAGACCATAAATTGCAATAATCAAATGCTAAATTAATTCATAAAGTCTTAGACTTAATTGGCTAAATTACCCCTATGATAAATTAATTTAATTATAAAGTCCTAAGTGCTTTCTAATTAAATTAAAAATCTACCCTCTTTAGCTAATTACCCATAAAAAGGAATTAATAATTACTTGATATTTGAATGGACACATTTTTTTTTGAATTGATAATTCTTGATATTCGAAAGGTCACCTGTGTGGCATTTTCCATTCTTTTTATTAGGTAATTCTTGCATTTTTGTCTCAATATGGGAATGAAGGGTCAGGAGTTTCGAATCAAGAAACTCTTCATTCCTCTCCCGAGCTTTTCTATTTAATGAGCCTCTTCTTCTCATTCAAAAAAAAGGCAATTTTGAGAGTAAAGGCACTATAGTGAATTTTTGATTAAATTTCAAGCTTTCATTTGCAACTAGTTTAATTTCTCATTTTAGTGTAATTGCATTTCTCATTTAGATTAAATTTTCTTAATTGTTCTTAGATTAAGATCATTTTTATTCCAAAATCAACTAAAACTCTACATTTCATATTTCCTTTCAAGTACTTTAGATTAATTGCATATTTCTCTCAAAGTATTCTTAGATTAATTGCATTCATCTTAGTTTGATTCTAGCTTTGCATATCATCTTTATGGCTTTCTTGGAAAATCCTCCGTTGTAGTAGCGGTCTGATGGTTGTTGGTTCTCCAATCTGAGAGTGATTAAACACCCCGCCTGCATAGGAGGCAACAGGTCGCTTCCTCATGAATTTCGGATTGAATAATTCATATTCTCTTCGTAATTTGACCATAGGAGTAATGACTATGTTGCGTATGTGGTTGATTTAGAGGTCACATTCAAGCACACACATTTTGGCGCCCACCGTGGGGCCGAAAATCTGATTTCTGGCCTCATTATCATTTTTTTTTTCTGACAAGAATTTAAGCTCTGTCGTGCATCCGTACTGTCTGTGTACGGATCTTCGCGCGAGAATCCAGAGCATCCCGTGTGAAGTTTTGCTCCTGTAGCACTCTTTCGCGTGAGATTTCACTGTCTCGCCCTAGGCTTTGCACTTTCTCACGTGGACTGGAGTACTTCCTCGCGTGAGATTTTAGTTATCTCACATTGGACACTGCACTTTCTCGCGTGAAGTTTTATTACAATTTTTTCCAGTTTCCAGTTTTCTTGTTCTTTCTGCTCTTAATTTCTGATAACTGTTGATTTTTATCTCTCTGATATTTTACAGCATTAACAATTTCTACAGGACGCTTGTCAAAGAATTTGATTGCAGGACGAATAGTTGAAGATTGCTAAAACGTTGTATTTTTTTTCCTTCTTTTATTCACATAGTATAAATAGGGCTCCATTAAAATTTCTTGAGAATTTTGATAGTGAGTAGGAATTTTGGCTCTTCATTACATGGAGGTGATGACCATGAATGAATCTGGAATTCTAATGATCTTACTAATATGACGAATTCTTGGGGAAGCGGAGAAAGTTAGCGAATCTTTAACATTTCTATTCGTCAGGGAATTATGCTCTTCTCTCCTTGAGAGAGAATCAAAAACCCAAAAGCGTATAGATTTGGTGAGGTGAAACTAACTCAGTGACAAAATTTCTTGATGTGTTTGGGTGAGGAAACGGGATAGAGAAGTATGCTCTTCTCCCTTTGGGAGAATCAAAAAATCAGACCCCCGAATCTAAACCAAGTCTAGTGTCACTTTTAGAGGGCCGCCGGTATTGAACCTCCGGGAATGACCCAAGTGAGTACACACCTATTGCCGGTGATTCCACCTCACTATAATAAAGAAAGTTTTGTTGAGTCTAAAGACTCCAAAACCATGGTAACTTCCTTTTCATGACTTTGACGATCATCATGGAAAGGCCCTGTCTATTACACTGAGCGGTGCCGCTCCAAGCCCTGCTTGCGGGGGTGTGTGATTTTCAGGTGTTGGTGTGGCTGCGAGGCCTCAACCCTATATCAGGGGCACCGAAGGTTATTGTGAATGGAAGCCTAGTAAAAAACCTTCTTAGCTAGTGGCCTACCCGGTTCATCTCTGAAAGGAGTCATTATCTTTGCGCAAGGAGGGGGAAGAATCTCTCCGTATGTTTATCATACACAGATTCCCATCATAGGCATACACCTAGACATTTGGAGGTAGTTGCGACACTAGCCCCTGCTACAAGGGTAACCTTTGAACGTACACTGTTGAGTCCTTGGAAACACCAAAAACACGGGTGCCCTCTAGGGGGTGACACGGCTATGTGAGGTGCACGTATGCATTCAAGCAATGGGGAAAAGGTTTTGGCTTCTCACCATTTTTTTGTAGGACTCGGCTATGTGCTTGTTATTGAGTCTTAAACATTGTCCATACATTATCAAACAAAGACTCCCCTGATGCTATCAAGTTGCTTTGTCCTTGATAGGTCTGTTAATGACTACTTCTTACTTCACAAGTGCTTGATCTAAACCATTGTGTCTTTAAACGAATTCTTGGAATCCTAAAATGAGTGTGTTGTTTAAACAATTCTGTCAATCTGTCAGGAAATTGGATTTTCTGTCAGACGTCAGTTCAGACTGTACCTCAAAATTCAACTCAAACTTCAAAAATTGCATCAAAACTGTCAAATTTTTCCTGTTTCCCGCGTGAGCTTTTAGCTTCAGAGCACTTCCTCGCACGAGATTGTATTTTCTCACATGAAGTTCTGTGTTCTCTCACGCAGTTTTCCAAAATAGAGACCTATTTGCAGTTCACTGTTTGACTTTTTATCTGGTCTGCTTTTTGTCTGGGGTCTATTTTTCTGCTCCCCTGTTGTTTACTGTCAGAAACTGGTTGTGTTGAGTTAGGAATCGATTGACCTTTTCTTTGGCTCATGTTGTCTCTCATCTATTCATCTTATCTCTTTATGCCTTTTGTACCTTGCATTGCGATTATCTTATCTTGGCTGTTCTAGCCATCTCTTTTTGACAATTCATACCAGGTTCATCTTGCATCTTGGCTGTTCTAGCCATTTATCTCTTTTTCATTATCTTAGAGACAGAGTCTAGCTTTATCCTGAATCTTTGCTCATTACATCTTCATCTATGACTGTCACGACTCGAAGTGGTAAGACTTATCCTATCCAGAATGCTGATCAAGATCAAAGTAAATCTCATAATCAAGACATAGGTCATTTCCAATTTGTTGAGAAGTCTGAACTTTGTAAGAGTTCTTCAAATTCATCATTAAGCACTCCACAAGATAATTTGTCTCAGACATCTCCTCTAGTTTTCCAAGAGTGCTTTAATCCTTTATTTTTGCAATCTAGTTCATCTCTCCAAGAACAAGACAACTCCTATTTTCAACACAATTCATTGTTTTGTGGCTTTGGGAGATCATTTCCTCGGACGGAACCTATTATTGAAACTATTGATCCCACTGAAGATAGTGATTCATCTGAAGCTATTCACCCACCAAAAGTTACATTGACTGCACCTTTTTGACATCGTTCTCATCACTTTACTGAAGCTTCAATTGCAGCACAAATTCATCTTGACAAGATGGGAATCAAGAACCCATTTGACTTTCAATCAGGCCAATACGACTAAACTTATAATCAATACCATGGTTAATCTTCTCATGACCAAAATCAGACTCATCACAATCAGTCTCATAATGATGATCAATCTCGCAACAAAACTCAAACTGATCAACAAGCAGCACATAACTATCGCCCTCCTCCTTATGATCAAAATCAAGATGATCAACAAGATCACACACAAAGCATATATGAGACTCTTGGTAACGAGGATGATGTAATTACTTAGAATGATATAAATGATGTGAAAGCTAACAAGAATCTCATTAAAATAATGGAAATTATTCTTTTGGAAGATAAGGAAAAGTATTTTCTTGAGTTGGCTAAGCAAGGAGCCAAACTACCCCCGAATTTCCAAGTGGAAACTATTGTAGCTAAAGAAGAAGAAATTGAAACCGCTAAGCTACAAAAGATGATTCAAAGTATGCAAGATCAAATTAATCAATTGACAAAAGAAAAGGATAAGCCCACACAACAATTTACATTGGAGAATATATGTCCTTTTCCTTTTGATAAGAATGTTTACATGCCTCCTTTTCCAAGAGGAGTAGAGTTACCCAAATATGACAAGTACATGGGTACAACTGATACTCAAGATCATCTAAGAGAGTTTGTCACGCTATCCATGGAATTCATGCATGATCAAACATATCTTATGAGACTCTTCCCCCGCAGCTTGGGTGGGCCAGCTATGGAATGGTTTTGCCGATTACATCCTAGTATTCAAACTTTTGACAAGATTGCCAATCTTTTTCTTCAGCATTATTCTCACAACATCCAACACCCTGTCAATATTCGTGACTTGTGTAATTTGAAACAATGATAGGGAGAACCTTTCTTGTCTTTTCTCCAGAGGTGGAGACAACTTTGTACAAAGTATCCTCATAAATTGTCTGAATCTGAGAAACTTGATATCTTTTTAGACAACCTTCTTCCAGACTTTGGATATCAAGTACAATTACAAGGTCCTTTGACATTTGATATCATGATCAAACAAGCTATGAGGATAGAAGCCTTTATGGTCAAAAAGGGAGAATTAACTCTGAATAAAGACAATAAACAAGGATTCTCAACGAACAAGGATAAAGGGAAGTCTGTAAATAAGAATAGAGAGGTGGTAAATGATGGAGTGGTCAATAATGTCACCGCAAAGCCTTCAAAGCCTGTCTTTAATCTTACTTCTAGCATACAAGCGGCTAAGGCTGTCGAAAAGAATACAATAGATAATCAACAATGTTCAAGATTTTCTAGAAACAAACCGTGGGCTCCTCCACCTAAGCATGATTTCACTTCTTTGGGAGAGCCTCTTGATGTAGTCTTTAAAACTCTCATACAAAATTAGATTCTCACTCCTTTGGAAAAGTGAACTTATGACCCACAACCAAGACCTCACTAGTGGAATGACAATGATTATTGCGACTATCATCAAAATATTGGTCATAAGACATCCACTTGTCTTCAGTTGAGACATAAAGTTCAAGATTTGATTGACAGTGGTGATATTGTTGTGGATGGTCATAATAAGAATTCTGATCATCAGGCGTTTAAGGATCCTTTTCCTCCTCATGAGAAAGGAGAGTCTTCTACAACTAAGAACAACAATGCTAAAGTGAATTACACTTACCCTTCTACCGATAATGTTATTAACATGATTGAACCTATGGGAGTTGAATATTGTGATGTGATCACTTTTAAGGGGAGTGGTGATGCTCCCAAGCCTAGAGTTCCTTTCATCTTACGAAATTCCACATCTTGTTCATCTGAATCTAAACAAACTCAAGATTGTGCAACTGTTGTCACTCGATCACGTGGAAGAGTTGTTTTGAAAGGTCCCAATCCTCTGAAGCAAACTGTAGACAAGGATACTTTGAGAAAAAGCACAGACAAGGTTTCTCTGAAACAAATGATGGATAAGATTACCACTAGCCCTACCAACAAAGCTTCTAAATCGACTCCCACATCTAGCGTTACTAGTTATAGTATCTTAGATCAACTCTAGTGAACCAATGCTCAAATTACTATTTTTGAGTTGTTAAAAATCTCGCCTGCTCATAGGAAAATTTTGGATAAAGCCCTCACTGAAGAAAATGTCCCCAAGGATCTTGATCTAAACCGGTTCCAATTTATGGTGGGTCATTTGACTTCACCGCATTATTTGTCCTTCTTAGAGGAAGATGATCATTCTTTGAACCACCCGCATAATGCTCCCTTACACATAGAGGTTATGATAGGTCCCAAACATGTCCATTGTGTGCTTATTGATAATGGCGCTGGTCTTAACATTTGTTCCGCTAAATTTCTCACTCAGCTAGGTTATGATGAGGACTA
The DNA here is from genome assembly GCA_027943335.1 of Chamaecyparis obtusa. Taxonomy (NCBI): domain Eukaryota; kingdom Viridiplantae; phylum Streptophyta; class Pinopsida; order Cupressales; family Cupressaceae; genus Chamaecyparis; species Chamaecyparis obtusa. The sequence goes on along the minus strand of BSBK01000066.1, from coordinate 1,483,018 downwards.
CATAGACTCCTGTAAGAAGATTACCATAAAAGCTTATGATGAAGAAGAATGGAAGTCCCAGGGTTTAGTTGTGCTACCTATCCACGTAGGTCCTGTTGAGAGAGATGTTACTTTCCAAGTGCTTGACATTCCTTTAGCATACAACATTTTGTTGGGTAGGCCTTGGATTCATGAGATGCAAGCTATTCCATCCACATATCATCAATGCATCAAGTTCCCATTTCACAGGGCGGAAGTCACTGTACCTGCAAACACCAATCTCTCTTTTAATACTCTCATGCAAATTACAGATAGTTTTGTTCCAGCAAATAGGGAATCCACTGAGTTCTATGACACTAAGCTTAGAGAAATGGAGCAAACTTTGAAAATTAAAGATACGGGCATGGGAGAATATCAAATGGAACCTGTGCTATCTCTAGCAACTTTACCTCCCTCTCCACGCTTTTATGGGAGACCTTCGGAAACTCATGGACTTTTTGATAATCCTCCTCAAACAATCTATGATGTTGCTTTTGTGCGAGCCTCCATACCTTTAGAAGATGAAGATGAGGAAAGAGCTATCAAAGCTTGGATCTATAAAGGAAAGGAGATATCTAAAATAACTACTCCTCCAGAGTTAGAATAAGAACCTTATAGTGAAGGTTTCAAAATCATGAAGTGCTTTGGATACAAGGGAAGTGGTCCTATAGGGGTAAATGATAATGGATTGTTGAAGCCTATTGAATCTGTAGTTCATTGCCCAAAGGACACTACTAGCTTAGGCTTTAAAAAGACTCCCTTTCATTTGGGGACCAAGAAATTTATGTCAGCTCCTACGTCTGATTCCAAGCTTGAACCTAAGCATGAACAAGAAATTGAAGATACCACTCCAAAGATGAATCCAGAAAATAGCTCTGATGAAGATACATTTCCATATCCTATCCCTTTGGATATTGCGGCACTCCTTGCTGAACCTGATGAGCCTATCATACCTGTTCATATGGTAGAGACTGATACTGACACGTGCTCTGAGGCTGATTCTAATAAAACTTCTTCAGTACATCAAGTTACATATGAGGAATGGAAAGCAGCATTAAATGATGATCCCAATTTTACAGGTGAGCGATATAGGCCACCATATTTTCAAAAATACTATGAACAAGAACAACTTTAGCAAGCCATCAATGACACAAGGAATAATACTGAGACTAATGATGCTGCTAATGAAATTCCTACATCAAGTATGGACTCACATGAATATGAGTTTGACTCTACATCTGATACCACTTATGATGTAGACATAGATACTGTTCATGAGTATGAAAGACTCCTCGAAGTAGGTGAAGGGTCTGGTGCTAGAACACAAGAATTTGATGTTGTAGATGTCGACTTGTCTTCCACTTCTGACGTAGGATCTCATAGGGATTCAAACACTCCTTTGGATGAGATTGCTCTAGGTCTTGACTTGCTTGTTAACACTTTTGAGGGTTATACCATGAACACAGTTGAACTAGCCACTACTTCCCTTTCACTCCACCGTCCTGATCTAATAAAATGGAACTCCCCTCTCACATCCAATGAAGTCCTTACGTTCCAGAATGATTATGAACTAGCCTGTTACCTCCATGCTCTTGAACCTGTAATGTCTTCCACCAGTGAATACAGCATCAGCATGACAGAAGGGGATATCAAGTATCTTAGTCAAAAAATAGAAAATAGAAAAAATAAGAGCTCTGATGGTGAAAACCACATTGTGGTAGTATCAGAGCCAAAAATAGTAAAAATAAAAGATGTATCTGAGGGTGAAAACCTCTTTGAGGCACCCAAGGATGAGATACTTGATACTCTACCAAGCCATTTTCAAGAAAGATCATCAGTTCTAATTGAACCGACACAGCCAGTGAACTTGGGCACTGAGGCTACTCCATAGATTATACATTTAGCACAGTCATTATCTGCTGAAGAAAAAGAAGAGTTCACTAGATTCTTCCAATGCAAGAAAATAAACTTTTCATGGGGTTATTCTGATATGCCTAGATTGGATCCCAATCTAATCATGCATCATTTGTCCATTGCACCAGATGTCAAACCTATTAAGCAGAAGCTTCGAAAGATGCACCCTCATGTGGCACTGTTGGTTAAAATTGAACTAGAAAAGCTCCTTAAAGCTGGTTTCATAAGAGCAATTGATTATGCCGAATGGATTTCAAACATTGTTCCAGTTACTAAACATGATAAATCCATTCGTGTGTGTACGGATTTCAGAGATCTCAATAAGGCATGTCCAAAAGATGATTTCCCACTGCCTAATATTGATATATTAGTAGACATGACAGCAGGATATGAGATGTACTCCTTGATGGATGGCTTCTCTGGCTATAATCAAATTAAAATTGCACTAGAAGACCAAGAAAAAACTACCTTCACATGTGCTTGGGGCACTTTCTGCTAGAATGTTATGCCTTTTGGGCTTAAGAACGCTGGAGCAACATATCAGAGAGCTATTACTACTATCTTCCATGATATGATGCACAAAACTATGAAGGACTATGTGGATGATACTTTAGCCAAGAGTATGCAGTGAAGAACTCACCTTGAAGATTTGGGTTCCATCCTTGACTGCATGGAGCAGTTTAGCCTTAGACTTAATCCCAAGAAATGTGCATTTGGAGTCACTTCTAGAAAACTCTTGGGTTACATTATCTCAGCCAAAGGCATAGAAGTTGATCCAGAAAAAGTTCAAGCTATTATGGATATGCCTCCTCCTAAGAACATAAGTTAGATGAGAGGTCTACAAGGAAGGTTGCAATCCATTGGGCGGTTCATCTCATAGCTAGCTGATAAGTCACAGCCGTTCACTAAAACTCTGCATAAAGGTGTCACCTATGAATGGAACGAGGAATGTGACAAGGGACTCAATCAAATAAAACAATATCTTGCCAATCCACCCATTTTGATGCCTCCTATCCATGGGAAGCCGCTTATATTGTATATTTCAGCCACAAGTACATCTTTGGGTGCTCTCTTAGCTCAAGAAGATCAGAACAATAAAGAAAGAGCTATTTATTACATCAGTAGAACATTGGTGTCCTATGAAATGAACTATTCTGCTATTGAAAAAGCTTGTCTAGCTGTAGTGTTTGCCTCATAGAAATTGTGACATTATATGTTGGCTCACACTACAAAGCTTATTGCAAAAATTGACCCGCTAAAATACTTATTAAGCAAGGCTGCTCTCACGGGTAGGTTGGCTAAATGGGTCATGATCCTCAGTGAGTTTGATATTGAATATGTGGAAAGGAAAGCTATTAAGGGACAAGCAATTGCTGATCAGTTTGCAGAGGCTCCTCTACATGATCACCAACCTTTGAACATTGAATTTCCAGATGACTCCATTCTATATCTCACACATCAGTCTTGGAGTATGTTTTTTGATGGCTCATTCACTCAACAAGGATCAGGTGCGGGTATTTTGTTTATAACACCTCAATGCTATTCTTTGCCTAAGGCCTACAAAATGATGTTTCCTTGCACCAACAACATAGCTGAATATGAGGCTCTTATCAATGGTATGAAATTAGCCCTTGAATGGCGTATAGATGAGCTCAAAGTCTTTGGCAATTCTCAGTTGATCATTAATCAAGTTAATACTGTATATCAAACAAAGGATGACAAGCTAATACCCTACAAAAGAATGGTGGATGATCTTAAGTTATACTTTGCACATATTTCCTTCCAGCAGATTCCAAGAATAGATAATAAGGTAGCTGATGCTATGGCTACTTTGGCCTCAATATTACAAATGCCAAAAAATGACTTCAGGCATGAATTCCTGGTGGAAACATTATGCTACCCTGCCTATGAAAATCCTAAATCCAAGATGATCTGTTCAGTCATTGGACATGACTCATCCCGCTACCACCATATCTACTCTTATCTTCGGGACTAAATTATCCCCGATACCTATACCCGGAATGAGAAACGTCACCTCATTCATACTGCTTCACAGTATGTTCTTATAGCAAATGACTTGTATAGACGGGGCCTAGACGGTACTCTACTTAGGTGTCTAGAACCTGATGAGTCCAAATGTGCATTAGCTGAGGTACACGAAGGTATTTGAAGCTCTCATTCGAGTGGTCTGACGTTAGCTCGTAAACTTATTAGAGCTGGATACTACTGGCCGGATATGGAAAAAGAAGCTGTCCAATATGTCAAGACTTGCAAGCAGTGTCAATATCATGGGAATCTGATCCACGCTCCTGCTAGGGAGCTCAGTCCTCTCATTAGTTTTTGGCCATTTCAACAATGGGCTTTTGACTTGGTTGGTCAAATACACCCTTCTTCTTCAAGAGGACATAAATTCATAATCACTGCTATAGATTACTTTACCAAATGGGTCGAGGCAGTCCCTCTAATAGTAGCTGATGGAATGACTATTGCTAAGTTCATTTTGAACTATATTATTTGCAGATATGGCATACCTTCATCTATTATCACTGACAATGGAGGACAGTTTAAGAACAAGGATTTGACAGACTTATGCACTAAATTCAGGATCATTCAGCATTGGTCATCTATTTATTATCCTCAGGGTAATGGACAAGCAGAAGCTTCTAATAAGATAATCCTAAAAATTTTGCACAGAACAGCTCATAAATTTGGGAGAGATTGGCATCTCCAGATTAATCCAGCTTTGTGGGCTTACAGAACAAGTATCCGAACACCAACGAGAGCCACTCCTTTTGCCTTAGTCTATGGGGTAGAAGCAGTATTGCCAATTGAGGTCAAGATTCTGACATTGTGAATCTCTCTGAAGGGCCTCATCACTGATGAAGATACCAGAATATCTAGGTTGCAAGAGCTTGAACTATTAGATGAATGTCGGAGGGTGGCATTTGATCATCTTCGAGCATATCAAAAGAGAATGTCAAAAACATATAACAAGAAAGTCAGACAAAGGGAATTCCAAGTGGGTGACCTTGTCTTGAGGGAGAACCCCAAGAATCAGCAGCAGAGAGCCCAGAAAGGAAAATTTGAACCAAACTAGCTTGGTCCATACATTATTACTGCAGCATTTGGATCTGGTGCTTACCACCTCTCCACCACTGAAGGAGAGCAACTCAAAGAGCCTATCAATGTTCTTCATTTGAAAAAGTTCTACAGCTGACATTCTCAGTATGCTCATGTACATATTTATTGATCCTGAAAAAATCTTAAAAATTGCAAAATGTCCTAAAAAATGATCATCTTAGTGAAAACCTGGCAAACAGGCACTTTGATGTATCTATTATCCTGGTGAAAACCTGGTAAATAGGCACCTTGATAATCCAAAAAAAATAGAAAATGTGCAAAATACAAAAAAAGCAAAAAAAGAGAAAAGTACAAAAAAAATTGAAAAAGAGAAAAATGTGCCATTGATGAAAACCTGGTAAACAGGCGTCATGGTAGCAAAAATAGAATCTCTGCCAAGATGGTGAAAACTTGGTAAACAGGCACCTCTTGTTTTCCTGAAGTAACATCTCATCTCAGCGTCGCTTGGCTCTTAGTTTGCTGCTTTAGTTTCCTTCCTTTCCTGCTTTAGTTTGTTTTCCCGCTTTCCTGCTTTAGTTTGTTTCCTGCTTTGGTTTGCTAGCTCATGCGCTTGTCTTTGAATTTTCCTCAACTCTTCATAGATTGGAATTGGTTCACACTTGGGGGCACCTGCCTAGTCTAGGGGGCATTGTCCTATCACTTTCGGAAACTCTTTTGAGCATTGGTCGCCACTGGTTCCCACTATGCCTGCCTACGGATACCTAGCTTTCATTTGATTTCTCTTCTTCGGGATTTATCCCTTCTATCAATCACCAGTGATTCTCATTATGTCTACCTACTTTCATTATCTCATTGAGACTTCGAATGTTATCTTTTTGAATCAACTTCAATCTGCTTGAACACAAACTTGAACTGAAACTCAAACTAAATGTGTGTTCCTTTGAGACATGTTGAGCTTTGTTTTCTTTGAGTGCTTGTTTGTTTGCTTTGCTTTTTTTGCTTTCTGTTTGTTGGTTTAGTTCCAATGATCCAAAGAATTCATTTAAGAGGGGTGTCCATTTTTAAGAGCCTCTATCTCGTATTGGATGGCCATGCGTACCTCGACTCCTTTTATATGGATGCTTTGGTGAGGTTGGTTCTTCTCCTTGTCTTTTGAGTGACTTCTTTCTGCTACTGATGAAATTGTAAACGCTCGTCCTGTTAAGTGAATGTAAGGGTCACTGTGAGAAATCTTTGGCAAAAGAAGGAACTCCTATGTGCTTGATGTGTTTGTTTGCAAGAAGACATTCAGGTCATTCTAGCATTTATGCTCTAATGCTTATGTTAACTTGCTAGATTAAAAGGAATAGGTGTTCAGGTCATTCTGGCTTCTTGTGCCTTAATGCTTACACCTCATTCCAACAAATTTAAGACTCATGTCATATTCATATTCTTATGATAGCAATATTAGTGAGGATTGTATGACATCTTGTGATTGTCCAAACTTGAAAGGCTCTACGATGATAAATATGGTGAGTCCAACAACCAAGTCCTAGCGTTTGCATTTTCATTTTAAGCTTGCATCTTTAGCTTAGGCTTGCATTTACATTCTTAGCTTTGAACTTAAGATGATGCCTTATTTACTCTCTTAATTGTCTTCATCAAAGGCTCTCATTTATTGCCTCAGGTTCTTCTTGGTTGCACAAGTATCCAGTCTTCATTATCGATCCTCGAACATATCTATCCTTTGATTAGTACCTGTTAAATATTGCTACAATCCTGCATGAGATGATTAGTACCATATCCATTGCATTTTATTTCCATTTACATCCATAAACTCATTGCATCTGCATCAACATGTGCATCCTCTATAAGCATAAATCATTTATCTATCACTACATTGCATACATTTCTATTCATACATCTAAAGCATATAAGAGCACATCTCATAAACATCATACATTCAAGCAATTTACAACAAGTACAATGATATCAAAAGAATCATCAATCTCATATATATATATCTCTCAATCCAAATGTCATATACAAAGAGGTGCTACTTGAGCACAGTACCAAAAAAAAAATGAGCTATGATACAATCAAGATCCACTCCCACTAGGAGGGGGTGGAGGTGGAGGAGCCTATTGTCCTAATGTCTGCGGTGGTGGCATCGGTCTCTATGGAGGAGCCTATGGAGGAGCCTATGGAGGAACCTGTGGAGGTACTAGAGGAGCCTGTGGAGCCCCAACATACTCAGAAAATGGTGGCACCTACTCTGATATATCTAGAACAGCCCCGCAGTATGCTGCATAGTAATAAGCTACCTGGGCGGCCTCATATCTTGTCTCTAATCTCAAGTGCACTAACTCCACCCATAGCTATCTAATCTCTACATCCCTATCTACTACTCAAGTCTCCTCTTGGATAAGACGCATGTGAAAATCATCACACTCACGCTGCACCTACCGTACTCTCTCCCAGCTCTTCCTAAGAGCCTCCTATACCTGTCCTACACCTGCTCCAGCTGCCACATCTGGCATGTCAGTATCCTCCCCCTGTGGTACCTGCTAGGATGTGTCAGCTGTATGTGGTCTCATGGACCTCTGCTATGTACCACTACTCCCTGCTCTAGGATCTGAGCCCATGGTCCTAGCAAGGATGCTCACCTATCCTGATCGGGGCCTCAAAACTCTCTGCCTAGGTCTCTGCTGTGGTGCCTGCTGCTGTATAGGCTGCTCTGCCTATGCCTGCTGATCCTGTGCCTGCTGCTGCTGTGATGGTTGTTGCTGTGCTTCTATGCCAACTAGATCTATGAACCTTGAATGAGGCCATGCAATCAACTAGTCCCTGTATGCAGGTGTCACCCCTGCATTGGTGACATCCACCATGTAGTCCCATCATGCTGGTGGGATGCGTGACTCTATCGCACATCACCCTGGATCCAATCATGCACACCACCCCTTCTTCTCCTCGTTAGAGAAGCGAGCGTAGGGGCAGTACTCCTATGAAATACCCTGCTATCTGCCAAACTGGCATAAGACATGTGTAACCAAGAATCTCTCAATCATCTGAATAGTCTGTCCAATCAGTGGACGTGACACGAACATGGTAGCAAGCTCTCTCTGAGCATCATCCCAGGGCTCAGTAGCTATCCAAGGTCTCCAGACTACAGCGACCATGTCATCCAACTGTGCTCTCCACTACTCTGTCTTACCCAGTAGGGGCTGGGTCATCACACCTAAATATCTATAAATATAAGGCTCTAGCGCCTGTCGCGTATCATGGAAAAGGGGTCTACAAATGGGGAGGTGCTCCCAGGCCTAGACCTGCAAGATGAAGACTCCTACTGCCATCGATCTCGCACCTCTATACACAATCTCATGCATCTTGTGATACATGTGTGCCAGCATACACTCCCCCCATCCAAATCTCACAGCTAGTCTATCCAGCATCCTCTGCAGCATGGTACCCCAACCGCACTCTAGTCCATGCTGACCTCGATCAGGTACGAGGTAACAACTTAGAAATATAGCCAACATGACCTAGAATGGATGAGCTCTGCCATATCTGTGCACCAGATCCTCCCAAGAGATGGCCCGAAATCATACCAATGTTATTTACTTTCTCGCGTGAGATTTCACACTTTTTCCCTAACTACGCTAGATTCTCTTAAATCTAACCTATCACACTGTATGAATTGAAATGCAAGGAAGTTTATTGACTACTTACAGGTGCGTCATACTTCGGTGGCCGAGCATGTCATCGGGAACACTCAAATCAGTGTGTATGTAGTGGCAGACCCTCCATTTCTCTATCTTAGAGCTCAGAATCACTAAAAGACAATGATGAATAATGATTTGAAAATGACTCCTCCGGGCCTTATATAGCTTTTGACCTAATTTTTGAAAGTGCTCCGTTTTGCATGAAAATTGCACCCTTTGCTAAATCGACTATTCTGAATCCATTTTCAGGATTGAAATCAAAATCTGACATCTCTAAGTGGCTCAAAATCATGTTTTACATATTGGACTCCTTTTGGATCGAATGCTTGTGCAGTCAACCTTCTGGTGTCATCTTCCTATCAGCTCCTCATCTTTGCATCATGTTCTCAAATCTTTTCTTCTTTTCATCAAGTCAACTCTAGTCAAATTTAGTCAACCATGGTCAAACCTAGTCAACAGGACCTCTGCTTTGCTCTGATTCACTTCTGTAGCTTTGCGAATCTAGTCTAATTGCTTTTGCTCTGCAATCTCTTGTTGTTTATCATCCTTCTGACATGTCATCTTTCGATTTCACTCCCGAGGGGGCAGGATGATTACATCATTTGAATCTTGTCGAATCTATTCTTGGATCAGTCTATTTTGAATCACCAATCCTCATTGCTAGGGGCATCTTCATGCCTCGCATCCTGTCATCTGGAAATCTATCTCTTACGTATTTGAGAAATCTAACTCAGATCCTTGAGGATCATTCTTCATTCTGGAGATGGTTCTTGAAATCTATTGGGTATTGGGGCAATCTAACCCTAATTCTTGGGAGTCAAGCTTCGTTCTGGAGATGACTCTCAAAATATCTTTTAGACCATTATCTGGGCAATCTAACCTGGGTCTCAGAGGACTAAGCTTTGTATTGGGAAAATCTAACCCTGATTCGGAGATAGTCCTAAATCTGCATCTTCATCAATTGGTATTGGGGCAATCTAACCCCGATTCCAGTTCTCTTCTAAGACCGTTGTCTTTGCAATCTAACTTAGACTTCAAAAATTCTCATCATCTGTCACTTCAGACTATTCTTTGAATCAACGCGTTGTTTGCACATCAATTCAAAGAGGGGCAAATGTAATACCCCAAAATTGGCACCTATTTAATTTCATCAATTTTGGTGCATTATCTCGATTTTACATCACCAAAGTCCTAGTTCCCTAGGTAATTTTCTCTCTCCTACCTGACTTAATTTGACTTGATGTCAATTGCAAAGACCATAAATTGCAATAATCAAATGCTAAATTAATTCCTAAAGTCTTAGACTTAATTGGCTAAATTACCCCTATGATAAATTAATTTAATTATAAAGTCCTAAGTGCTTTCTAATTAAATTAAAAATCTACCCTCTTTAGCTAATTACCCATAAAAAAGAATTAATAATTACTTGATATTTGAATGGACACACTTTTTTTTGAATTGATAATTCTTGATATTCGAAAGGTCACCTGTGTGGCGTTTTCCATTCTTTTTATTAAGTAATTCTTGCATTTTTGTCTCAATATGGGAATGAAGGGTTAGGAGTTTCGAATCAAGAAACTCTTCATTCCTCTCCCGAGCTTTTCTATTTAATGAGCCTCTTCTTCTCATTCAAAAAAAAGGCAATTTTGAGAGTAAAGGCACTATAGTGAATTTTTTATTAAATTTCAAGCTTTCATTTGCAACTAGTTTAATTTCTCATTTTAGTGTAATTGCATTTCTCATTTAGATTAAATTTTCTTAATTGTTCTTAGATTAAGATCATTTTTATTCCAAAATCAACTAAAAATCTGCATTTCATATTTCCTTTCAAGTACTTTAGATTAATTGCATTCATCTTAGTTTGATTCTAGCTTTGCATATCATCTTTATGGCTTTCTTGGAAAATCCTCCATTGTAGTAGCGGTCTAATGGTTGTTGGTTCTCCAATCTGAGAGTGATTAAACACCCCACCTGCATAGGAGGCAATAGGTCACTTCCTCACGAATTTCAGATTGAATAATTCATATTCTCTTCGTAATTTGACCATAGGAGTAATGACTATGTTGCGTATGTGGTTGATTTAGAGGTCACATTCAAGCACACACAGCAGGAAGTATAATGACAAGGACTTCAAACTTTGATGACTTTGTTCAAGATATCACTAAAAAGTCATCTAAAACCTTTGAAAATATAAGAGTTCTTTCTACTCAATTTTATATAAAGAACTCCTGTGCAATAGAGTATAATAAACTGATGACCAGTCTTTCTCTAATTTTGAGAAAAGCTTTAGAAGAGAACACAAAGAGAATCCAAGATCTCATTGGATTCCAATTATTTCTAGCCCCAACATTTGATCTAATGCAAAGGACTACAACGAAGGCTGAAAATTTGATCAAGGAATCAGACTACAAGACTATAGAAGACATGGAGAATATAATTGTATCGTTGCAAGCAGCACATAAAAATTTGGAGCATGTCACCAATCAGTGGAATTCTTTTCTTCAAACAACGAAGAAAGTTTACAAGGATATCTTCACTAAGTTACTGATGAAATCTAGAGGAATTATCCTTTGTCCTATGGAGGCAAAAAGGGGAATAAGATCAGGGCAGAGAGATCAGAATATCCTCAAGATAGACTAGAAGAAGATCAGAAAGAGAAGGTCAAAATACAGAGTAGATTTAGATTCAACTATAGCTACAGATTAGAAGGAAGAATTACATAGGGTAATTCTACATGGCAGGGAATGGAAAGTGATGTTTTTCCACCAATGCCAAAGGGGAAGATTGTTGACATACTTAAGTTGTCATTGGTTAAGTTAGATGCAAACATCAGTCCCACTAGTAAACTAATAGACCACTCATACTCTTTAATAGGCATCGGTAGACCTAACAAAGTATATGTACCAGTGGACCAAATAGAGTGTCTACAACTGGTCTACAGAACATACAGGGGATGTATGAACAATCGAGTATAAGATTGATACCGATTGATTGCATGTTAATCCAAATTGGATTATGCTGAGAAATTCCAGTTAAAACTGGATTATATGGAGCATTCACCATTTAGAACTAGAGTTAGCTTTTTAACATGAGTTAGTTTTATTTTTCCATGGATGTTTCAAGGTAAACTCAAGATCATCTTGCAAATATTTTTAGCTGCATGATTTGTGGGTGAGTTTACAGCTTGGCGGTACTATGATTTGAGCTTTTATTAAGATCAATTTCATATAAATATAGGTCATAGGACACAAAATAAGTGTTGTTGAATATATAGAGTAGGAAAAAGATATCTTCTGAGAGAAGCTATGGTCACAAGAGGTGAAGGAAATAGAGGTTCAATAGCCAAGCAGAGTGAAAAGGGTATCAGGTATGATCTAATCAGACAGAATGCGTCATTAGAGATCATTTCTTTAATATTGTTAAGCATATTCAAATCCCTCTATTAGGGTGAACCCTAATAGGTTTGTTGTATAAATCCCTTAACCAGGTAGCATCTTAATTGGTGTTGAAATTTCTTTCATAAGGTGACTCCTAAGAGGGTCAAGATCTTAACAGATCTTCTACCAAATCCCTTTACCAAGTAGCACTCTTACAAGTGCTTTGTAAGCTCTTAATAGGGAACCTTTATTACTGCAGTAGTAAAGTTGTGAGCTCTATCTCACCATGGTTTTTTTCCTTCTGACCAAGGGTTTCCATGTACATATACTGTGTTGATCTAAGTATTTATATTTCTATTTATGAATGGTTAATTACATTCTATTTATTCTACAAAAATCTATATACAAGGTTTAATTCAGATAGAAATAGTATTTACTGATTCACCCACCCTCTCAATTACTGGTTAGGAATAAAAAAATCCTTGGTGTACCTCCATATGCAAACTCTATCAGCTAACCAACAATGAGTTAATGAAGTTGAGTGTGGCTCTGTTGTCAAACATGACCACAACCCATTTCCCCTAGAGGGTACCCCAGACCCGAAATACATGAATACACCTTGGAGTACCTTCCAAAGCTGTAATGGTACCTCCTTTCTTCAAGAGTGTGGTGATCCTTTCTGTGCAATTGATATTTACCTTTCTAGAAGCTTATTGTTCATCCCCTTTGGCCTCGAGTGCCTACTCCTCATCATTGGACAATACCTCAATCTAATGTATTTTTCCTTTGCCAAGGCATTGATGTCCCAGTACCCATGGCTCCTTATAGTTGAAACAGAGCTTCTTCCTTTTGAGCTCCTATCAAGTTGCCTCATCCAATGGGGGTTTCCTAGGTGGGGGTGAGTTGTCTTTTTCCCTTTGAGTGAGAGGTGGTTTGGCCTTGTGATTAATATTTTCTAGAAGAGGAAGAAGATTTTACCATGTCGCGTGCCTTCTTAATTGCCTTTGTGAGTGTGATGGGGTTGAATCCCTTCACCCAGCCTTTCAAAGGTTCTAACAATCCATCCATAAATGGTACCACCATTGGTCTTTCTAAAATATATGTTACCAAGATAGACATTCTTTGAAATTATGTTATTTAATTGTTGACTATGCTAGATTGCTAGTTTAGCTGAGCCAATTCTTTGAAATTTAGTTCTAGATCTCTTTCGTCAAAATAGTCTATCAGTCTCTCAGTGAATTCAGCATAGGATGTTATTTGATCATGGCCAAGAGTAACTTGATGAACTACAACTAATTTAGAACCTGAATGGAGAATCTATAATTCAAGATTACTAAGGAGTTGTTGATTAGATATGCAAGATGATTAAATCAGTATTATGTTGTCATTGATGTCAACTAGCTTGACAGTACTTATCTTTTAAGTTACTACATCGACACATTTGAAGAAAGGAGAAAGAGATGGAGAACAAAAATATCTACATGAGGAAGATGTATATGTCAGATGAGGATAAGGAATACACTGAGTAACTTGTTGATGAGTCTATGACTTTATGAAATTGACTTTATTATGTTGCATTCATCTATGATGAAGAATAGAGCTGAAAGACACAAAGCAGTGTTGTCGGTAAATATAGCATTTCAGTATACACCGATAGAATGTAGTGTATACTAAGCACAGTGTTAATTGGGCTTCTATTCACCAACACATTTCTTTGTTAACCGAGCAAAACAAAAAGGAATTAAATGATCAGTTTAGCCGATAAAGTGATGAGTTGTAAAGTGTATGAAATCAAGGTAATAGATAAGGTTTTTTATGAAGATCAACGGCTAACATAAATAAAAAAGGATCTAATGGAGAAGATTGAAACATGTTACTGACACATCAGCCGAGGAAGCCTAAAGCAAAAAATCTATGAATATGATTAAGCGGCAAAATCTGATGGAGGAAAAGAAAACTATTTACTCGCCTATATAAGAAACATTGGTTTCATTATGAAACTCATGCTGGAGGAAGAAGATACTACATAATTATCACGTGAAGGAGTTTTCATGCATTCTGATCATACTGGTTAATAAGAACCGAGCTGCAAAATAGCTACTGAGTTACAGAGAGTAACTACCAATGGACAATAAGTTGATATGGTATTGAATCTGAAGTGATATATTGATCAAAAATATTTGAATGAGCTAAACATTGATCTGTAAACTATAATTGAAGTTGTTTCATGATAGATCATCTACTGTTACATATTTAACCATTGTACATAGTCAAATCTCTTAACCAAGTGGACTATGAAAGTCTTTTGATGTTTTATTCATAGAGTGAAAATTGTTATCTTGTCAACCCCAGAGTGACTACTAGTTAGATGATAACTTCTGGTCTAAAATCCTCTAACAAGGTCACACCTAACAGTGTGTTTGTAACCTTTAACAGGGTTGGGTCTTCACCGACCTCACTTTAGAAGAGTGAACAATTTTGGGTTGCCGGTCCCAGGTGGTTTTTCCCTTCACAGGGTTTCCACATTAAATCTCTTGTGTTATGTGTTGATTGTGATATTTGTTTGTTATCATTTTTGCATATTACATTTTAGATTTGATCGGTAACTACTATAAGTTTTGGAATGACAATCAGTAATAACATAGATAGTGAAAGTATTGTATGTTTACTGCATAGCAAAAGTTGAAGAATTTGTTTTGGATTATACATTTTGAATTGGGACACTGGATAACTGATTCAGCCCCCTCTCAGTTATTCTAACAATTGGTATCAGAGATGTGGTTGCTTAGAATAGAGTTTTAAGGACTCCAGCACAAAGGTCTCAAGATGTATAAGAGGGAAGTGCCAAAGCTGAACAAAGATAACTTCACAGTATGGAAAAGCTAGATGAAGTTGCACATATCTAGAATTGGGAATTCTACACTAGAACTGATGGAGAATGGCTACATTGAACCAACCCCTGGTCCTTTAACTCTTGATCAACTAAAGGATAGGCATGAACACAATATTACTATGATGGAACTTGCTACTGCTTGTACCAACACCGAATTTGAAGACATCAAAGGTTGTGATATTGCTAAGAATATGTGGGATAAACTAACTTTAATATACAGTGGAGATTTGAATGTTAAGAGAGCCCTAGCTAAAAGCCTAAGAGGCAGATTTGATGATATGAAGATGAAAGAAGGTGAGAACATTGTGCAATACACAAACAGACCGAAAGAGGTAGTACATGCTATTAGAGCATCTGATGGAGTTATTGATGATGAAATAGTGATAAATAAGATTCTCAAAACTTTGTTGCAAGTTTATGCAATGAGGATCTCTGCAATTCATGAAACAAGAGCTACATCGAACCTCACTCTTGACACACTGATCGGTAAGCTTACAAGTTTTGAATTAAATAACTTTGACAACAATGTTTTACCTTCTATTGAATCTACTTTCATGTCTTCTTTGAAGATTGGTAAGTCTAGTAGCAGGAAAGATAAGAATAATGATAGTGATAGTAATATCGATGATGAACTTGATGAGCTTGAAGCTCTTATGGCTAGAAGATTTCCCAAAGGTAAGGGAAGGTATAGAGGCAAGTTACCTTTAGCTTGTTTTAACTATAAATAAGTTGGCCACATTGCTACTAGATGTTCGAACAAGAAAGATGATGATAGATCCAAAGACCGATCAGAAGGAAGCTATGGGAGAAGAGTCAATAGAGGCTACCAACACAACAAAAGAGATAACTGAGATAGCTATGACAAAGGGAAAAAGGTATGTTACATAGCCAAAGAATTTGAATTTGAATCTGACACAGATGATGATGTAGAAGTAGTATTTGTTGCTATGAAAGATGATTTAGAGGAAGAAGAGAAACATGGAGAAACAACATTGATCTCTAAAGTAAGTTGAAATGATACATGGATCATAGACAGTGGCTATACACATCATATGATTGGTGATATAGAGAAATTTGATCTACTTGATGAATATGATGGAGGATCTGTAAGGATGGGAAATGATGCACCTTGTATGGTAAGAGGTAAAGGTTCACTAATGATCAATGATAGAATAAAATGTGAAAATGCATATTGTGTAGAGTTACTAAAAAATACATCATACAATACAATAAGCATAAGTAGGAAAAGGTTGCATTTGTTTGTCTAATTAAAACTACCTTGTAGGTTTTGTTAGTTTACATGTCATTATTGCATTCATTCTAGATGTCATTATTGTACTCTAAGTATTGATTATAATTCCAAATATTCATAAATTCATAAATAATCATTACATTGTGCTTTCAAACTGAATGTGATATACTAATGTCCTTTCTTGTTTCATTTTTCATTAATAAGTAGAGTACATTGCAGAATTGAAAGAAAAATTGAAGTATGGAATAGGGGTCCCATGCATTGCCTTTTGTATTGGTTTGTGTCAGTTGGTTGTCTGCTAAGTTTCTGCATTTAGGTCTTCATAGTCTAAGTCTCCATCTGCATCTAGGTCTTTAGGGTTTCATATCTGCATAAGAAAGGAAAATATGGTTAGATCCTATTGGATCTAAGCAATACATGAGAAACAAATAACATACTGTAGCAATCAAGTTTTCAATACTGCATATCAATCTGGAAAATTAAATGAAATAAGGAAATGTACACTGACACTCACTGCAAGTTAGTGTTAAAGGGACTTGTTTCTGACATGAAACCTTTTACTACTAATGATCATTGTGGTGTATGTTGTCCTTTTTATTAACCAAGTGTCTGAATTAAAGGGACTTAGTATGTTTCAAATTGAGAAACCTTTCTTAGATAATGTATTTCATAATGATGTTATTTGAGAGCTTAACAGATTATCTTGCAGATAATAGCTGAATGGTTTTCACATTCAATCATTGTCAAAGATGCAGATCAAGCTAGATTCCCATGATAAGAGTGCTATAGGAAGTGCCAATGATTGCCAACTTTCAAGTTCAAGATACAAATGGTGCTACATAAATACTGGTATAATATGTCCTTGCTATTTCAAAAGTACATTTTCAAGCTATAAACATATTTGTTGCTGAATACAGAAAGAGTGCCTCAAGATTGAGACATAAAATGATAAAATGTTTATAGTTTATTTTTCTTGAGTGTCACAAACCCGTGTTTGAACCTCATTAGTTAACATTCTGGTGTTTTTGAATGTCACGAGCCCGTGCTTGAACTTCATTAATAGTGAACAAACATTTTCATCTTGTTGTACTTATCATATTAAGTGTAGATTCAACATCAATGAGAATTGTATACAGTGGACACAGCTACATGATGCAAGCTTAACAGAAAGTATAAAATATGTATAAACTGGAACAGAGTATGTACAGCTAACATAGGAATATCATAAAGGAGAAAGAAACTTATCTATTATGGAATGAATAATGATTATTCTTGAGCATCTCTCAGTCATAATCACCTTCTAAGGTTTGCAAAGGTTATGAGTGAAAGATGTGATAGTTTTATTTATAATTGATTATATCTTTTAACATTTTTTAGTCATAACCTTGCAACTTTAGTAAGTCATTAGAGGTGTTTCATGGTTTCCTAGAGAAACTGTCTATCATTATTGAGCTCATAATATATGGTTTGCGAAGGAACGAGTCCACTAGAATCTCAATCAAATTTACTGCTATTGATTATGTTAGTACCTACAAAAAATCTCATGGCTTCATCATCTTTCCCTTGGCCTCTGCAATATTTTTTCCATGTCTCTGGCTAAAACCCTAAGCAAAATTTAAAAAATCTAGCCATTTGATGGGAAAACCCTAGTGCGCCTTGGTTTTAAAATCTATTCTTATGTTACTTTTTGGGACACTTACAAGTCTCATAAAGCATGTGCTTTAATTTTATTACCCCGCGAAGGTCTTCCCTTTAATATTTCCTAAGTCTGAAGGTGGTTAATTTTCCCTAAGTCTTATGCGCTTGATTTTTCTAATGTTTCGGCCTTTTATATTTCCTAGGCCTAGTTCTCTGACACCATCTCAATCTAATGGCGAGCATAATTTCTCATAGAGTGTGTCAAAGGAATGAGATCTTATGCCAGCCGTTGATTCTTCTTTATGACACAATGCTTCAAACGGGCGGGTCCACTGCTACGTGCCACAGTTGGCATTTTCTAAGTGTTTGAAGGGACAGTGATTTTGCACCTGTCAGAATTGTTCATGGCCAAGGAACAAAAGTCAAGGGGGCCCACTTGTCAGTTCTTTGCAACGTGGTGGTTCATGATTCATCAAGGCATCTTACACGGTAGGGTGGGGTTAGGCTTTTGGTGGTGTTGGCAAAGATTTGAGATCTACAGCAGGTGCATGATCTCAAAGAATCTTTTGAGCCCTTGAGATTATGCGCCAGCTGTCTGATTCTCTAGGTATGCAGGATGACGGTTGTGGGTCCATTGACAGGTGTTACAATTGGAGCTTTCTTATTGGTTGTGTCAGTGGGACCATTTGCTAGGTGTTGCTGAAGTGTTCATCTTTGATTGGTCGATAGTTTGTGACTTGGAGGTTGTCAGTGGGACCTGGGTTTCCAACTTTTTAGAGGGTTCTGACATCTATAGAGAATCAACGGTGGGCATAAGTTCTCATGGGTTGTGTTAGAGCTATGAGATCTTATGTCGGTCATCAATTTTAATTTTCTCAGGTGTGTAGTCAATGTGGATCCTTTAACTGTTGGAGCTGATGTGCATGTTTTTCATTGGCTGAGGGGGTCAATCTGTTAGTGTTTCTCAGTGGAACTGTTGCCAGGTGGTGCTAAGTTGTTTAAATTCTATTGGTCGATGTGGATGATGTAGCAAGGTGGGGTCATTGTCAGAAAAGTTAGTGATGAGGGCAAGATCTATGAATGGTGTAAGATCTCAAAGGATCTATTAGAGCTATAAGATTATAAGACCACCATCTGATTATAAAGCTTGTATGACTGGGGTCCTATTAAGTGTTAAGTCATAACGCCCAAGAAATATGAAGATCTAACAGCTACGACTTAAATTTGATCCAAATTTGAATGTTGACCACTGATTCACTATTGGCACCATGGAAATAATAGTTGTAATTCAAATTTGAATGTTTTGAGGGTTTTCAACGATAGGAAGGACTAAAATTGAATGTTTTAGTAGTCAAATTTGGTGAAATTGGTTTTGCTGATTGTTGCAGAGTGGTCTTGGGTGTCTGTTAATTGATTACGGGGGTTTTTGTACTGTGATGGATTTGCTCAAGGCATGTTGCAGGTGGAAAATTAGACTGATAAGGCATGGTGAATTAATGGTCCTTAGTACAAATCAGGGAATCATCATGATTGAGAATCATTCTGGGGTCTATTTTCTTGAGGTTGCTTGGTTTTCCCTCAAATGAAATAAATGGTGACTGTATTTTGATTGGTTTGGTGGGTTAAACCCTAACCCTAGTCATTCGTAGCTTGTTGCATCCTGTTTTAGGATTCCAAGATGACTAGGGGGTATATATGGTTGAATTTTGAATTTTGCAGGGTGGTTGATGTTCTATTGAAAATCAATAGAAAGACTGCACAAGGAGAGCCTATATTTGGGTCTTGTTCCTAGCAGTTGTCATCTTGGTAATGTATTGTTTCTGAAAGTTTTAGTGAGAATACACTTGAATTCTTGTCTTAGATTTGTGATTGTCTTCTTGTCTTGATTTTGGATTCATATATGTAAAGTCACAAAGTGAGTTAGCATATGGTAAACAAAGAGTATTGTGAGATTATCTTAGAGTTCCTAACAAAGTTAGGATTAAAGTCTTTAGGGTGATTTCAGTGAGTCCATGGTTGGATAAGGATCTTGATGATTAGGTTTGGGAGTGAGAGGGATAATAGGCAAAGCACTTATCCTGAGTTCAAGGGTGTTTGAGTTAGGGTTCTTAGTTATTTTTATGTTATTGGGTGACTCTTTGCCCTGGATTAAGTCACTGATCCATTCTCTGGAAGTGGTCCATCATTATCCACCACAAATACAAATGATAAAATCTTTAAATTAGTTAGTAAGGGGTATAAATATATAACATTTTGTGATTCCTTTCAAGAAGTGAATCAAGGGTACACCCGCCTAAGCATTTAGGCTCAAAGTGTAGGAGGATCCCTTTGATCCTTGTTAATTGGCCCTTTCCTTGCAGACTTTGGAGTGGTGATAGACTCAATGACATTAAGTTGTCAATCATAGTGTAAACCTAAAAGTAGAAATGAAAAGGGGAACCAACAGATTACACAGGTTCATTTTAGATCAGCAGAATGAAACAGTTTGAATATTATAATCACATTTTATGTACAAACTGTAGAAAGCTTTTAAATCAATTTCTAGCTACTCTCTATTTTATAAAGAGTGTTTTCATAAAGCTTGTCAGAAAAAGAGTATTCATCTGTTATGTTCAGAATTCCCTGTCAAGCTTTCTGGTTTTCATTATTATCATAGTTATATGTTGAGCAAAAGACTAGATTTAATGAAGTCACTATAGACAGTACTTCAAAGTTCATGCTAGTGCGATGAATGGATAGGTGTGCAAAGCAAGCTTCATGTATAGCAGAGAATGTTATATGTCTACCAGTCAAGCACATCTATAGAGTCAGGAGAATATTGCAAGATCACGGCTTCAGCAAGATCAAATAAGCTTCATGTTACAACAGCGAAAAGTATGAAATGTTCACCAGTCAAAAGGCTCGAGCAATGTTTGCCAACTTTCAAGTGCAAGTATTCAAAGCTGCTAGATTTCATTATATACAATATCAGTGAGCTCTTGGTCAAAGCCGAGTCATTCTCAGTTATATGACAAGTTTGAACAAGTTCTAAATCAAATGTTAAGCATCTACTCACAGCCGTGAGTTAAAAATGAGAATAGTTATTAAACCTGTGAGTTCTAGATTAGGAAGCTCAAGTTCTTACAAAAGAATCATTATTACGAGCTCAACCATATATGTGAGAAGAATCTCAATCAAATTTAAGCTTTGGAATGGGACCACAAAATGTAGTCGTAGCTTTATTTTTTCAAGTAGAAAAGGTTACACCAGTCATAAAGTTGTGACTGCAATCAATCATTGTTTGAGCTCATAGTTTGAACTCATAAAAGAAGCAGAATAAAACAACATAGGCCGTGGTTCATAGTATGAAGCTTATGGCTTATAGATAGAAGCAAAGTACAAGAGATCACTATTCATTAGACTATTATATAGAATAGACTTGAAGCTTGCAGCTTGAAGACACAAAAAAGAGAAACTCTCAGCAAAGTGAAGCTTACGGCTTACTGATAGAAACAAAAGATGAGATATATACCAGTTAGAACTGCGACTTGCATGCATAACCCATGTTTTGAAAGCAATTTTGAATGAAAAGAAAATTCCTAATAAATAAATAGAGAGTTTGAAAATAAACTTGCAGTTCAGTGAATCTGAGTTTGTATTTAATGTCGAGTTCTTTGTTTGGGATGCACATCAGTGAAGAATGGTAGTGATCTCCAGTATAACAGTAGGCTCGAGTTCAATAGTAGGGTTCTTTCATAGTCAAACTAAGCTTCATCAAAAGTTTTCAAAGACTTTCCTGCAAGTTAGGGTTTCATTTTCCCTAAAACTTCTTTGTGAAGAATGAGATAAGCACAAGCGCCGAGATCAAAATGAGCATAACTAAGTTTGGAGTCCGCAAGATGAGCGATATTCAATGCCATCAATGCATATGTCTTATTCCTGTAGAGCCTCAAAAACTGTTCGTAGTGCCACCTCACATATTCATCTCCTCAATTTTTTCATTTCATTGCAAGTGGATTGAATAGTCATGTCGACTTTCTCCACTTTGCATGTTTCACATTTATAGATTTTTATCTAGGTTAGGAGTTGAAAATTAGATTATTTGATATTAGATTTTATCTAATATTAAGTATATTTTTAAATATTGGCAAGAAAATGTAAAAGGGTAAAGTCCTTAATATAAGCCAATATTTAAGGGGCACTTAGAGTGGAGTATTCATAAGCTTAGTTATTGGCATGTTTTTTGCCATTTTTAGGGCATTTTTGGGGAATTTAGATTTTCAGATTTGAAGCTAGGGCTGGATATAAAATTGTTTTTGGATGATCAATTGAGGGTTGCAGATTTTGGAGAGAGGGCATATAGTGAACACATTGTTCCTAATTGCTTTGAAGGCCATTTTGTAATCACTTTTATCAGATTTTGGAGGGAATGAACCAGATATTTTGACTCATATTTGTGAAGTTGTTTTGATATTGGATCCTATTTTCATCTTTTCTAACAAGTGTTAAATTATTTATTATCTGAAGGAAGTGAGTAGAATTTTGTTCCTTCTCAAGATAATCAATTGCTCCAAGAGCTTGTATGAGAAATGTATGTTTGTTAATTATCCAAGCTATTTGTGGTAAAACCCTGATAGCATGCCTTTGTTAACCTATATGTTGAGCAGAGATTCAAAGAGTTAAGATCTTCATTTATGAGTTAAGATTAATGTTTTCATCTTTTTGCAAAGTCTAAAATATTTCTTGGTGTATCACCCTAATATTTTAGTTATAGTATTCTTTTCCCTTTTCCCAACAAATTGTAGATCAAGAAAGTGATATTCCATATTTTATAGGAACCAGCCTAGAATCTGGAGATTCCTCCTTATTCAAAGTCTACCCACAGCTCGAGGAGGTTTCCATTGTCAGGATAGAATTTTTGTTTTTCCCTAATGCCTAATTTAGGGTGACAATTCTAAGCCTGAACAATTTTTGGCACGCCCGGTGGGACTACAAACTGCTTCTCAATTCTGAGCTGTTAGATCTATGGTTGTTTCAAATTTTAGTTGCAGCTCTAAGTGTGGATTTTAATGAGTAGAACTCCAATGAGATCAAATAAGGAGGGTTTCAAGTATCAAGAATTACAACCAAGAAGAAGGGGAGGAAGATCATCTAGAGGTGGAAGAACATCGCATGCTCCAAGAGGTACTTCTTTGAATTCAGATTTCTCATCATTTGATAATCCTATTTTCAAAAAACAAGCTACAAATTTAGACAAACTTGAGGTTATCAATGAGGAGCTCAATCTTCATGAGGATCTAGATGTTCCTAATCATACCGGATCATAATTTCCAAGTATTGAAAATTTATCTATAGATAATTCTATTCTCAGAGCTTCTGTAAGTGGTACCGTAGTAACTCCCTAGAATCTAAAGACTTATCAAAGGAAGGTATTTCAGCCTACTCAACCTTTTGTTACACCAACTATTCAGTAGAAATCTCCTCCACATCAAGCAATGGCTAGGAATTTACCATTTGTTACATTCAATCAAGGCGATCCTTTGAGGATTGCAAATCACAATAATGTTCCATTAGCTTCTCTTAAAGGCTTTCCATCATTTACTGGAGAAGGACCAGTAACAACCATTGAACACATCAGAGATGTTGCAACTCTTTGCAATGTTCATCATGTTATAGAAGAAGATGTGGCTTTGAAGCTATTAGTTGCATCACTCAAGGGTAAAGCCCTTGACTAGTTCAAAACCCTCTCGGTGGATTCTATTGCTACTTGGGATGCCCTGGGTGAAAGGCTATCTAAATTTTTTGAGGATAAATTTGATAACTTGTCTCTTGTGGAACAATTAACTACAATCAAGAGAGCCCCACAAGAGGAGATGAGTGATTTTAATCTTCATTTTCAAAAGACTTAGAATCGGATCCCTGTTACGGTAAGACCTTCAGCTAAATATGTGTTTTTATATTATTTGAAGAGTTTGAATAGTGATATCTCTATAATGATTCAATTGATGGGAGGTAATACTTTACCTCAAGCTTTTGATACTGCTATTAGGGTAGAGAATAGTCTTATCAAGGCAGGTAAGATAGCTCCTAGGCCTCCTATGCCTTTCTTTCCTAATATACAGTCTAATATGCCATTGGTAGTTCCACCATTATCTGTTGTCCCATCTTATAAACCTTCAGAAATAGCTCCTGCAGCTCCTCTGAATGAATTACAGACTATTAAGGATAGTCAGCAAAATATTGAAAGTTTGTTGCAATATTTTGGTAATGATTTAGTGGCCCTTAAGAGGAGTCAAGCTCAGCAAACCCTGCTATTCAAAATCAGTTTGCTAGTTCTTCTTCACAATATCCTAGCCAACCTAATTTTTAGGCTAATAGGAAGTAATTTCAAGGAAATACTAATGCAAACAGGCAGAATTGGAATATGAGACCAAATAGATAGTATAATCCAGCACCTCTTAATATGATTAGGGATATTGTGCCTACTTAGAATAACATTGATACTGACTGGTGTTTTCCATGCAATGAGCCACATGATTAGTCTACATGTTCTAATGGAATTCTTAATCAAGCTCTTATGGTACAATATTCAATGAATTCATAGCAGAATATGTCTGTTGAAGAGGTCCAAAATCAACTAGACCAAAGTGCTATAGATACCGAATTCTTAAATTGGCAAGAGGAAGAATTTTGTGGACTTAATGAAGATTCATCAACTGCAGCAAATACAAGAGCAAAAAAGAGAGCCCTTGAAGAAGATCAATCTACTGGGAATGTTTCTTCTCCACTAGTTTCTATCTTAAAGAATCCTTCAGTTTCCACCAATAAAGATCAAACTCAAAGGAATGCTGATCAGAGTTCTCCTAGATCATCACATAAGGTACAATTTACTGTTCCGTTCAATATTGTTGATATAATGAAAAAAAAAAATGTTACTTTGTCTGGATGGGAAACTTTGTCTATTCCAGGATAGATTGAGATTTTGAAAGAAGAGTTGTCCAAGTTGGCAATTAATTCATAGAAAATAGTACAATAGTCACCAAGTGTGGTCATGACTAACTCTGAGCCTCCTAAGGTTCAGGAAAAGCCATCAAAAGAAGAGAAAAAGCTTGCTAAAGTTCAGTAGCCAATCATACCAGAAGTCAAGAAGGCTACAAATATTGAAAAAATAGCAGTAACTACTGATAAGAAACTGTCAAATGTACAAAAGACATCAGAAAAGGAAGGTAAGAAATCTGAAAATGAAAAGCCTCCTCCTTTTTATGTCTCCTTGATTATTGGAAATAAATTAGTTCATAATTGTATGGTTGATAGTGGTGCAACCAGTATTGTCATGCCTAAGAAAGTAGCAGATTTGCTGAACTTAAAATATGAGCCTCTTGAGAAGGGTGTGGTCTAGCTTGACGAAACTTTTGTTAAGACTTTAGGAGTTATTAAAATGCAAGTTTGACCCTGCATTCATGCCCAAATTTTTTCAATTCCACAGGACATATATGTTATTGATTTACCAACATATTTCACTATGTGTGTGTCTAGAGATTTCAAAGCCAAAATAGATAGCTATTTTTCATCAAATTGGTCACATTTGTACTTCAAAACTAGATATGGTACTAAGGTAACCATAAAATCAAAATCACTATCCAAAAATCACATAGAGCCTTATAATCCAAGTCCTATTAATGCGAGTTGTGTGATCATGTATCAAGATGAAATACCTAATTATTTAGTGTATAATACTCAAACTGAAGCATATCCAGATATTGTTCTAGATGAATGGGCTACTAGGAATGAATAGAATGATGACATGTATGATGTTGGTTTTGGAAACTACATGATTTTAGAATCTGATTCAGTAGTGCCTAATTTGATTAAAGATCTAGGATTTGAATCTGATGTGTCTAACCAGCTTTGGGATTTGTATTTTGATGGGTCAAGGAATAAGGATGGAATTGGTGTAGGGGTTATGCTGGTATCACCTTATGGTGATAAATTTTATGCTACTTTTAAGTTGTCCTTACCTTGTTCTAATAATGTGGCCGAATATGAGAGTTTGATTCAGGGATTAGAGTGGGCAAGATTGAGAGGTATTAAGTGTCTGAGAGCATTTGGCAATAGTGAGCTTATTGTTAAGCAGGTCAGAGGCATCAATACTATTAAAAATGATCTGCTTAAGATGTATAAATCTAGAGTTTCTGATATTCTAGATGAATTTGATGCTTTCAACCTAATTTCAATTCCTAGAAGGGAAAATCTGCATGCTGATAGGCTGGCTGGTATTGGTGCTCATATTGCAATAATGGAAAATAAAGGACTGATTTCAGACCAGTCACATATTAAGATAATTGTTAGGCCATCCATTTTGCATAATGACACTTATTGGCAAGTTTTCAATACTGATGAACATATCTTAAGTTTTTTGACAAAAACAGATGGTTTTTCAACTTCAAGATATAACAAAAACATTCAACAAATGGAAGACCAGATTATTTAGTTGAAAACCAATAAGCTTCCAAAGGGATTAGTTATCTTGGAATCAGCTTTTAATTTTGATGATTAGTTTAGGAAGGGTAAAACCAGCTTGTTGATTAAAGAAGATCATTATGAAGAAGTGGAAATTTTTAGAGACAAGCGGTTGAAGGTTGGTAAAATAAATTCTCCTGAAGAAAAAGAACTGTTTATTGATCTTTTTAGAGAATATGATGATGTTTTTGCATGGGATTACTTTGATCTGAAGGGTTTTGATCCTGAATTAACCCAACATACTATAGAATTGGAGCCTAATTCTAGGCCAATTAGACAAAGGCAAAGGCCTATAAACCCTAAGTTAGAGCAATTAATGTTAAAAGAGCTGAGAAAAATTTTAGATGGTGGTATTATATTTCCTATTAAGCACACATCTTGGGTTTCTAACTTAGTTCCAATAAGGAAGAAGAATGGAGAGATAAGACTTTGTGTAGAGTTTAGAGACCTTAATAGGGCATCTCTGAAAGATAGACACCCTCTTCCTTCCATGGAACATATTTTACAATATGTTTCAGGTTCTGAGAGATTCTCACTCTTAGATGGATATTCTAGTTACAACTAGATTTCAGTCAAAGAATTTGATTAATTTAAAATAGCTTTTACAACTAAATGGGGTACCATGGCTTACAGAAGAATGTTATTTGGGCTATCAAATGCTGGAGCTACTTTTCAGAAAGCAATGGACATTGCTTTCAAGAATATAATGTATAAGTGTGTTCTAGTATACCTAGATGATGTGACAATTTACAGCAAGGTTGCAAATCAGCACATTGATTATTTGAGATAGATATTACAAAGATGTAGAGAATTTAGAATTTCTTTAAATCCTAAGAAATTTGTGTTTGCAGTTCATGAGGGAAAACTCTTAGGATACCAAGTGTCTAAGGAGGGAACCACAATAGATCCTAAAAAAAGTCATGCAATTCTTGAGCTTTCATTTCCTAAACACAAGAAAGGATTGAAGAGTTTTATTGGGAGAATTAATTTTGTAAGGAGGTTTATCCCTGATATTGCAAACCTACTAAAACCATGGACTACCATGCTTAAAAAAGATATTCCTTTCAGCTAGACTGATGAAGGAAAAAAGAATTTTGAATTGATAAAATAGACTTTGTCTTTAGCCCCTACTCTTGTTAATTCTGATTTTACTGAAGATTTTATTTTGTATGCCTATGGTGGTTCCGACACCATTTCAACAATACTGGTTCAAAGGAATGATGAAAAACAAGAGTAGCCAGTTGCTTTTTTTAGCAAAGGTATGGATGACTATGAGAAAAGGTACACTTTTATTGAAAAGCATGTACTAGCTGTTATTAAAGCTTTGAAGAATTTTAAGCATTTAATTGCCAGAAATAAAGTGCACTTAATGGTTGCTCATCCTAGCATCAAAGAGTTTTTGCTAAACAAGGATGTTAATGAAAAGAGGGATGGTTGGATAACAAGGGTTATGGAGTATCATGTTCAGATTCATGTGACTAAGCTAATTAGAGGCAAGGGCCTTTGTGCTCAAATGGCAGAAGAGGAAGAATAGTTTGAAATTTCTAAAGAATCTAAAAATTTACAAGGTGATATTATATTATTCAATGATCCTACAACTTGGTTGTCAGATATGACCAGGTTCTTGCAAACTGGGCAATGCCCAAATAATCTTGATAAGGAAAAAAGGAGATACTACAGGTTACAATCTATTCCTTATGTTCTTATTGATGGTGTTCTATATAGAAAAGATTATTTTGGAATGTTTCTTAAATGTATTGATTCACTAGATCAAGGCAAAATTTTATCTAAGTTTCATGATGGATCTTGTGGAGGACATTTCAGTCCTAAAACTACAGCCTAGAAAATACTAAGTACAGGCTATTATTGGCCTAATTTATTTAAGGATACTCATGCTTGGGCCAGAAAATGTCAGAAATGTGCAATATTTGTAGGTAAACAAAGGTTGGCAACATTGCCATTAAAACCAATTGTGGTTGATCACCCATTTGCTAAGTGGGGTATGGACTTTATTGGTCCTATCAATCCTAATTCTAGTGCAGGTCATAAATGGATTTTGACTACTATTGATTATTTTACGAGATGGACTAAAGCTATTGCACTAAAAGAGGCTACTAGACCTGCATTGTTAAAGTTTTATGAAGATATTACAACCAGGTTTGGAGTTCCTCAATCAATTATTTCTAACAATGCTATGGCTTTCATTGGTCTAACTATTACAGAATAGGCTGTGAAGAATGGGATTTATTTAAACACTTCTTCTAACTATTATCCTCGACGTAATGGTCTTGCAGAATCTATAAATAAAAATCTAATTAGAATTATCAAAAAGACTCTGCAAGAAAATAAGAGAGATTGGCATTCTAAATTAAAGGCAGCCTTATGGTTGGATAGGATTACACCTAAATAGGTAATTGGGAATTCCCCTTATGTCCTAGTTTATGGTAAAGAGGCCAGATTGCCAGTTTCTACTAAATTTCAAGCCTTGCAGCTGGCTGATCAAATGTTACTATTTGAAGAAAAAGATCCCTTGAAACTAAGGTATGATGATTTACTACAGCTTGAAGAAGAAAGGAGAACAGCATTGGACACAATGGAACTTAAGCAAGCACAAACTAAAAGATCTTTTGATAGGAAAGCTAAGTTTAGAGAATTTAAGGAAGGAGATTTAGTACTCAAGTGGGATGTGCTAAAGAGCAGGCTAGGGCAGCATGATAAATTTGATAATTTTTGGTTAAGCCCTTTTGTTATAATAGCCTGTAAGGACAACAATTCTTTTTAGTTGTCCACAACTGAAGGGGAAGAATTGCAGATTCCATTTAATGGAATACACCTCAAGCTTTGCTTTGAGGGTTAGGTTAGTTTCAATTTTTTTCAAGTTCAATAAGTGTTGTCCAAGCACTAGGTCCTTAGATTGCTTTGAGTCTAGTTTAGGTGCATGTTCTTTTCAATAAAGGTTTCATTCATGGTTCAATTTTCCTAAATTTTGTTTCCCTATGATAAGCCTATAGGTCATGTCTAGGAGGCAGACATCCATTAGAAGTCACCAAAATTGTTACTAAAAAATACAACATACAATACAATAAGCATAAGTAGGAAAAGGTTGCATTTGTTTGTCTAATTAACACTACCTTGTAGGTTTTGTTAGTTTACATGTCATTATTGCATTCATTCTAAATGTCATTATTGTACTCTTAAGTATTAATTATTATTCCAAAATTCCAAAATTCATAAATAATCATTACATTGTGCTTTCAAACTGAATGTGATATACAAATGTCCTTTCTTGTTTCATTTTTCATTAATAAGTAGAGTACATTGTAGAATTGAGAGAAAGATTGAAGTATGGAATAGGGGTCCCATACATTGCCTTTTGTATTGGTTTGTGTCAGCTAGTTGTCTGCTAGGTTTTTGCATTTAGGTCTTCATAGTCCGAGTGTCCATTTGCATCTAGGTCTTTAGGGTTTCATATCTACATAAGAAAGGAAAATATGGTTAGATCTTGTTGGATCTAAGTAATACATGAGAAACAAATAACATAATGTAGCAATCAAGTTTTCAATACTGCATATCAACATGGAAAAATAAATGAAATAAGGAAATGTACACTGACACTCACTGCAAGGTAGTGTTAAAGGGACTTGTTTCTGACATGAAACCTTTTACTACTAATGATCATTGTGGTGTATGTTGTCCTTTTTATTAACCAGGTCTCTGAATTAAAGGGACTTAGTATGTTTCAAACTGAGAAACCTTTTTTACATAATGTATTTCATAATAATGTTATTTGAGAGCTTAACAGATTATCTTGCAGATAACAACTAACTAGTTTTCACATTCAGTCATTGTCAAAGATGCAGGTCAAGCTGCATTCCCATGATAAGAGTGCTATAGGAAGTGCCAATGATTGCCAACTTTCAAGTTCAAGATACAAATGGTGCTGCATAAATACTGGTATAATATGTCCTTGCTATTACAAAAGTACATTTTCAAGCTATAAACATATTTGTTGCTGAATACAGAAAGAGTGCCTCAAGATTGAGCCATAAAATGAGAAAATGTTTACAGTTTGTTTTTATTGAGTGTCATGAACCCGTGTTCGAACCTCATTAGTTAACATTCTAGTGTTTTTGAATGTCACAAGCCCATGCTCAAACTTCATTAATAGTGAAAAAACATTTTCATCTTGTTGTACTTATCATATTAAGTGTAGATTCAGCATCAATGAGAATTGTATAGAGTGGACAAAGATACAGATGCAAGCTGAATAGAAAGTATAAAATATGTATAAACTAGAACAAAGTATGTACAGCTAACAGAGGATTATCATAAAGGAGAAAGCTACTTATCTATTGTGGAATGAATAATGATTATTCTTGAGCATCTCTCAGTCGTAATCACCTTCTAAGGTTTGCAAAGGTTATGAGTGAAAGATGTGATAGTTCTATTTATAAATGATTATATCTTTTAACATTTTTTAGTCATAACCTTGCAACTTTAGTAAGTCATTAGAGGTGTTTCATGGTTTCCTGGAGCAACTATCTGTCATTGCTGAGCTCATAATAAATGGTTTGCGAAGGAACGAGTCCACTAGAATCTCTATCAAATTTACTGCTATTGATTACACAGGTTCATTTTAGATCAACAAAATGAAATAGTTTGAATATTATAATCATAGTTTATGTACAAACTATAGAAAGCTTTTAAATAAATTTATAGTTACTCTTTGTTTTACACAGAGTGTTTTCATAAAGCTTGTTAGAAAAAGAGTATTCATTTGTTATGTTCAAAATTCCCTCTCAAGCTTTCTAGTTTTCATTATTATCACAGTTATATGTTGAGAAAAAGACCAGATTTAATGAAGTCACTATAGATAGTAATTCAAAGTTCATGCCAGTGTGATGAATGGATAGGTGTGCAAAGAAAGCTTCATGTTACAATAGCAGAAAGCATGAAATGTTCACCAGTCAAAAGGCTCAAGCAATGTTTTCCAACTTTCAAGTACAAGTATTCAAAGCTGCTAGATTTCATTATATACAATATCAGTGAGCTCTTGGTCAAAGCCGAGTCATTCTTAGTTATATGAAAAGTTTGAACAAGTTCTAAATCAAATGTTAAGCATCTAATCACAGTCGTGAGTTAAAAATGTGAACAATTATTCAACCCATGAGTTCCAAATTAGGAAGCTCGAGTTCTTACAAAAGAATCATTATTATGAGCTCAACCATATATGTGAGCAGAATCTCAATCAAATTTAAGCTTTGGAATGGGACCACAGAATGTAGTTGTGGCTTTATTTTCAAGTAGAAAAGGTTACACCAGTCATAAAGCCATGACTACAATCAATCATAGTTCGAGCTCATAGTTTGAACTCATAAAAGAAGCAAAATAAAACAACATAGGCCATGGTTCATAGTATGAAGCTTACGGCTTATAGATAGAAGCAAAGTACAAGAGATCACTATTCATTAGACTATTATATAGAATAGACTTGAAGCTTGCGGTTTGAAGACACAAAAAAGAGAAGCTCTCAGCAAAGTGAAGCTTATGGCTTACTGATAGAAAAAAAAGATGAGATATATACCAGTTACAACTGCGACTTGCATGCATAACCTGTGTTTTGAAAGCAATTTTGAATGAAAAGAAAATTCCTAATAAATAAATAGAGAGTTTGAAAATAAACTTACAGTTTAGTGAATCCGAGTTTGTATTCAATGTCGAGTTCTGTATTTGGGATGCACATTAGTGAAGAATGGTAGTGATCTCCAATATAATAGTAGGCTCGAGTTCAATAGTAGGGCTCTTTCACAATCAAAATAAGCTTCATCAAAAGTTTTTGAATACTTTCCTACAAGTTAGGGTTTCATTTTCCCTAAAACTTCTTTGTGAAGAATGAGATAAGCACAAGTGTCGAGATCAAAATGAGCATAACTACGTTTGGAGTCCGCAAGATGAGTGATATTCAATGCCATCAATGCGTATGTCTTATTCCTGCAGAGCCTTGAAAAATATTCATAGTTCCACCTCACATATTCATCTCCTCGATGTTTACATTGCATTGCAAGTGGATTGAACAGTCATGTCGACTTTCTCCACTTTTCATGTTTCACATTTACAAATTTTTATCTAGGTTAGGAGTTGAAAATTAGATTATTTGATATTAGATTTTATCTAATATTAAGTATATTTTTAAATATTGGCAAGAAAATGTAAAAGGGTAAATTCCTTAATATAAGCCAATATTTAAGGGGCACTTAGAGTGGAGTTTTCATAGGCTTAGTTATTAGCATGGTTTTGGCCATTTTTAGGGCATTTTTGGGGAATTTAGATTTTCAGATTTGAAGCTAGGCCTGGACATAAAATTGTTTTTTGATGATCAAATAAGGGTTGCAGATTTTGGAGAGAGGGCATATAGTGAACACATTGTTCCTAATTGCTTTGAAGTCCATTTTGTAATCATTTTTGTTAGATTTTGGAGGGAATGAACCAGATATTTTGACTCATATTTGTGAAGTTGTTTTTATATTGGATCTTGTTTTCATCTTTTGTAACAAGTGTTAAATTATTTATTATCTAAAGGAAGTGAGTAGATTTCTATTCCTTCTCAAGATAATCAATTGCTTCAAGACCTTGTATGAGAAATGTATGTTTGTTAATTATCCAAGATGTTTGTGGTAAAACCCTGATAGCATGCCTTTGTTAACCTATATGTTGAGCAGAGATTCAGAGAGTTAAGATCTTCATTTATGAGTTAGGATTGATGTTTTCATCTTTTTGCAAAGTCTAAAATATTTCTTGGTGTATCACCCTAATCTTTTAGTTATAGTATTCTTTTCCCTTTTCCCAAAAAATTACAGATTAGGAAAGTGATATTCCATATTTTATAGGAACCGGCCTAGAATCTAGAGATTCCTTCTTATTCAGAGTCTACCCATAGCTCGAGGAGGTTTCCATTGTTAGGATAGAATTGTTGTTTTTCCCTAATGCCTAATTTAGGATGACAATTCTAAGCCTAAACAGGTAGATTGAATGAAATATAATTTGTTAAGTGTGGCACAGCTGAATAACTCAGGCCATCGACTTGCTTTGGAGAGCAAAAAGGTAAGAATCTATGATAATGGAGGAAGACTTGTCAGAATCGGTACACAGTCCAGAGCTAATCTATTTTATCTTGATATTGATCAGTCTTCTTTTTTATTAATGAAAGATGAAGATGCATGGTTGTGACATAAGAGGTTATGTCATGTGAATTTTTATAACATGATCAAGATTAGTAAGAAGAAAAGAGTTAGAGGGTTGCCTAAGTTGTCAAAACTGGATCATGCTATGTGTCATGAATGTCAAAAAGGTAAGATGACTAAATCTATTTTTAAAAGCAAAGACTACTCAGCAAAGAAGATACTTGAGTTGGTTCATACCGACCTATGTGGTCCTATGAGAACTCAAAGCTATTATGGTGATAGATACTTTATTCTTTTTGTTGATGACTACACTAGACTGATGACTGTTATGTTCCTGAAAGAGAAATCTGAAGCTTTTAAGATGTTTAAGTGGTATAAGGTAAAGGTAGAAAAAGAGATTGGAAAAGAATTAAAATATTTAAGATCTGATAGAGGAGGTGAATTTATTTATGATGAATTTACTAATTTCTGTAATGAGAATGATATTAAGAGATAGGTCTCTGCACCGAGGACACCTCAGGAGAATGGGATTGCTGAAAGAAAGAATAGGTCAATCATTGATTGTGCTAGAATATTGATGATACAAAAGAATGTTACTTAGACATATTGGAGAGAAGCTGTCAGCATAGCTGTATATGTGCTTAACCGAGTACAACTAAAGAAGGACACCAACTAGACACCTTATGAGCTATGGTTTGGACACAAACCTACTGCAAGTTATTTCAGAATTTTTGGAAGCAAATGTTTTATTCTAAAAGATGAGAGAAATAGGAAATTTGATTCCAAAGGTGATGAAGGAATATTCTTAGGATATTCTACTAAGAGTAAAGCATACAAATGTCTGAATAAGGTTACAAATAAGATAATTGAAAGTACTAATGTTCATGTTGATGATTTTGATGACAAGTACATAGAGGAAAGAAGGGAACCAGAAGACTATGGTAGATTCACTTACATTGAACTTCCTAACTATCTACTGAAGTCGCAACCTCTGATAACTGGTCAACAGGAAAATAACCCTGAGGAACAGGAAAGGGAAATTGATGAACAAGATGATGCTACCGAGAAAGCACATGAACCTGAATAGGATGAACAAGAAAGAAGAAACTGAGTACTAGCTAGTTTTGTCAGAATACATCATCCTGAGACACAAATTATTGGAAATAGACAACCTAGAATGTAGACAAGAAGCAAAGCAAGATAAGGTACATGTCTAGTAAGTGAATTTGAACCAAAAAATGTGAAAATTGCATTAGAGAATGAAGAATGGGTTAATGCAATGAAAGAGGAAATATAACAAATAGAGAAAAACAAAACTTGGTCCTTAGTACCCCGACCCAAGGATAAGAATGTTATTGGTACTAAATGGATATTTAGAAACAAACTGAATTAAAATGGTGAAGTAACAAGAAATAAAGTGAGATTGGTATGCAAGGGATATGCACAGGAAGAAGGCATTGACTATGGTGATACATTTGCACCTATTGCTAGATTGGAAGGAGTTAGAATGCTACTTGCATATGCTGCACACAAGAAATTTAAGGTTTATCAAATGGATGTAAAGTCAACATTTCTGAATGGTATACTTGAAGAAGAGGTCTACATCGAACAACCTGAAGGATTTGTTGATACAGATAAAAGAGACATGGTATGTAGATTACACAAAGCTTTATATGGTTTGAAGCAAGCACTGAGAGCATGGTATGAAAGGCTGCATACTTACTTGTTAAGTATTGGATTTGTAAGAACTAGTGAGAACAACAATCTATACATGAAAGGTGATACTAATGACACTATTATTATTGTTGAAATTTTTGTTGATGATATTATTTTTGGAGGACAAGATCATATATGTAAATCTTTTGCTGATGATATGAGGAATGAGTTTGAAATGTCTATGTTCGGAGAGATTAAATTCTTTCTTGGATTACAAGTGATTCAACAAAGTGATGGGATGTTCATCACACAATCCAAGTACATAAAGGAAGTCTTAAAGACATTTGGCATGGAAGATGCTAAACATGTGGGAACACCAATGGCTACTAGAAGTAAGTTGACAAAGGAAGATGAAACTACAGAGGTAAACTAGACACTTTACCGATCCATGATTGGTAAGCTAATGTATGTAGTTCATAGTAGACCAGATATAGCACATGTTGTGGGAATTGTTGCTAGATATTCTACTAATCCTAGAGAATCACACATGATTTCTACTAAAAGTATCTTAAGATATATGAAAAAGACACAGGATTATGGATTATGGTATCCTAAGGAAGGAAAGTTTGAGCTAAAGGTTTATATCGATGCTGATTGGGCTAGAAATGTGGATGATAGAAAAAGTACCACCGAAGGAGCATTTTTCTTTGGTGAAAGACTTGTAACCTAGACAAGTAAAAATTAGGCTTGTATTTCTTAGTCTATAGCTGAAGCAGAATATGTTGCTACTGCTACTAATTGCTCAAACATTGCATATATCAAGAAAGTGTTTGAAGGAATGAATGAGGTAATCACTGACCCAGTGATTATATACTGTGACAACACAAGTGCAATTAATATTTCAAAGAATCCAGTGATGCACTCTAAGATAAAGCATATATCAATTAAGTATCATTACTTAAGATAACAAGTGCAAGAAAAGAAAGTAAAGTTAGAATTTGTTACATCTAAAGAACAACTTTTAGACATTTTTACAAAGCCTCTACCAAAGGACACATTTGAATATTTGAGGACTAGACTTGGGGTCCGTCCCCTATCTATCTGTCACTAATGTGATCTAGATGCTGCATCAGCTGAATCTTATCAAAAGATCATTCATGTTGATGTCACATAGTTCACACTTTCGATATTGTTCAAGGTTGTGATTAAGTTTGAAGAACTGAAATAGATTGGGATATTAGTATACTAAGATACAGAGGAAGTAATGGACAACGGAGAGTTACTTAGCTACTACAAGAGCTGATTATTTATTTGTTTCTTCGGCATTATTGTCAAAGAGAGAGGTAAATAATATGAAAAGGAAAAGGAGAGATATGCACCGATGAGAACTATCTAAGGGAGAGATAATCTGAAAGGAACCTGAGAACTGAAAAGATTATATCTACAAAATGACAAAGTTGTATTTTTTTTAATGATGTTGAGTAACGTAGTGATTAAACATATTAAGCTAAGGAGAGCTTGTACAACATTTGATCATAAAGTTATAGAATACATGTTTGGTATATGGTACATTTCATATTACTTGAGTTTCCATCAAAGCCAAAGGGAGAGATTGACGAACTACAACTGATTTAGAACCTGAATGGAGAATCTGTTATTCAAGATTACTAAGGAGTTGTTGATTAGATATGCAAGATGATTAAATCAGTATTATGTTGTCATTGATGTCAACTAGCTTGATAGTACTTATCTTGTAAGTTACTACACCGACACATCTGAAGAAAGGAGAAAGAGATGAAGAACATAAATATCTACATGAGGAAGATGTATATGTCAGATGAGGATAAGGAATACACTGAGTAACTTGTTGATGATTTTGTGACTTTATGAAATTGACTTTATTATGTTGCATTCATCTATGATGAAGAATAGAGCTAAAAGACACAAAGCAATGTTGTCAGTAAATATAGCATTTTAGTATACACCGACGGAATGTAGTGTATACTGAGCATAGTGTTAACCGAGCTTGTGTTCACCAACGCATTTCTTTGTTAACCAAGCAAAATAAAAAGGAATTAAATGATCAATTTAGCCAATAAAGTGATGAGTTATAAAGTATATGAAATCAAGGTAATAGATAAGGTTTGTTATGAAGATCGATGGCTAACATAAATCAAAAACAATCTAATGGAGTAGATTGAAACATGTTACTGACACATCAGCCGAGGAAGCCTAAAGCAAAAAAATCTATGAATATGATTAAGCGGCAAAATCTGATGGAGGAAAATAAAATGATTAACTCACCTATATAAGAAACATTGGTTTCATTATGAAACTCATGCCGAAGGAAGAAGATATTGTAGAATTATCACGTGAAGGAATTTTCATGCATTCTAATCATACTGGTTAATAAGAACCGAGCTCCATAACAGTTATCGAGCTACAAAGAGTAATTACTGACAGATAGTAAGTTGATATGGTATTGAATCTGAAGTAATATATTGATTAGAAATATTTGAATGAGCTAAACATTGATCTGTAAACTATAATTGAAGTTTTTTCATGATAGATCATCTACTGTTACATATATAACCATTTTACACAATCAAATCTCTTAACCGAGTGGACTATGAAAGTCTTTTGATGTTTCATTCATAGAGTGAACATTGTTATCTTGTCAACCCCAGAGTGACTACTGGTTGGACGATAACTTTTGGTCTAAAATCCTCTAACAAGGTCACACCTAACAATGTGCTTGTAACCTTTAATAGGGTTGGGTCTTCACCGACCTCACTTCAGAAGAGTGAACAATTTTGGGTTGTTGATCCCAAGTGGTTTTTCCCTTCACAGGGTTTCCACGTTAAATCTCTTGTGGTATGTGTTGATTGTGATATTTGTTTGTTATCATTTTTGCATATTACATTTTAGATTTGATTGGTAACTACTATAAGTTTTGGACTGACAATCAGTAATAACACAGACAGTGAAAGTATTTTATGTTTACCGAGTAGTGAAAGTTGAAGAATTTGTTTTGGATTATACATTTTGAATTGGGACACTGGATAACTGATTCACCCCCCTCTCAGTTATTCTAACATAACCATGCCATGATGCCACCATTCAGGGGCTATCCCTTCTAGATGCAGTGCAACAAATTTGATGGCCTCATCCTTCAGCATAGGGTTCAGTAGAAAATACATGTCTGCCTTCTACACCCATGCCTGAGTTGTGATGGATCCAGATCCATCAAAAGATGACAGACTAACTTTACCAATCTTTCATCTAAGATCATCATTATAATAGCCACTCTTGTTTCCGCTTGAGTATCTCATTCTTAGATCAGCATATATCACATTTGTTTCCGCATATATCTCATTCATAGATCAGCATATATCACATTATAATAGCCACTCTTGTTTCCGCTTGAGTTTCTGCTTGAGTATCTCATTCTTAGGATATATCACCTTCCATATTGGTGTTCCTCCAATCTTCTCAAAGTTGATCTTACATTTCTTGGAAAGTTGGTTTCTCTTTGTGTTGTTCTTCCACCCATAGAGGGAAAGTTGGCATCGACAGTCGAGAGCATACATGTAATGTCCCCATTTTTTAATAAATTATTATTAATCAATTAGTGGTCCCATAATTTAAATAATATTATAAATGGACCTTTAATTAATAAAAGGGGACCCATTTTATTATTATTGTTCGTAGGTGTTGGTCGTGTCGACGTTCTTTTGTAAAACCTCAAGAGTTTCTCTGAAGGGGTATTTATGACTGGTGTGTAGATGTATTTTTTATGTTGAGATTTGATATTTTATTTGTATTTGCGAATTCCTATTGGGATGATGTTGGCTACCATTTCAGAGGTGAAAGATCCTCCCTATTTGGTTTATTTTAGTTTCAAAATTCACAGCCACCATAGTCTGTCATGGGAAATATCATTTTGATATTTCACTGTGCTCCAAATTGTTGTGCTTGTTTGTTTTAGATCTGGCAACTCTGAAACACCATCTTTGTATACATCTATTCGCATCTTTGGTATTAATACAATTTATGGTATTGTGGATACTTGGCATTCATTTTTCTGAGTCTGTAGCACTATTATTATTGAATCTAAATTATTTATGGCATCGTAGGTGTTTTGGCGACCATCTACCTTGCATTTGTTCTTGTGCTATCATTGTTAATTCATCTTGTGTCTTTTGACTTGTGAATTATTTTTCTGTCTCTGTAACAATCACATTTAATTGTCAATGAAGGAACAAAGGACATCATATGAGTTCTGGCAGGTCTTCACCACCAGATGGCCTTCCACCATACGGTCTCTTCACCACCAGGTGGTCTTCCATCATACGATCTCTTCACCACTGGGTAGTCTT
This sequence comes from Chamaecyparis obtusa, assembly GCA_027943335.1. Lineage (NCBI taxonomy): Eukaryota > Viridiplantae > Streptophyta > Pinopsida > Cupressales > Cupressaceae > Chamaecyparis > Chamaecyparis obtusa. Next base: position 1,443,429 of record BSBK01000066.1, on the reverse strand, counting down.
CCACCATACAGTCTCTTCTCAAGACTATCCGAAGGAGGTGGTTTTAGTCATGTTGTGGTTGGGAACATTACAATGGTATTAGAGATGGTGATCTTGCCAGCCTATTGGGATGATTGAGAGATTTTGGGATTCAGATCACACCATGGTGCCTAGTAGTGATGGACAGTGGTGGTTTAAGGCACTAAAAAATATTCGCAAAGAGCTTAGCGAGGGTGTTGATCTTCCATTCAATATATTGGAAGTATGTTTCTATAAAGTGGACCAATTACCTGTTAGGAATGGGAACACTAAGAGGGGGGGTAAATCAGTGTTCACTATATTTTAACTTTTCACTTTAATCTGAATACTGAATTATAAATTCTTAAGTACTAAATTAAACATTCACATAAACATGAAACATGAAATCAACACATGACACCAATATGGTTATGGGGAAACCCAAATAGGTAAAAACCCCGGTGGGACTTGATACCCACTAATAATCTACACTAGTATTTTGTGATCTTTGTTAGAAGATCCTTTACCATGTTAGGAGTAGCTTTACAATGCTTTTAGTACAATAGATCTTGTTAAGGGTCAGACCCTGTTAGGAGTCTTTTAAAATTATCCCTATTAGGGGAGTGGACTCACTATCCTAGAGCTCACTACTCAAATGATGAAGGCTACAACCTTTTGAATCAGATACACACTATATCTGTAGGTGAACTGTTATTATGACATTGCTTGTCAGATCAGTTCCTTTGGTGCACTGATGCTTTGACCTCTTGAAAAGATCTAATACATCATATGCTCTCTTTTCATACCTCTTCTCTACTTGTCACAACTCTCTCACAACTTCCATACCGAATACAATGGGTGTACCTTATATTTATGCGCTCATACCAATTATACAATTAGGTTGGCCCTATAACTAATTACAAATAAAACTTCCAAATGAATTGGCTTAAGTGTGCTTACAATTATATATATACATATGTCGGCAACCTAAATACAATGGGTGCATAGCCTCTACAACATTAATTTACAATCACAAACCAAAATAGTCACTGTCGGCTCTATGCTCTATTCTCTATTGGCACACACTAGCTGTGCAACTTCAACTGACTATAACTTTCACATCTTTGCATATCTACTTATGCATTCTTAGAATAAGAATAAGTATAGTCTAATAACCTTAACTTCTAGGGTGCATACCTTAATTCATCTATACACACATGCACTAATGCTCTGAGTCTCTGGTGCTCTGTATGTTGTCCAATCTTCAACACTTAACTAATTTCTGATCTTTACACTTAGTGTGATGACTCCAAACTACTATATGACTTTGTTTCCATAATGAAAACACTATATCTAGTCATATACTTCAATATAGACAACTTTCCAACAATCTCCCCCTTTTTCATTGATGGTGACAAAGGAATATGGCCAAGTCTCTAACTATTCCTTTACATAAAAAACTTTTGTCTTCTATACATTTTATACAAACTCTTATATCTCCCTGTACATATATGTACTCCATATTCTATACAAATCCCCCTTTGACATTAATGATAAAGGTGCATCAAAAAATTTTATCTACATACACTCACTGAGGGAAAACATCCAGATATGCAATCTTGAGTTTCTGGATCTCCTTCTTCCAAAAGGTTATCAAAGAATTGACTATCTGTAGATGGGTGCATAATGCATATTGAAGCTTCTCCATCTTCTTCAATTCTATGCTCAGACCTTGATCATAGGTTATCATGGTCGCATCAATCTCCTTTATGTTTTGACTGAGAATGTCTAGTGAGGGTGCAAGAGCGTTCCTCAATTGAGTCTGTCTAGACCATATCTTCTCCATTTCTTTCTTTTCCTTCTCAATTATGTCCAACTAACCTTGATAGACATTGTTGCACATGTTTGCATCAATAGCTGTGTCTAGCACTAAAATCTTCACCTTCTCAATCATTGCCTCTGCATTTTTTATCTTCTTAAGATGGGCATCAATGAACTTATCCTGATCCATGGATTCTGCAATGACTTCCCTTCCTTGATCTGCAAACTCCTTCAATGATGCCTAACCAGACTTAAGAGAGTTCAAGTCTAGTGCAAAATTATGCATTAGTTCATTGAGTCTCTTCTTTAAGTATTTCTCCTCTACCACTATGGCCTCAGATTCCTCTAGGCTTGAAAAATTTACTTTGAACTGAGAGATGACTGTGCTCACATCATCAACTAAATGTACATTTACCATTTTCTTATCCTCTGGTAGAAAACTATTCAAAATATTTATTGATTCCACCAGGAGAGGATTCCTCATTACTTTCTTCTCCTTCACCTTCTCCATAGCTAGGACGTTGAACTTAATCAGGTCTTCTTCCTTCTAGGAGTCCAAACTGCTAGTGTCAGGTGTGAAACTTGACAACAATGCTGAGGAGGGAGTGATGGGAGTGCTATCCATCACCTCTTGCTTCACCTTGACCAAATCAATAGAAGATTCATCTTTCTTTTCTACTTCTACTCCATTCTTTTCTTCTTCTTCCTCATCAGATATATTTTCTATGATTACTTCTTTTTGCTGAGTGGGAGGGGTATTGCTACATAAGATTTCTGCTTCCTTAGTGTTGACAAATGCTTCCTCAAACTTGTCCTATCTTTGGGTGATTCTAACATGGGCGTTGAGTCTCGAGGACCTATCATTGGTACTATTCAGCACTAGAATTGTTACCTCTATCAGGCAATGAGGCTAACAACAATTCTAGCTGACAATGGAAACCTCTCCTAGGTATGGGTGGGCTATGATTAGAGAGGAATCTCTCGATTCTAGGCCGGTTCTTATAAAATATTGGCTATCACTTTACTAACCTAAAAAACTTGATGGGAAAAGGGTAAAGGGGACTTAAAACTTTAGAAAATAAGGTGATACACCAATGACTGAATCAAAAATCAAAAAAGAAAATAATAATTCTAGATCTAACACATAATGAAATTCAGATGATTTGGTACACTATTCAACATATAGGTTAATGAATTTGATTATCAGGGCTTAACCACAAATAACTCAACACTTAACAACATACGTTTCTCAAATAAGGTTTGATGGATCAGATTTATCAATCTAGAAGGAACAATGAAACATTCACATCCAAATTCAAAATCAGAATTGAAAACACTTACTAAAGAAGATGAAAAGGAATGATAATCTGAACACAAAATGATCTGAAATCTGGTATATTTCATTCAAAAATCTCTGCAAAATGGTTACAAATTGGGCTCTTGAGCTTCTAAGAACAAATCAATTCACTATAGGCTCTCTTTCCCACACATGTGACCCTGAAAAAAGTCAATCTCCCTTCCTTAAGAGAGCTTAGAAACCCTAATCCGGGAATGCCTAACCCTTACAAAATTGCTTCTAATTTGGCCATAATTTGTGCCAAATAATCAGACCATATGTCATCTACAAAAAGACAACACCCTCCCCTAAATTTTGGCAAAAAATAAGGAATTTAAATTCCTTTTACATTATGAATCATGCCAAAATTTAACTATTCTTTTAATAAAATGGCTTTTAAAATTAAAGGAATAAATCCTTCATAATATATTATGCCAAATTTAATAAAAGAAAACAAATATTAAAAAGATTTTAATATTTGTTGATGCCAAAAATTATTATTAAAAGTTCTTAATATAAATATCAAAAACTAAATAATAATTATCTAAAACTTATTCTAATCTTCCAACATTTACTAACTTAGCAAATAAGTAAAATAAGCAAAGTGGGGAGTCCAAATAACTTCGACCCACTTTGCTATTTAACACATGTGAAATGCTGAGAAAAGATAGTGGCATCTTATGTGGTCCTTCAAAGTGCGATGTGGCACTCTGTCCTACAGCTGAACTGACCCTCTAACATTCACTTTTCCTTGCGGACTCCAAAAGAATTACATTTTGTTTTGGGGGTATTCATTTTGACATTCGACACAAGGCATTTTTGAAGTTCATTTTCTAAAATAAGGGTTTCAAACCCTAGTTATCTGCTCGTTCGATGGCTGGAAATGCATCTCTATTGAAGATTTTTTGCACAAAAATAGCAAATCTGCTCTACCAAATATGAAGAACTCGGCCTTTTGATGGAAACTGTAAGTCCCTTACCCTTTTCACTCTCTGTCAAATTGTTCCTTCTTTAGAAATGTGGCATCCATTGCATGATATAAATCTTCATTTGTGCTTGATGTAAGTTTATCTCTTCATAATAAAAGGGTTTATCTGTTGTTTGATGTCGACATACAGTGTTGATGCATATTTATTTCAAAAGATGATAGCATCACAAACCCTCTGTTTCTTGCATAAAATCTGGGTTCTCTGCAGCCAAAAGTATGAGTTCACTAGTGAATACTTCTTGTTGAAATTCCTTATCAACATTCCATTTCTCTTGCATTATATCATGCTTTTATTTGTTGTTTGCTTCATCTTAGCATTTTAGTAAAAAACCTACCACTTTGTATGAAGAAGCTCTGTTCTCTTTGCGTTCTCTACTGGAAACATATAAAGCATGTGTTCATTTTGAAAGACAAAGCCAAAAACAAAGTCGAAACCCTTATTTCTTGCATGAAATACTAAAGTTTGTAGCTGGAAACATGTGTTCACTATTTATACTTTGTATTAACATTTTTGATAAAAACGTGGCTCTGTTTGAAAAAGTTGTATTCCCTTCTCTGCATGAAACATGAAGTTTAATGCTGAAAGATGGAGTTCACTGTTCAAACTTCCTGTTAATATTCCATACAAAAACATGGCCAAAATACATGACTTCTTCCCTGCATAAAATCTAGAAAAGTTATTCATTACTGGAAGTGCACATTTTGATGTTTACTATTTCCTTAGAAATGTGGCCTCTTTTCATACCTTGTCATGCCTCCCTTTGCATAGAATATGGAAGTTTTAATGCTAAAAACTTGGGATTTACTACTGGTTAATATACTTGCACTGCCATTTCACATTTTATTGAAAAATACCACAAAAAATGTGCCCAGTTTTTTTCAAAATTATATGAAACCTTCTAAAGAAAACATAAGTTTTCTGGTACTAGTAACACATACCTTCTCTATTTGAACTTTATGTTACCTTTTCTTTGCAAAATGTGGAGTCCACTGTTGAAGACATACATGCACTGTCTGATACCTCTTTTTGCTGAATACAATAGCATAAACATGTGCCCTCAAAACCCTCCTTCTCCACTGGCTGTTCAAACTTGAACATGGCATATATAGACATAGTTCTTAAAAAGAAACAATGTGTTTCACTTTTTTTTAATAAAATGATGGGTTTGAATTTAAACTTGTTGATAAACAACAAGTTTGTCACACTGTCGATGTCATTTTTCCTCTTTGCAATAAAAATGGGATTGAAACCCCAGTCACTATTTTGAAAGCCTCTGTTTGATGTTTGAATCCAGAACATGAATTCTACTATTGTTATAAAACATTTGATCTCTCCCAATGTTTGTTCATTTGAAATGAACTTTCTATATCAACTTGAGAATGTACAAATGGTTTCCAATTTTGAATATTTCAATTTCAAGATGCTGAAAATGTACTCTTTATTCTAGTTTTTGCAAACATATCATGTTCCAAAATACATGCATCCAACCTTGAATGAAACTCTGAACCATTTCTTAAAAAGAAGCATTGAAAGTATATACACTTACAGTTCAGTCCTCTATTCTGAAAATGAACTTTACTTTGCAAAAATGAGCCTCTTCTATTTTTTGCAAACACAATATCTGAACATGTGCACATAGTCAAAAGATTTTTACTGTTATCACTCATATACATTGCAAATGCACTAATGCTTTCAAAAAAGTATCAATAACATGATAAAGACTGACATTCTTTCCTTTGCATTCTCTGTTATTCACCAGTCCTCATTTGTAAACATGAACTCATATGGTTCCTCCAACATAAACACACCACTTTTTGAATTTTGAGTTCAAATTTTCAGAATTTGATCTACATTCTAGCATTAATAAATTGATATGTCACTTGTCAGAAATTGTACATATGAACTGGTTTTCTGATTTCTGACAAGTATTGAAAAATGTGATCCATTTGCATTCTGAAATTAATATCTCCAGTATTATTGAAGTTCCTATAGCAGATTATTGTACACTTCCTTTTTGATACTGAATTTGTCAATTTATAATATGAAGTACAACAAGATGTATATGTTTATTATTCTGTTAATGAAGTTTGAGCACGGGCTCGTGACACTCAAAAAATGACAAAATGTTAATGACTGAGGTTCGAACATGAGTTTGTGACACCCAGTCATAACATTTTGCAAACATTCAATTACAATTTAATCTTGAAGCACTTGTAAATATTCATCATTATGTCATTGAAAGTTCTGAAAATGTACTTTTTTCGTGATGAAATCAGCATCTCTTTTGGTGAAACAATTTGATTCTTCTGAAGATCAGCAACCTGGAACTTCCTGTAGCAACTTGGCACGGGAAACCAGCTTGTTCTACATCTTGAAAAATGACTAAAAATGTGAATCAATCAGCTGTTATCTGCAAAACAACTTGTTAATTTCATGCAATATCAATGTGAAACATAATATGAAAAAGGTTTCTCAGTTCAGAAACATACTAAGTCCCTTTCATTCAGATTCATGACTGTTCAAAATGAAATCACAAACCACAATAAGTATTAGAAGCGAAAGGTTTCATGTTCCAAAACATGTCCCTTTAACACTTCCTTGTAGTGAGTGTTGGTTTACATTTTCTTACTACATTTGTTATTTCAGATTGATATGCAGATAGTAATAGATTGCTGATATATTTAATTGTTTCTCTTGCATTGCTTAGATCCGTTAGGATCTAACCATTGTTCTTTTTCTTTTTTTCAGATGATGCTTGCCCTAAGGACCTGAATGTTGATGGTGACACAAGAGTGACCTAAATGCAAAGGACATGACAGAGACCAGCAGAACCAACTTGAAAACACGAGGCAATGCATAGGACCCCAATTCCATATCTCAATTTTCTATTGTTATTTGCAATGTACTCTATTTATTGAAACATGAAATGTGAATCAAAGGACATTTGTACTACATTCTTATGAATGCAAAATGTAATGATCAATGATGAATTCTGAATTTGTAATAGTTTGATCAATACTTAGAGTACATAAATGAATATCTGATAATAAATGTAGTAAGTAAATGCAAATCATCAAAACCTATAAGATAGTGTTAGATAGATAACTGGAATGTGCAAATTTATCTTCTAGTGCCTATTGTGTTGTATGATTTTAATTTTGAATAGCAGGTAAATTAGTGGGCTCTGCCACTTTATCTTCCTTCATGGGTGCATGAGTGATGGGCATAGTGGGTGTTTTGATCTGTTGCTTCAATAACACCTTTTCAAAGGCCTTCTCTATTTCCTTCGTAATCAACTCATAATCTTTATTCATGATGTGAAGAGTCCTCATTTTAGTTCTTAGGTGCAGCTTCACCAAATTCAATATTAGTTTCTCTTCTTCTTTAGAAAATACAGGCAGAGTATCTTCTAATACTTTTCCTCTGATCCTTTGATCTTCCTCATTTTCTTGTCTCTTCTGGTGTTCTAAAATGTCCCATACATTATCAAGAATTTCTATTTTCAATTTAAGAACTATCTTCTTGAACTTTATCATATGCTTGATAATCACTCCATGAATTTCTGACTTATCAATCTCACTATATGATTCATAATGTTTCCCAACTTCATCAATTATGCCCTCATCAATAATTCTAGTGCTCAAAACTTTAAGGCTAGGCCTAAATCCTACCTTAGGAGGTGCTTGAATGTTTCTTCTACTCCTTGTAGCATGCGAGGATGGATCATCAGTACTAACTTCTTTCTTTCTCTTGACTAAAGGCTTATACTCAGGAGGAGTATCTTTGGGTGCAGAAGGAGTATTGTCCTCTTTATCCTTCTAACTGTCATCTTTCTCAATTTTTATCTTTTTCACATTGGGATCTTCTTGAAAACATACCTCTTCTTCTCAGCAACATCAAAAACAATAGGATTGGCCATGACTTACTTGATATTCACTTTCCAAATGATCTCTGAGATGTTTTGATGGTTTCTAAATCGGTGCAACGAGCTAGGGTTTCTTGCAGCTGATAAAATGCACTATAATTACTAATAGCTCAATCTCAAATCTTCACAACAACTTCCAAGGCTCAATCTTCTCTCCAATCACTCTAAATATGAATGCAATGAGTGAACAAACAACTTTCTATGTACTTAAAGTAAGAAATTCACCATTAATGCAACTCGCGTAAACCAGGTTGTCACTTCAAATTTTCAAACTCAAGTTCTACTAAAAATCAACATGTGTGCTCTTGCACAAGGGTTTCTATACACTCCAAAAGATTAAGTCCAAAGGCACATACTCTGAGGATGAGTATACCAGCCACGTAGGGGTCTAGAGCTAAACTAGCTCCCCCTATGACCCTGAGGGCCATTCATATAGATGTAGAGGGTGCATCCACTAGGGATGCATCCAATACATTACCATCAACATTTTCTTTCTTTCCATCTGACCAAATCATGCTTGCATCTTCTGATGCCTTCACAAACTTAACTTCTATTTCAGGATCCAAAACTAGTTCTTCGGTCTTTTTAGGGCTTTCCTGACCTTGCATCCTTGATCTACAAAACTTTGAGATATGTCCAGCCTTGTTATAGGTGTGACAAATCACTAGAGGTCTATTATTCCTTGGCACATTGACATGAGTCACCATTCTACATGTTCTGGCTGAGTGACCATTATAGTTACATATTTGACATGTAACATTCTAAGAACTTCTAACATTTGTCTGATTCTGATTTATTTGATCATGTTGAATCCTTCTCTTCTTACTAGTCTTCCAATTTATTTCTCTATGACCAAATATACTACATGTATAACAATAACCATTAAAAGGTTTTACCTCTTACAGTTCCTTGCAATGTGTCCATGCTTGTTACATGCAAAATAGGTGCATTCTACTAGCTTGCACTCATTCCTAGGAGGACCACCATTGTCTTTGGTTTGATCTTCAATCTTCTCATCATTAGTAGAGTTCTTTTGTGAATCCTTTCTTGCTCACATACTGTCAATTTGATTTTGTGCTTCATTGTATCTAATACAGCTAGTGTCTCCTTTGTTTCTTCTTGCATACAACTATGATTCTACCAATTCAGCACTAGTGTGTAATTTGGCTATATGATCCTTTGACTTTTTCAATTCAAATTCCAAGCTTTCTTTGATATTATTTAGCTCCAAGATTTCTAAGTTAGATTCCCTTAGTTCTTCATTCAGTTTAAGGTTCTCCTTGACTTGTTCATTGTAGACATCTTGATTGTTCATCAGTTTGTCATCAAATTCTTCAAGCTAACTCAATAGAGATGCATTTTCTTCACTTAACTTCTTGAATTTTTCTTCAAGTTCACTATTAGAGTGTCCTTTCAAATATTTTCTTAGTCTCTTGATAACTAATTGAGCATCACTAACTTTTTCTTTTAGTTCTTCAATTTCTCTTTCTGAATTGTCCAGGTCTTTCAGAGCTGCTCCAAGATTCTTCTTCAGATGTTTCATTTCTACTTTGTCCATGATCTCCTCAAGTGGTTAAACTTCTTTGCTGAGGACCAGTGCTCTGATACCAATTGTTAGGAATGGGAACACTGAGAGGGGGGGGTAAATCATTGTTCACTATATTTTAACTTTTCACTTTAATCTGAATACTAAATTATAAATGCTTAAGTACTGAATTAAACATTCACACAAACATGAAACATGAAATCAACACATGACACCAATATTGTTACGAGGAAACCCAAATAGGTAAAAACCCCGGTGGGACTTAATACCCACTAATAATCTGCACTAGTGTTTTGTGATCCTTGTTAGAAGATCCTTTACCCTGTTAGGAGTAGCTTTACAATGCTTTTAGTGTAGTAGACCTTGTTAAGGGTCAGACACTATTAGGAGTCTTTTAAAATGATCCTTGTTAGGGGAGTGGACTCACTATCCTAGAGCTCACTGCTCAAATGATGAAGGCTACAACCTTCTGAATCAGATACACACTATATCTACAGGTGAACTATTACTGTGACACTGCTTGTCAAATAAGTTCCTTTGGTGTGCTGATGCTTTGAACTCTTGCAAAGCTCTAATACATCATATGCTCTCTTCACATACCTTTTCTCTACTTGTCACAACTTCCATACTGAATACAATGGGTGCACCTTATATTTATGCACTCATACCAATTATACAATTAGGTCGGCCCTATAACTAATTACAAATAATGCTTCCAAATGAATTGGCTTAAGCTGCGTGCTTACAATTGTACATATACATATGTCAGCAACCTAAATACAATGGGCACATAGCCTCTATAACATTAATTTACAATCGCAAACCAAAATAGTCACTGTCGGCTCTATGCTCTATTTTATGCTAGCACACATTGGCTGTGCAACTTCAACTGACTATAACTTTCACATCTTTGCATATCTACTTATGCATTCTTAGACTAAGCATAAGTATAGTCTAAAAACCTTAACTTCCTGGGCACATACCTTAATTCATCCGTACACATGTGTGTTGATGCTCTGAGTCTCTGGTGCTTTGTATGATGTCCAGTCTTCAACACTTAACTAATTTCTGATTTTTACACTTAGTGCGCTGACTCCAAACTGCTATATGACTTTGTTTCCATAATGACAACACTATATCTAGTCATATACTTCAGTATAGACAACTTGCCAACATTACCTTCAAAATTTATACAAAGGATCCTTTCTCTAATTAAGGATGCCTTAAGTCAACACAGGCTTTTGAGACATCATAACAAGGAACTAAAGTTGGCAACTGCAACATGTCTTAGTGATATTTTGAGAATCTGGGCTCCTAGAGAACCATATGATGACAACACCATGATAGAGATATTGCATTTGATCATTGACAGCTTTCAAAGCCTTGATGATTTCAGTGGTGACCCTTTTGGCAGGAGATCTACAATATTGGATAATTGTGCAAATGTCAAAGTAAGTAACCTCCTCTTAGATCTAGAGTTGAAAGACTTGATCCATGATATGTTTCATCACTTCTTGGTCACAATCAAGGAGTATCATGATACTAAGGTTTTGGTTTCTATGGAGAGCCTTATGATTTCATGTATTGATGAGATGGATGAAATATCCCAACCTATCATATCTATATTATGGTTTGTTCATAATCTAGAGTATGTCTCATCTATGGCAGGATGTAGATTGGTTAGTAATGTGTTCAAGCATTGTGAAGAAAAATTAATATCTCATTTGCACCAAGTGGGAGAAAGTAGATGATGGCAATAAGGCACTACTACATTTGGGGCCAAATTTTGACAGAAACTTTTGACGGATGAATTTTTTTTATGAATTTGGTATTTTTTTTGTAATAGGCCCCGATGATGTCGATATTCCAATGGGTTCTAAATAGATCATCAAAATTCTAACAGTTTTGGGGTATAGATGAAAAAAAAAGTGAAACTGCCAAATCATTTTTATTTTGATTGCATATAGAAAAGGAGCAGGAGAAAATGAGCGAAAGCTGAGCACGAGAGAAGGTATGTGATTTCTTCATCTTTTGAGCCTCTGGCATCATATTCGACCACAAATTTTAAATGCATTGCATTTTATTTGATCATGAATGCTCTCTACAATGACTGCATTTTACTGGTGTCGTGCCCTACCCAATGCTTTATCTCTATTATTTGATGTTATTGTTGCTCGTGGTCAAGGATATCGATTCACTATTTTGAAATGTTTGAATTCACATTTGTTGATATTACTGGCACATTTAATGACGCCATTGTATATTGCTGAGATGCTCACTAAAATAACCACATTCTACTGGTGTTGTGCCCTAGCCCGCACTTTAACTCCATTATTTGATGTTATTGGTTATCAAATTTTTTTGAAATGTTCACTGTTGTTATCAAATGGACAGCCCGTGAGCTTCTACCTAGGTGCTATTTGTATTGATAGCTTAGGGCATCAAATGTATTGTATCATTGATAGTTGAGACTTTGTTAAAAGGAAATAGGACAAAGAATGATTTTGATTTATTTTCTCTATTTTGATCCCTAAGTGGCTTACAACACTAGAGAAGTATATCCAAATTTATGGATGCAGTTGTAGGATACATAGCAGCAGATAATTCACAAGAAATCCATGCATCCAATTTGAATAGTAATTAATACAAAGAAATAGGGTCCTCCAATGGCCCAATCATCCAAACCTTGACTATCCCCTCAACCAATGACCCTTCAAAACTGGGTTATCATGCAATCAGTGAGTGATCCTTCATTCTCCTGGTCTTCCCTACATCCAAACATATTGAAAATACACAATACAATGATAACAAGTCTTTCACAATCCCCCTTCCCTCAAGGAACACTATCAACAATCTCTATATAGCTCTCTACTATCACTCCAGCATGTGATGACCATAGTGATGAGTAAAATTCTACCACTTCCTTGTTGATTGTATTTGATTCCACAACTTGTTGACCAACTTCATTATTTATTGAATCTATTCTATTAATTAATGGTCTTGTTAGAAAGTAAAGTCCACCAAGATAATTGAGAGGGGGGGGTGAATCAGTTATCAGATAATTATAACTTTTATCATCTTCAACAGCATTAAACCATATAAGCAATGTAATTACCAACCATAGAAAGATATTCATACACAATAACACAATGACATAAGATATGTTGACTAGGGAACCTCTTGATCAAAGAGTAAACGCTGGTGGGAATGATGCCCACAAAAGATGCACTAATATGAATATTCCTTGTGAAAGGATGGACTTTTTTAAGAGTCTTATGAAATACATTCACTCCATATGAATCCCTATTAGGAGATTTTGAATCCCTGTGAAAAGATTCTAACCCTATTAAGAGTTATGGAAGATAGAAGAACCCACTGCCCAAACAGCTTTAAGGTAAGATCACTGAATACACTATCCAAATAATATTTGCATTACTCAATAGAATAATATGTTACCTCTTCTTTGACTATGCCAAACCACACTCACTGTTACATGAAATCTCTGTACTTCGCATGTCTTCCTTCACATATTTGCTTTCACACTTAGCTCTATTCTTCACTTCATGCATACAGCATCACACACAACCGCTACTTCCATATCAAAACTACAACTACATCAACACTACAACAAGGAAATACATTCCTTCCTTTATACCACACTCAAATAATTACAAATGAGTCGACATACAATTACAACATAAAAGTTTTCACACGCTACATCAAAATTACACAAAACTATTGGCTTCCAAATACAACAAATCTTCACTTGTGCAACCTCAAAGTTTGTGTTCTCATCCACATCACTATCAATGTTTCTTCAACTTCCCTTTAACTGCACAAAACCAGATTCCATCCCGATTAGGAGATATCATCTGATTTCCACAAACCGCTAATCAGGAACACTGCCTGAATATTGCTTCGACCAAAAATATCATAACTTCCATGAATAAATGAATTACTATCTACACTCTTAACCATAGACATATAACATATCAAAGAGTATATCATCAACATTGCATAGCTCCAACTACAATAACCCACGTGCACTAATCCAAACTATATCTGCTTCTCTGCAAGTCTTTAGTAAATCACTGTGTTGACATCAATGACAATCATAGTCATGAATGCAACAACAACTGCTACAAAATGGTTTCCAAACATTTAGCATTCATTCCTAACAATCTCCCCCATTGGCATTGATGGCAACATAGATGAAAAATATCCAATGTTCCAAAAATCCAAGACTGCAACACTGCTTCTTCAAATCCTCTTCATCAATCAAATCTTGCTTCATTGTCCTATTCAGTTCTCTCCAACAGATGTTCTAGATTATTTTTCATGTATACTTCTCCCCCATTGACATCAATGACATAAATTTCATCACTATGTCAACAACAACTCAATGTCAAAAGACACTATTCAGAAAATACATTTACTAGAGTCCTCATGACTCAGCTCAGATACACACACTCCCCCATAGAGGAAGTACCAACATCCAGTCCAGAAGAAAGATAGGGCTCATATACCACTGGAATGATGCAACCAACTGCATCACTTTTCAAAAGTAGGCTAGGGCATAACCCCAAGCATACCTCTCAGATACTCAAATGTATTCTTAGGCAAAGGCTTTGTGAATATATCTACTATCTACTCCTTAGTACTTATGTACTCAATTTTGACTTCTTTCTCAGCAAATTTTTCTCTTACAACATGATACTTAATCTCTATATGCTTTGTCTTAGAATGTAATATAGGATTCTTAGACATATTAACTGTACTGGTGTTATCACAATGTATGCTAATAGGTTCAACAAATTTTATTCCAATATCCTTCAGCATTTTCTTCATCCAAATTATCTGGTTACAATTGTTTGCTACTACTACATATTATGCTTCTGCTGTGCTCTATGAGATACAATTCTACTTCTTTCTTAGCCAAGAAACCAATCTTCCTCCAAGGAAAAATGCTCCACCACTGGTGCTTTTCTTATCATCAACACTACCTCCCCAATCAGCATCTATATATGCACATAGGGTAAAATCATCAAATTTTTCATACCATAATCCATAGTCCATTGTGCCTCTTAAATATCTCAGTATCCTCTTTACCGCTGCATAATGTGATTCTCTAGGTTCAGCTTGAAATCTTTCTACAATTCCAACTGAATGTGTATATCAGGTCTTGTATGTGTCAAATACTACAATCCTCCAATCATAGATCTATATTTCTTATGTTCCACTGTAGGAGTCTCATCTGTGCTAGATAGCTTATGTTCGGTCACCATGGGTGTTCCAACTGGTTTACAATTCTCCATTCCAAATATTTTCAACAAGTCTTTCAAGTACTTTTTCTGACTTACAAAGATACCATCATTGTTTTGTGTTATCTGTAATTCCAAAAAGTATTTCATTTTACCAATCATACTCATTTCAAATCCAGTCTTCATTTCATCAGCAAATTTGTCACTAGCTCCATCTTTTCCTCCAAAGATAATGTCATCAACAAAAATAATTATAACTAACAAACCATTTTCAATTTCTTTTGTGTACAGATTGCTATCAGTTGTTCCTTTTGTAAATCATAATTTTAACAAATACTTATCCAGTCTTGCATACCAAGTTCTAGATGCTTGTTTAAGTCCATACAAAGCTTTCTTTAGTTTACATACCATGTCTCCTTCTTGAGTCAAAGGAAAACCTTCAGGCTGCTCAATGTAGACTTCTTCCAATTCTCCATTCAAAAATGCTGACTTCACATCCATCTGATATACTTTGAATTTCTTGTAAGCTGCATAAGCCAAAAACATTCTTACTACTTCAATTCTTGCAACAGGTGCAAAGGTTTCTTCATAATCAATTCCTTCTTGCTGTGAGTAACCCTTACATACCAATCTTGCTTTGTTTCTTACTACTTCTCCTTGTTCATTCATCTTGTTTTTGAATACCCATTTAGTTCCAATAACATTCTTGTCTTTAGGTCTAGGGACCAATTCCCATGTCTTGTTCTTTTGAATCTGATCTAGTTCTTCTTTCATAGCATTAGTCCAACTTTCATCTTCACAAGCTTCACTAGTAGTCTTAGGTTCAATTTAAGAAATCAAACATAACTGTTCTTGTACCTTATTTTGAGTTAGAACTCCTCTTTTGATGCTTCCAATAATTTTTTCAATAGGATGATTTCTTAACAAACTCTTGCTAGGTGTCACTGTCTTAGATCTCACTTTAGGTGTAGGTTCTTCAATGACTTCACTGTGGCTTTCATTCAACAAATCACTGTCAGTTTCATAAAATAATTTAGTAGATCTAGTGTTAAGTTTAGGATGGGCTTCTTCATCTGATTCATAATCAAGCATTCTTTCCTGAATTTTTAACTTTTCATCATTTTTAACATTTGCGCTTTCAACAATAGTCTTAGTTCTTTTATTGTAACATCTATAAGCTTTTCTTTTCAAGGAATATCCAAGAAATATACCTTCATCACTTCTAGGATCAAAATTTCCAATATCATCATCTCTCTTTATATAACATTTGCTTCCAAAAATTCTAAAATACTTAACCTAGGGTGCATGTCCAAACCATAATTCATAAGGTGTCTTGTTTGTGTCTGCTCTGATTTGTACTATGTTCATTGTATACACTACTGTGTTCACTGCTTCTCTCTAGAATATCTTTGCCAAATCATTCTCAAACAACATAGCTCTTGTTGCTTCAGTCACTGATCTGTTTCTGCTTTCTGCAATACCATTTTGTTTAGGTGTTCTAGGGGCTGAATACTATCTTTTAATGCCATTTTCTTCACAAAAGATGTTAACCTCTCTAGAAGTGAATTCTCCACCTCTATCAGATCTCAAACATTTAATCTTCATTCTAGATTCATTCTCAACTATATTCTTAACAATCTTAAACTTATCAAATGCTTCAAATTTTTCTTTAAGAAATGCAATCCACATCATTCTTGTAAAATCATCAACAAGAATCATAAAATACCTTTCTCCATAGAATCCTCTAGTCCTGGTAGGACCGCTCAAATCTGTATGAACAATCTCCAGCTTCTTTATAGATGTAAACTTCTTACTGGGAAAAGAACTTCTCTTCTGTTTATCCATTACACATTCTTTGCAAATCATGTTAGTAGGCTTCATAATCTTAGGTAAATCTCTTACTGCAAGTGTAGTACTTACTTTCACAATGTTATCAAAGTTTATATGACAAAACCTTCTATGCCATAACCAACTGTCATCAATCTTAGTAATCAAACATGTCATCTCAGTAGGATTCAACTGAAATACATTACCTCTAGTTCTAGATCCAGTTTCAATCAGATTTCCATCTTTATCCTTTATCACACAAGTTTTCTCAGTAAACCAAACTTGCTATACTTTATCAACTAACTGCCCAACACTCAAAAGATTATGTTTCAATCCATCCACAAAATAAACACCATCAGTATTAGTCTTTCCATCAAGAGTAATAGATCATATACCTTTAATCAAACAAGGTGCATTGTTTCCAACTCTAACAACTCCTCCATCATATTCATTCAACTTTATGAACTTTTTCATGTCTCCAGCCATATGATGTGAACAACCACTATCTATAATCCAATAAACTTTCTTTTCAACTTGAGAAACTAAGGCTTTTTCTTCCTTAACATCAGTTTCAAAATTCTCTTCTTTAATTGCTACAAATCCTATGTCATCATTATTCTCAGTATCACTTTCACTTAAATTTCTTTCTATACTAGCTTCAAGATCTTCATCCATAATAACATTCCTTAGATCTTCTAGGTTTGAAATTGTTTCTATACTTTTTAACTCTCTTAGGACACTTAGATGCAAAATAGCCATATTCTTGACAAGTCCAACATTTAAATATTTTCTTACCGTCTGGTTCTCTTTTCACAAGCAAGGCAATGCCTTCTTCAATCTTCTTGTCTTCTTCATTTCTAGATCTATTGTTGCCAGCATAATCTCCTCTCACACTGATGCTTCTTGAAAAAGTAGGGAAAACACTAAGAGAATTGAATGTAGTCTCCTGATAATCTTAGGTTCATTTCTACTGCTTCCAATCTTCCAAGAAGAGTCTCTCTTGTAAAGTTTTTAGTACAAGGTATAGCTTGTTCAATCATCTGTGTTGTCTGCTTAAATACAGGAGTCAATGGCCTCAGAATTTTCCATATCACTTCATTCTCTATCTTTGTTCCTCCACAAGATTTTATACCTGTAATAATTTTTGACATTCTACCAATATAGCTTCTAATAGATTCATCTTCCAAAATTCTTATATCTTCAAATGCACATATCCAATTATGTAATCTAACTCTTTTTGCATGTTCATCACCTTCAAAAGTAGAGTGTAAAGCTTTCCAAATTTCATGAGATTTTTTCAAACATTTTACCTGACTGTACTCATTCTCCGGAAGGGCTATCAAAAGTGCTTCTCTTGCAAGTATGTTACACATGCATAGATCTCTCTCATCAGCAGTACATGTTTCAAGATTGTCCTCTTCAATGATAGTCTTATCATTCATTGTAATCAACCAATAACTTGGTCCTAAACATAGTAGGTGTGTCTTCATCTTTTCTTTCCAGCTATCAAAATTTACTCCATCAAACTTAGGGCTTTCTTTCCTGAAATTTGCCATGGATCTCCTTAAGTTGTTAAACTTCTTTTTCAAGGACCTGTCACTCTGATACCAATTGTTAGAAAGTAAAACCCACCAAGATAATTGAGAGGGGGGTGTGAATCAGTTATCAAATAATTATAACTTTTATCATCTTCAATGGCATTAAACCATATAAGCAATGTAATTACCAACCATAGAAAGATATTCATACACAATAATACAATGACACAAGATATGTTGACTAGGGAACCTCTTGATCAAAGAGTAAACCCCATTGGGAATGATGCCCACAAAAGATGCACTGATATGAATATTCCTTGTGAAAGGATGGACTCTGTTAGGATTCTTATGAAATACATTTAGTACATATGAATCCCTATTAGGAGATTTTGAATCCCTGTTAAAAGATTCTAACCCTGTTAAGAGTTATGGAAGACAAAAGGACCCACTGCCCAAACAACTTCAGGGTAAGATCAATGAACACACTATCCAAATAATCTTTGCATTACTCAATAGAATAATATGTTACCTCTTCTTTGACTATGCCAAACCGCACTCATTGTTGCATCAGATCTCAATTTTAGATCTCTGTACTTTGCATGTCTTCCTTCACATATTTGCTTTCACACTTAGCTCTATTCTTCACTTCACGCATACAACATCACACACAACCGCTACTTCCATATCACAACTACAAATACATCAACAATACAACAAGGAAATACATTCCTTCCTTTATACCACACTCAAATAATTACAAATGAGTCGGCATACAATTACAACATAAAAGTTTCCACACGCTACATCAAAATTACACAAAACTGTTGGCTTCCAAATACAATAAATCTGCACTCGTGTGACCTCGAAGTATGCACTATCAATGTGTCTTCAAATTCCCTTTAACTGCACAAAACTAGATTCCATCCTGATTAGGAGATATCATCCGATTTCCACAAACCGCTACTCAGGAACACTGCCTGAATACTGCTTCCACCAAAATGATCATAACTTCCATGAATAAATGAATTACTATTTGCACTCTTAACCATAGACATATAACATATCAAAGAGTATATCCTCAACATTACATAGCTCCAACTGCAATAACCCACGTGTGCTAATCCAAACTTTGTCTACTTCTCTGTAAGTCTTCGATAAATCACTATGTTGACATCAATGACAACCATAGTCATGAATGCAACAAAAAATGCTATAGAATGGCTGCCAAACATTTAGCATTCATTCCTAACAGGTCTTTCCTTGACTGAACTATGGAAAAACATTGTATTGCAGTCCTCATCTTTCAACCAATTCTCTCTAGATTTTTGGCGTCAATATATTTCTTCTCTGGCTAGAATTTCCTCATATTGTTGTTACAAGTCCTTTTCGGTTAAGAAATCAATTTTATGAATACCTTCCTGAAACACCTTACTTTTTAAAACCTCTAGCTGCTCATCCAATATTTTTTTTCACAAATATATCCTTGAAATGAATTTGGTTCCATTACTTCCGCTTATTCTTGATATACTATAATTTTTTGAACAATTGAAACCCCATATTTCCTTAAATAACAAGTACAATCTTCCAGTAGTTTGCCACCATTTTCCAAAACCATTCATGGATTTTGAAATGTTGTTCCAAACTTCCTTCTTCTCTTCTATTTTAATTAGACCATAAACATTAAACAAAAACACTAAGATCTACAAGTGCATTGCAACCCCTAAAATTCCATGTTTTGTCTCAAAATACTTTTTGATTAAACATCTCTAGTTAAGGGCATTGCAACCCCTAAAATTCCATGTTATGAGCTTCATTTCTTTCCATGAGAGAACAAGTCTCTCCTAGATCTTAACTTTCTCTGGTCTTTTCTATTCTCAACATATTCCAATAAGCACTGAACAATCTTCCTCCCTCTTGTCCTCTTTCCTCTCATATTTATGTTTTTGGACTTTGATTTATTTTTCTTGATTGTTCTATTTTCCAAAATTCCTTCCCCATCTCTCAAGACAAATTCATCTTATGTCCCTCCCTTATTAAGACCCCCCTCATCCTCAACATGGTCTTCATCACCTATAGTTTTGATTTCATGGATAGGGGACATGTAAATATCTTTAAATATCACCATTAAAATTATGAAACTATGTAAACCACTTTTAGTAATAAAAAATGTAAATTTCATGTATATTGCCAATCTCTGCCGCAGGGGTACAATCAGAGGGTTCATTGAAAAAATGATCCTTTGAATGGTTACTATGAATATGAATGATTTGATATAGCATATTTCTCATTTTACTTGAAGTTTGGAATAGCTTGTGCAAGGGTGAAAGTACTTTTGATCATTTTGGTCATGACTATTCCTGTACACAGTTAGGAAATGTAATTGTCTAATGATTATATGTAATGTTGAATGGATCAAATGCTTTATTCTTGGTAGAAGTGAATGGAAGAAATAATGTTGGTGTTAGGTTTCATTTATTATTGAATTCAATGGTTTCCAAGATGTGTTGAGGAGTTTCCTCCTTGTTTAATGTTAATTGTTCCTACACAATCCACTCATACAATAGTGAAATGCTATGTGATTGACAATTTCTATTTTTTTCCATCTGATAACCACAGTCAACATTTTAAAATAGTGAATCATCCTTGAGCACAAGCACCAATAATATCAAATAATGGAGATAAAGCATGGGCTAGGGCACAACATCAGTAGATTAAAACTGAACCAATGACATGTTTACAACAAAGAAATAGAATGATAATAATATGTTGAAAATTCTATTCTGTTTAATACATGCCAAAGGACCAGTCCCAACAATTCTTAAACATACTTTATCTGATATGATGAATTGTTAATAAAGGTCTAATTTTGTAGACTGCTAGCACGAAGGAAGATTTGACCTAGCCAAATCTTCCTTGTACCACACAAAAAAGTGTGTGATAACTATGTCTACTCCAACCTTAATTATTTAAGAATTCATCATATCAAATAAAGTATGTTTAAGAATTGTTGGGAGTTCTATTACACCTTTTTTGTAAACATGCCATTGGTTCAGTTTTGTAAAAAAATTTTTGTGTTAAATGCATTTAAATGGAACATTAAGCATAGTAATAATATGCTTAATCAATTAGTAATTGGTAGATTAAATGCAGATAACACCTTTATCATTTTAGCATGTTATTATAAGATACTAAAGAAGACCTGCTATTTGTTAGACATACTTTATCTGATATGATGAATTCTTAAACAATTAAGGTTGGAGGAGACATAGTTATCACATAGTTTTTTGTGTGGTACAAGGAAGATTTGGTTGATTAAGAGTGGGTCCTTCTTTATAATCTCATGAGTTTTGTACTACACATGCAACATATTGTGAGTTTGAAGAGAGTTAAAGGTTTCTAATTGAAACCAGTGAGCTTAAAGGTGTTAAAGTCTTGTTTTGATTTTTCCTTTCCACTATGCAATAAGAAATAGTTTTCAAACATTCATATTCACTTATTGAATACTTTCGAGACTAGTGGTTTGACTGTCCATGTGTTACCAGTGACTGAGATTCATTAAAGGATACAAAACCCTTCATTTTGGGTTATTGTGTGTGGATTCAAATGTAGGTTTGATTTGCTTAATGTTTAGAAGAGATCAATAAAGTATTCAAAGATAATCTTACATGTTTGGAGAGGTTTGAGAGGCACTTATCATGCCTGTACCCTCACAAAAAGTGACATAAACTGGTTTTACTAAGTTTATTTTCTCTATTTTGAGATTCTCATTGCCAAAGTGGCCAAAGACTATGTTAGGCTGATAAAATATGGGGATTCTCTTTACCACTGAAAATCTTTGAAGGTTGCTGCACTTGGATGGATATGTACCATTGTTAAGAGAGTTGGACCAAGTTTTGATTACCTCAAACAGGTGAGGTAGCATATGGAAAGGTTGTCATCTATTGACCCAAATACTAGGACTATTTTGATTTGTGGGTACCCTAATGTTGGTAAGAGTTATTTTATTAATTATGATGAGTTGTATTTGTAATACCCCAAAAATGGACTGTAAGTTCATTAATCTCCTACATCTTCAATTCGAATGAAATCGACATCGAAGTCTTAACCTAAGGCACATCTGAACATCATCAAATCTAATTGATTATCTTAAATTCTGCATCAGGAAATATTTTTAGCAATATTCCTAATCATCATAATTATCTTTAATTTTATAATTATTTGGCAATAAATCACATTTATCCTAAAGTTTGATTAATTGAATATTTTCATATTTAATTAATTAGATTTAATATTTGCCACTTAATTGTGTAATTAAATTTAATTCTATCTATTATTAATTATATTATTTAATTTTAACAATAAATCTAATATCATATGAATAATTGATTAAATTCTTATTTAATTAATTAAAGCAAGTTGTCATTATTTAATAATATAGTTTTTAATAAAAGTTTGATTAAATAATTGATTAACCCATAAATCAATTGTTTTATTTTTAAAAGCAGTTAAGTTGGAAATAAATCACTTTATTATTAAATTAATTCATAAATAAAATATGCACAATCATGAAAGCAAACAACTATCAATTATCAATTAAAGCTAAACTCTATTTTGAGTTAAAGCTTAGCTTTTGCATGTTTTTGTGAGTTAATTATCCTTTATTTAAAAATAACTCAAAAATCAACTTGAGTTATTTGAGTGATTTATGGCTTTTATCCATGCACCTCCAAACCCCTAGATTTCTATAAAAACAATGCTCAGCTCTTCATAATTCATCTCTCAAATTTGCATCCAAGCATCTCGCAAATTGCAAACTTACTCTACAGGAATCATAGCATATCAGATTTGGAGAATTTGCACAATTGGAGCTTGAAAGAATCAACTTGCGAATTCAAAGCTTTGTGAGATCAATTTCAATTGCATATTTTTCATATCATAGCATAGAATTTCATAGCTTTGCATATCATTGTTAGATAGATCAATTCATAGCATATCAATTTCATCTAGCATAGATTCATATCAGTTTTTATCATTCTTATTGCATAGAAAATATAAAAAATATAGATTAATTGCATTCAATTTCATATCCATATTTTGCATTTAAATCTTTCATTTAGGTTTCGTCTAGGTCACTGATCTCGATTACAATCTGAGAACATTAATCTCGCACCTACTAGAAGGCAGTAAATCGCTTGGTTAGATTAGATTTCAATTTTGCACGATTTTGATTATCACTAACCTCTAATATTTTATTGAGTGTTGTGTCTACAGATCAGGTACAATTTTCACACACACATTTCTAGCACCCACCGTAGGGAAACCCACCTTTGCATGCTGGTTTTGATTTTTTTGGAGAGCTAAAACCCCAAAGTTTCAAAGATTTAATTTTATCTCCCAAACAGCTTGGATTTTTGGTCTGAAATTGTTTTTGTAGGTTGGAGACATATCAGGGAAGCTTTGAAAAAAAATTCAAAATTTTTTGAATTATTTTGAATTTTTAATAAAAGAAATTTTATTTTTCATAAAAAATTAATATCTGACGCAAATCAGCATATTTTTTTGAAATTTTTATATTTTCAAAAATCTCTTCAAATTCTATAGGGGGTCTATTCTTTGTATTTTAAATTTGGATGCAATTTAGTAGCTCAAATAGTCAATTTACAAAAACTAGTCTATTTTGATAAAATAGGTCTCTAGGGCACAAATGAAAAGATTTTTCTAAAATTTTTGCATTTTTGGAAAGCTCTTTATTTTTTAGTAGGGGTCTCTATTTTGAATTTTTATTTTTGTGTCCAAAATCATATCAAAAAAATTAGATCTTGTTGACTAGGTCAAATATAGTGCAAAAAAATTAAAATTTTATGATGGGTATGCACTTATTTTTCATATGATTAAATGCATGATATGAGTTGTCATTTGGATTAATTTATGGTTATTATTACTCCTAAAAATTGATTTTTAGAGCTAACCCTATGGTTTTCATAAGTTGAATATATTTTGCATATCTTGTTTGCTTGTTTGCTTGTTGGAGAGTTCGTCACTTGCTTGCATGGAAAAGCTCAACAAAAATTGCTAAAAATCAGGAAAAATCTACTAAGCGCATTGTGAGGATCATGAGGTATTCTCCTTGTTTTGAAAATATTTTGATTTGGACTTAAAATAAATCTCTTATGTGTCAAGCTTGTGTGCATCTTTTCATGCTTTTGATCTATTTCTACACACTTGCATAATTTGATACTAGGTTGTGATCCCTTAAGGATTCATTAAGTAGTCTTAGAATACTTGTGATTGATCTTGATTGCTATCTTGGGTTATTGGACTCACTAATCTGTCGGCCCCTCATTTCCACCCCGTGGTTGCAATCTCAGCACCATAAAGGGGAGGGGTCAACAGGACAGAAGCGTTAAGTGTTCCACTTGGCAACCCTTTTGTGCTTTTAGGAACTCACTTGTTTTCTAAGTTGTGGATTCATTTTTAGCTTGTGTGAGGTGTTAAGTGTTCCACCTTGTGGACTCATCTCATATTTTCTTTAAGCGTTAAGTGTTCCTCTTTCTACTTTTTGGATGCTTTTGGTAGATTTGCTTTCGGGAATATATCTGTGCTCACATAGTAATTAGGCCCTATGAACACTATTCATGATTCTTGAGAGATTGGATTCCTAGAAAAATCTTTCTTGATGACAGAATCCTTGTAGGTAGGGAGGATACTTAGTTCATTTCACATTCAACTTGGTTAGTGCATCTTCTCTTATTGATCGACACATTCTCTCTCTGGAGAGGTTGATAGATCACATAGGGTTGATATCACGAGCTTTGGTGAATCAAAATTGGTTAGTGCGTCTTCTCTTATCGATTGATACATTCTCTCCCCGGAGAGGTTGATAGATCACATGGAGTTGATATCAGAGACCTTGGTGGAACAAAACTTTGTCTTAGCGTGTCGGATTAATCTACTTGCTTTGTTTGGGTTAAAAGTGAAGAGGTGTCAAAACCTTGAATCTGGAGCCAAGTCCCCTTATGGTATAAATCTGTGAGTCACCTTTAGAGAGGGTTAACTGTAGCAGACAATCCCTTCACAGGGCAAACTGCGTTGATGGAACCTCAAGTGGTAATAGCCATTTTCGCCATGGTAGTGACAGCCGCTATATAAATGTCCTTGTGGAAGAAATCTCCACGGGTATGGTTCATTGTTGGGTTGTTAGATCTCCCTAGTAGCTCTTGAAGATTAAGTTCTCGGACTGTGTCAAAACCCTGGTGCACTAGGATTGGAGTTCACCCCTTTGAATTATAAAAGTTGCAGAGTCAAACCATTACTAAAAACCCTAGAGAGGCCAATTTTTCATTCTCAGGTATATGTGTGTTATTGCAAAACTTTTCAGATATACACAATTAGTACTCTCAGGGATTAGCACAATTTGGTCACTTGATTGTTCATGTGCAAGGTTACTTTTTCCCTTGTTCATTGTTTTCAGACGTGCTTGGAATCACTTGCTTGCTATTCTGCGTGTTTGTTTATCTACTTGGCTATTAAAAATGATCAAATATGGTATAACCTTCAAAATCTAGATAGTACAATTTGCAAACAATCCAAAATTGAAGACCTTAAATTTTGCAAAAATTGACGTAAAATCTTTTCTGGAGTCAAAAGTCATACGAGTTTTGTCAAGTGTCATTTCATTATTGCCCATCTGTCATATGAGTGAGAACCCAGTGTCGTACGAGTTTTCAAACCAGCACATTCAAGAAAGTCAAAACCCTGTTAGCAACTGTCGTACGAGTTTTGTCAACTATCATTTCCTTGCTACCCAACTGTCATACGAGTTTAGCAACTATCATTTCATAGACTACCTAGTGTCGTACGAGTCTGCAGAGTGTCATTTGGAAAAATTTGAGAGAGTTGTCAGAAATTGTCAAATTGCAAGATATCCAATGTTTCCAGCCTAGTTCCAGAATCTGTCAAAAATATCATTGTGTCAGGAACAGAGCAGCAGCTATTGAGCATTCTACCATTTTCTGAGTTTGATCTTTTGAATCTGATCTAGTCTTCTGTTTGATCAATTTGAGTCCTTTTTATCTCATGTCAAAACCTTGTCATAACTATCAATCTTCAATCAATCTTCAAAAATAGACTAAGTGTTGAGAACTCATGTCCGCTATCTTTTGGGCGATCTATCCCATACATCCAGGGCACAGTTTCCTTCACCCACATCTCATCAAATCTTCAAAACTATCATAATCTTGACAAGGTTGTGTCATCCAATTTTCTCGAATCAAATTGTTCTTCAGTTGTCTTCGGCCTTTTCTTCTGTTTCATTCAAAGTTAATGGTGGAGACCAGAGCTTCTTCACACAAGAAATCAGAAGAAACATCTTAGCACTTACTTTTGACCAATACCCCAGGTCTAACTCTTGAACAACTCATCAAGTTAGGTATCTATGAAGATGACGGTCTCAGTAACTTTTGATTGAAAATTGGTTACATACCTCCTTTATCAACTCACAGAGGTAATCAGCAAACTCCTCCTCAATCTGTTCCAGGGAGCCCAAAAACTCCTATCATGTCTCAAGCAGGGACAAACCATGGTTCTCTAGGAGGAGGGTCCCAAGGACACCATTCTCAACATAATGTCGACCAAGGACCTACCCCCTCTGAAATCCATCGATGTCAGAATGACGATGAATTTCAGAGAATGATGAGGCATTTCTTGAAAGTGGATAGAGAGGCATACTTTTTACAATTAGCCCAGGAAGGGGCTAAGCTTCCTCCCAACTTTAACGTTGATGATATAATCACACATGAGGAAGAAACTCCACTCACAGCTATGACAAAATAGATGCATGCTATACAAGTCAAATTTAACAATCTTAAGAAGGAGAAGGAACCCAAGGAGTTCTCCATGGAGGCCCTATGTCCTTTCCCATTTGACAAAAACTTGTATATGCCACCATTCCCAAAAAGAGTGGAGATACCAAAGTATGACAAATATGATGGACACTCTAATCCTCAAGATCATGTTAGAGAGTTCTATATGCAATCCATGGAATTCATGCATGAACTAACTTATCTAATGCGTCTTTTTCCTAGATCCTTGGGAGGAGCATCCATTCAGTGGTTTTCAAGATTACCTTCTACGATCAAAAATTTTGAGCAATTGATTAAATTGTTTTATCAACAATATTCCTACAATATTCAACATCTGGTCACCATGATCGATATCTGTAACTTCAAGCAATATCCAGGGGAATCATTCCTAACTTTCCTCAAGAGGTGGAGAAAGAAGTTTTCTCTATATGCTAGACCAATTCCCGAAATGGAGAAACTTGAAATCTTTATCAATAACCTTGTTCCAAAGCTCAATTATCCATTACAAATGCAAGATCATGTATCTTTTGATAAAATGGTGGATAATGCAATCAAGATTGAGAAAGTACTTTTCAAGAAAGGAGAAATCACACTTCAAAAGGATAAGTCTGAATCTGGATCTAGCTCAAAAGATAAAAACAAGAGCTGGAATAGAAACAAAGGTATCATCTCTGATGGTGTTGTTGACACTATTCGCACCCCATCAAAGGCACCAGCCTACAATCTCACCCTTGCCACCAAAGCCATTGAAGCTTCAGAGCAAAAATCTGCTGAACCATCTCCAAAGAAGCCATTCAAACGATGGGATAATAAATGAAAGTTTACTCCCCTGAGAGAATCTTTGGAATCTGCCCTGAGAACCCTGATAGCTGATAACATGATCTCTTTACCACCAATCTGAAACCCTGATCCGGATCCAAAACCATATTGGTGGAAAGATAATGAATTTTGTGCTTTCCATCGGACTAAAGGCCACAGAACTAATGGATGCTTCCACTTGAAGCATACCATTCAAGACTTGATAGATCAAGGGGACATCACGATCGATAATCCTACTAGCAATAATGATCACACAGCATTTATAGAACCATTTCCACAACATGGCAAGGGAGTTTCCACTTCTCAGCCTAACATGGGGGCAAAAGTCAACTATGCCTACCTTGGAAACAATGCTGTCATCAATATGGTTGAACCATGTCTCTCTGAGAGCTGCAATGTCATCATAATTGTACGAAGAGATAGAAATCATTCCTTAGCTAATGCAGTTACTAGATCACAAGCTCAGGCTCATCTGAAAGGACAAACACCAAGTTCATCTAATGTCCCTAAGATACCTTTCAATCTCACATCTACTTCTAGACAGAAGGCTGCCTTAAAATCTTCCAATCCAAAGGATACAAGACCTACATCTTACAGCATCATCCAATAACTCTAGCATACCAATGCCAAAATCTCTATGTTTGAGTTACTTTGAATATCTCCAGCTCACAGAGATATCCTAGACAAAGCTTTGCTCGGCTCTAATGTTCCTGATGATCTAGATCTAGACAGGTTCCAGACTATGGTTGGTCATCTAACATCTCCGCAATATATCTCCTTTTTAGAGGAAGATAACAACTCCCTAAGTCACCCACATAATCAGCCCTTGCACATAGAAGTCTTGATCCAAAACCATCGAGTCAAACGTGTGTTGATAGATGGGGGCGCAGGCCTCAACATTTGTTCTTACAACTTAATCACACAGTTGGGATTCTCAGAGATGGCTATTGATCCTCGAAAGAAGATCACCATAAAAGCCTATGATGAACAAGAAAGAGCTTCTAAAGGCACCATTGTCTTACCCATCCAAGTGGGTCTGGTCATCAAAGATACCACATGTCAGGTGCTTGATCTACCATTGGCTTACAATATCCTTCTAGGGAGACCCTGGATACATGAAATGAAAGCTATTCCTTCTACGTACCATCAATGCTTGAAATTTCCCTATGAAGGAGTGGAGGTTACTATCCCAATAGATCTGAGTACAACTTGCAATACATTGAAGGAAAGTGCCGATAAGCTTGTTCCCAATAACAAAGAATCTTCCATCAAGTAGCTAAATGTTGCTTCCACATCTAAGATGGATGACATTGCTAAAGAAATCAATATCAAAGAAAATGGGATGGGAGAATACATTATAGAGCCAGTCTTGTCTCTGACATCTCTCCCAATCTCACCTAAGTCGTATGGACAATCCTTGAAGCAGTCTAAATCAAAACCCAAGGAACCTATGGAAGCATACAAAAGAAATTTTGTGGCAGAGCAATTATCCAAACAAGAATTTGAAGAAGATGAAGCTGTGCTTGCATGGCTATACAAAGATGATTCTGAATCCAAAATTGTTCAACCTAGTGAATCTATAGCACCTACAATCCCTTCTAATTCATATGGTCCAGGAAACAAATTGATAGCCAAGATGGGATATTCCGGTCAAGGACCTCTAGGAATCAGCGGAAAGAGTCTTGTGACACCCATTTCACATATTGGTAGAGCCAACAAAGATACTGGTGGCTTAGGCTTTAAGAAGAAACCCTATCATCTCAAAGGTGGTTTGTTCTCATGTCATAGAACAAATTGCACCAGGAGAACCCCTTCTCAAGAAAGAAGAGACAGAACCCTCAGATGATGATTCAGATAGTTCAGAACTCGTCCCCTATGAAAAATTGCCTAAAGAGATCAAAGATCTTCTTGATGATAAAGATGATCCTATCAAAAGAATTAATGTAGTAGACACACAAGAACCTACTATAGTGTAAGAGATGGTTGCACCACAAGAACCAGCCAATCTCAAAGGTGATCAAACTAATCAAGAAGAAGGGGGTAGTTATTCTGACACTGATTCCCATGAATATGAATTCAAGTCAGAAATTGAGGGTAATCCTTCTTGGGGTATTCATCCTGATTTCACACATTTTCTAAGATTTCCTAGAGATCCTAAATCAGAAGCTGAGTCAAATGACTATGAATGGGGTGCCATTCCAGAAGAAGATGAGCTTATAATAGAGAAATATATTGATGTTATTCACCAATATGTATCTCAACCCAATGTAGGTCTAGAGTGAAACAATGAACTTAATGTGTCTGATCCACCTATGGCTGAAGAGGACTCCCATGATGATGTTGAGCCTATTCACGAATTGAACATTTTGAGTTGTAATATCACCTTTGAACTTGAGTGTTAGGTTAGGACCAATGATGACATATCCATGACTGTGAACACCATATCCCAAGCCTTTCCCACTTTGACTATCCAATGCCCTGATCTTATCGACCAAACTTCCACGAACCCAAACCATGGTATTTATACCTTCCTGAATGACTATGCCCTTGCCTACTACCTCAATGTAGGTTAGCCTATGAGTACTTCCATCAGTGAACCGAGTGTCAGCATGACCGATTCGGACATCAAATATCTTAGTCAGAAAAACAAGAGTAAAAAGAAAAAGAACAAGAGTTCTAAGGGTGAAAACCACTTTGTGGCAGTCTCAGAACCTACAAAAGTAAAAAGAAAAGATGTATCTAAAGGTGAAAACCTCTCTGAGGTGCCTAAGGATGAGATATTTGATGTCCTTCTGATTCATTTATAGGAAAGATCTCCAGTTCTGATTGAGCCCACTCAATCCATCAATTTGGGTACAACAGAGGAACCACAATCGGTACATATAGCACAATCTTTATCAAAAGAAGAGAAATAGAAATTCACTACATTCTTATCAGAAAAAAAAAGATCAATTTTGCATGGAAATATTCAGATATGCCAGGATTGGATCCCAATCTCATTATGCACCATCTATCCATTGCTCCTGGAGTAAAACCAATCAAGCAAAAATTGAGAAAGATGCATCCTCATGTTGCGCTCTTAGTCAAAGAAGAACTAGAAAAACTCCTAAAAGCTAGATTCATCCGTGTCATAGACTATGCTGAGTGGATCTCTAACATTGTACCTATTTCAAAACTAGATGGTTCAATCAGAGTGTGCACAGACTTTAGAGATGTGAACAGAGCATGCCCTAAGGATGATTTTCTGCTGCCTAACATTGATATGATAGTGGACATGACTGCGGGCTATGAAATGTATTCCTTAATGGATGGCTTTTCTGGGTACAACCAAATCAAAATTGCTCCAGAGGATCAAGAGAAAATAGCTTTCACATGTGCGTGGGGAACCTTCTATTGGAATGTTATGCCATTCAGACTCAAAAATGCTGGAGCTACATATCAAAGAGCAATGACATCTATTTTTCATGATATGATGCATAAAACAATGGAGGATTATGTGGATGATACCTTGGAAAAATCCATGATTAGAACTAAACATCTAACAGACTTGAGCATGATCCTAGATAGAATGGAACAGTTTAGTCTCCGACTAAATCCTAAGAAGTGTGCTTTTGGTGTCACTTCTGGAAAGCTCTTAGGATACATAGTTTCAAAGAAAGGCATTGAGGTCGATCCAGCTAAGGTGAAAGCTATCATAGAGATGCAACCTCCCAAGAATATCAGTCAAATGCAAACTTTGCAAGGGAGAGTGCAATCTATCAAGAGATTCATATCACAGTTAGCTGACATATCACAACCTTTCACAAAGACATTACATAAAGGTGTGACCTTTGCATGGAATGAAGAATGTGAAAAAAACTTTAACCATATCAAGAAGTATCTATCAAATCCACCTATATTGATGCCTCCTATTCATGGGAAGCCATTAATATTATATGTCTCCGCAACAGATACATCACTGGGGGCATTACTAGCACAACATGATGAGAACAAGAAGGAAAGAGCCATCTACTATATCAGTAGATCTTTAGTGGCCTATGAGAAGAACTACTCAATGATAGAGAAGGCATGTCTAGCCGTGATCTTTGCATCGCAAAAACTGAGACACTAAATGTTAGCTCATACTACTCATTTGGTAGCTAAAATTGATCCACTGAAATATCTCCTAAGCAAAGCTACCCTCACAGGTAGACTAGCTAAATGGGTCATGCTCTTGAGAGAATTTGACATTGAATATGTTGAAAGAAAAGCTATCAAAGGACAGGTCATTGCTGATCAATTAGCTGAAGCACCACTGTTTGATGATACACCCATGCAAATGGAATTTCTTGATTCCTCTATCATGCACCTCTCTTCTAGAGCGTGGCGGTTATTCTTTGATGGCTCCTACACATAGAATGGATCTGGAGCAGGCATATTGTTCATCACTCCTCAAGGATACTCGATACCCAAAGCATTTAGACTAAAGTTTCCTTGCACAAACAATATTGCTGAATATGAGGCACTTCTCAATGGTATGAAAATGGCAATATAGTGGAGAGTTACAGAGATGCACATCCATGGAGACTCACAATTGGTTATCCACCAAGTCAATGATGTGTACCAAACCAAAGATGAAAATCTCATTCCTTACAAGAGAATGGTAGATGATTTAAAGAAATACTTCATCTCTATCACATTTGAGCAAATACCCAAAATGGAGAATAAGGCTACTGATGCAACGGTGACATTATCTACTCTCTTACAATAGCCCGAACATGAGCTATGCTATGAGTTCCTGGTGGAAGTCCTATCCTATCTTGCATATGAATCCCCTGAAACCTGCATGATCTGCACTGTTGTAGATTATGACTCATCTCACTACAAAAATCTGTTCTCCTATCTCCATGATCAAATCATCCCTGAGTCCTTTAACCATTTTGAGAAACGAAACCTTATCCGATCCGCATCTCGATATGTCATCATTGGTAATGATCTGTACAAATGAGGTCTAGATGGTACACTGCTTAGATGTTTAGAACGGGAAGAGTCTCAACATGCATTAGAGGAAGTCCATGAGGGTATATGTGGGTCACACTCAAATGGTTTAATGTTAGCTCAAAAACTTATTAGGGCTAGGTACTACTGGCCTGAAATGGAGAAAGAGGCTATTAAATTTGCTAAAAACTGTCAACAGTGTCAAGTACATGGCAACTTGATTCATGCTCCAGGGAGAGATCTGATTCCCTTTACTACACAATGGCCTTTTCAACAATGGGCATTTGATCTCATAGGTGCTATCCATCCGCACTCTTCCAATGGACATACCCATATAATCACAGCTACAGATTATTTTACAAAATGGGTAGAAGCAATTCCTCTAACACAAGCAACAGGGAAACAGATCTCTATGTTCATCCTGAACTACATCATTTGTAGATATGGGATCCCTCATTCCATAGTCACAGACAATGGGGGACAATTCAAAAACAAGGACCTAGATGACTTATGTGCCAAATTCAAGATTACTCAACATTGGTCATCTATCTACTATCCTCAAGGGAATGGACAAGCTGAAGCTTCAAACAAAAATCTCCTGAAGATCTTGCACAGAATAGTGAATAAAATAGGAAGAGACTGGCATCTCATGATCAATCCAGCTCTCTGGGCATACAGAACTAGTATTAGAATTCCTACAGGGGCTACACCTTTCACTTTAGTTTATGGGTCTGAAGTGGTACTGCCTATTGAGGTTGAAATCCCATCACTCAGAATCAACATCCATGGACTTGTCACTGATGAAGACTACAGAGTGTCTAGGTTACAAGAATTGGAATTACTAGATGAGCGCAGGCAAGCAGCGTATGATCATCTCAGAGTGTATCAGAAAAGAATGTCTAGAGGCTACAACAAGAAAGTCAGACACAGAGAATTTTAGATTGGTGATCTAGTCTTGAGAGAAAATCCTAAAAATCAATCCCATCGAGAACGCAAGGGGAAGTTCGAACCCAATTGGCTGGGTCCCTTTGTAATCACTGCTACTTTTGGCTCTGGTGCCTATCAACTCTCAACGACTGAAGGAGAAAAGCTCTGAGAACCAATCAACGTTCTCCATCTGAAGAAATTCTACACCTAAGGCATTCAGTCTATGGTTAAATATCCTGAAAAAAATCCTAAAAATCGGAAAAAGTCCTAAAAAAATGAACATCTTGGTGAAAACCTAGCAATAGGCACCTTGATGATTCACAAAAAAATCAAAAAATATCAACAGTACAAAAAAATTGAAAAAATATCAAAAGTACAAAAAAATTGAAAAAATGAAAAATACAAAAAAAATTGAAAAATGAAAAATACAAAAAAATATGAAAAAAAGAAAAGTGCCTTGGTGAAAACCTGGAAACAAGCGCCTTGGTAGCAAAAATAGAATCTCTACCAAGATGGTGAAAACCCGGCAAACAGGTGCCACTTGTTCAAAATGCTCCATCTATTAGCACAATCTTGGTCTTTCCTAGCTTTCAGTCTTGCTTTAGTTTGTACATATCTCCTGGTTTGTTTCAACATTTCCAGTTTTCAATAAGTCGGTCTGTACACCAATCAGCTTGCGCGTCTGTATCCTATCAATGTTCACACTTGGGGGCAATCAATGTCATATCTTATAGTCTCCAATGTATCTTAGACGTGTCATATCCACTCAGAGTCCTTTGAAGCTTCATTTGAATCAGTCAAGTCTGTCTTGTCTCCAGAAAGGATTTTGCATCTACAACAACACAATCAAACATCAAAACTCAACTGAAAACAATCTGTGCTTCATGCTTTTATCTCCTTGTATGCTTACTAATTCGCATTGAGATTTTTTCATATTGTGTCCCTTCGAGCTCTTCGATGATGTCCTTTATAGGATTTAGAGAGTGATGACTGGGGGCATAATCTTTTCTTTGTTTTCTGCTCATATGTGAAAATCTAACAACTTTGGAAATTTTGGATTGAAATGGTGTCGGACTGTAAGAGCCTCTATCTCAAATTGGATGGTCATGCGTACCTCGACCATTGATACCCAAAAAATTCAAGGAAGTTTGATCTAACTATTGTTTTTTTGAAGTGAATTCTTTCTCCTACTGTGAAACGCGATCTTGCCTAAGGATGTGAATGATAAAGGGTCACTACTGGTAATTCACATTGGATTTAGACTGATCTCTTGACTGTTTGATGTGTATGTTAAATGCAAGGTGTACTCAGGTCATCACGACATTTATGTTTTGATGCTTGTACAAATTGCTATATCAAAATGGACATGATATTCAGGTCATCCTGGTGTTTGTGTCTTGGTGCTTATATCTAATCCTACATTCTAAAAACAAAATCAATATTCATATATCCATGGTTGTTGACCAGTGGGTGTTGTATTGGTTCTTGAGCATTACAAATCAATATTCATATGTCTATGGTTTCATGGCTAGTGGACATTGTATTGATTTATCCGGTTACCTAAAATTTCAATGATGATAACAAATCGACATATGATCAGTGACTAGGTCCTAGGTCTTAGGTTGCATTTCATTTTGCATGTCTCATTTCATTTTGCATGTCTCATTGCATTTTGCATGTTTGCATGATCTCACAATGATTAAACGAACTTCAATGCTTAAATGATTCTTCAAATCGCATCTTCAAGTCTAACAAGAACTGAATCTCACACAAAGGTTCCTCCAACGAAGTAGCAAGTAGAATCCTTTTTCAGGATCAAAATTCAAATCTGAGATCATTCATATTATTAACTATTTGCATATTCGACCTTCGATCATCACAGAAATCCATAATTCAACTTAATTGATTATCTAACATCAAACTATCAAAATTTCAACTTGGTCAACCTTGGTCAACTCATGGTCAAACCTAGTCAACCTTGGTCTCTAGGACCTCCAAATGATGCAGAATGTGTTCTCGAATGTGTATAACCACTTCTCAAATCAATCAACATGCTTCTGAACTATCAACGCTGACTTTTTCTTGTCAGATTTCAATTTTAATCTCGAAGGGGGCATGGTATTGCACATCATTCAAAGTCTGTCAATCAAATCTATCAATATCTTTCATCAGTAATCAAGACAAACAATCACGTCTAGTTACTGATTCATCAAAAAAAAAAAGACCTCATCACTCGGGGCAAATCTATCATCACTTGGGGCATATCAGATTCATCAAGATCCATATCAATCTGGTATTCTCCTAATCTTGTAAACTGTATCAGTTTTTTGCAACCATCAGATCATAGTGTTCTTTCCTTGGTTCTTCGGCAACTAAAGGGTTCGGATGTGATACCTGCTAGTTCTGCTAAGACAATCGAGTCTAGAACGGGTCACTCACTTCTTATCAATCCTAACGTTCAGAATCAGATATTTTGACACTTTTTCACAATCATCGGTTCATTGCTGCTACAGTGAACATTATCTTTGGTCATTCAGGACCTATTATCTTCATATCAAATTCAATATCAATCAACTCCTATCTCAATATCTTTCAATTGGTTTCTATCTTGAGATCGGTTTATCTTTCGAATCAGTTTCATATCTTTATCAAACACAGACTATCTTTGAACCACTATGCTTCGCACAGTAATTCAAAGAGGGGCAAAATGTAATACCCTAAAAATGGGTTGTAAGTTCATTAATCTCCTACATCTTCAATTCGAATGAAATCGACATCGAAGTCTTAACCTAAGGCACATCTGAACATCATCAAATCTAATTGATTATCTTAAATTCTGCATCAGGGAATATTCCTAGCAATATTCCTAATCATCATAATTATCTTTAATTTTATAATTATTTGGCAATAAATCACATTTATCCTAAAGTTTGATTAATTGAATATTTTCATATTTAATTAATTAGATTTAATATTTGCCACTTAATTGTGTAATTAAATTTAATTCTATCTATTATTAATTGTATTATTTAATTTTGACAATAAATCTAATATCATATGAATAATTGATTAAATTCTTATTTAATTAATTAAAGCAAGTTGTCATTATTTAATAATATAGTTTTTAATAAAAGTTTGATTAAATAATTGATTAACCCATAAATCAATTGTTTTATTTTTAAAAGCAGTTAAGTTGGAAATAAATCACTTTATTATTAAATTAATTCATAAATAAAACATGCACAATCATAAAAGCAAACAACTATCAATTATCAATTAAAGCTAAACTCTATTTTGAGTTAAAGCTTAGCTTTTGCATGTTTTTGTGAGTTAATTATCCTTTATTTAAAAATAACTCAAAAATCAACCTGAGTTATTTGAGTGATTTATGGCTTTTATCCATGCACCTCCAAACCCCTAGATTTCTATAAAAACAATGCTCAGCTCTTCATAATTCATCTCTCAATCATCTCTCAAATTTGCATCCAAGCATCTCGCAAATTGCAAACTTACTCTATAGGAATCATAGCATATCAGATTTGGAGAATTTGCACAATTAGAGCTTGAAAGAATCAACTTGCGAATTCAAAGCTTTGTGAGATCAATTTCAATTGCATATTTTTCATATCATAGCATAGAATTTCATAGCTTTGCATATCATTGTTAGATAGATCAATTCATAGCATATCAATTTCATCTAGCATAGATTCATATCGGTTTTTATCATTCTTATTGCATAGAAAATATAAAAAATATAGATTAATTGCATTCAATTTCATATCCATCTTTTGCATTCAAATCCTTCATTTAGGTGTCATCTAGGTCACTGATCTCGATTACAATCTGAGAACATTAATCTCGCACCTACTAGAAGGCTAATAAATTGCTTGGTTAGATTAGATTTCAATTTTGCACGATTTTGATTATCACTAACCTCTAATGTTTTACTGAGTGTTGTGTCTACAGATCAGGTACAATTTTCACACACACAGTATTATTACCATCATGTCCCATACTTGCACCATGTGTACCCTCAAATATAGGATGTAAATCATCGTTCTCTTCTTGACCAAAGGCTGCCATATCTTGAGGTAGTGGAGTTATGTCACTATTATGAACTCTGAATTATGGTCAAACCCTAGTAGCAAATTTTAAATGGATATAAGAACCTTTTTTGTGTAATGGTCAGGCCTGACCTTTATATATTGAATGCCAATGCTAGATGCCTCTTCTTTACTAATTAATCCATGTGACAAAGCTACAGACTTGTGAGAATGAGGAAAGGAGCCTCTACTATCCAAATTCAAAACTTGGGACTTTTCTTTCCTTCCATCTTCAGATTCACCACACCCCACTAATTCCTCATAGTTTTATCAATTGAGAAGAGGAGTTGGTGTGTCAAATGAATCCCTATCCATATCAACTTCATGTTCTTCACCAATTGTTGATTCAAAATCAATCTTTGAGCAATCTAAATACTCCTCAAACCTCTCTTGAATTTCCTCACTACAAGGCACATGTGATGACAAAGAACTATTGGTCAAACTCAGAAAATCAAAATCATGTTTAAGTTTTTAACAATAATGTCTCCATGGACTGTGGTACCTTGCATATTGCATGAAGTTACAAAATTCTCCTTCACATCTTCCACCATGAATGATAGGACAACATTGTAACCAACCAAAGAGACACCAATTGGATATATACCTTGTAATATCCTAAGGCTAATCTGAATGTATTTTCTAAACACTTTGACTGAAGTTATTTTCTGAAGTCAATTTTCAATGTCTTGTATTTGTTACATGAATGGTTTAGTTTAAACAAGAGAGCATTGTATTCAGGTCATTCATAAAGGTTTACTCAAATAACCATGATAACAATTTAATATCACAAACTTCCAGTTAAAAAATGTATCAGACTTAGCTTTAATCAATACAAAGTGAGAAGGAAATGTAATAACCCAACCTGGTTCAATCTCCGTATGTTGAAATACCAGGACTATTTTGATCTATGGGTACCCTAATGTTGGCAAGAGTTATTTTATTAATATTATTACTAGGGTGAATGTGGATGTGCAACCTTATTCTTTTACTACTAAGTCTCTATTTGTTAGGCATACTGATTATAAGTACTTGAGGTATCAGGTTATTGATACCCTCGGTATTTTGGACCACCCCTTGGAGGATAGGAACACCATCGAGATGCTCGGTATTATTTCCTTGGCTCATTTGAAGGTGGTTGTTTTGTTTTTTCCTGATGTTTTGGGGTCCTATGGTTATAGTATTGCACACTACTCTACAAGCTTGAAGAAGAGGTATATTTTCGCAAATGAAGAGTGGAAAAAAGATGATATTCTTGAGATCATGGATAGACACAATGTTGCATACTTTATTGATCCAGAGATCTATAGAGGCTTGAAGAATTGGAGAGGGAAGAAGGGATTAGGATGGTAGCTGAGGGTGATGAGGATGATGAGATGGGGGAAGTGGAGTTCAATCCTAATGAAAAGGAAGCTCTGGCTGCAATTAAGAAGAAGAAGAAGATTCTTATCATCGAACATAGATTGAAGAAGAGTACTGCAAAGAGCATGCCTACCATACCAAGGAAGTTTGACAAGAACAAGGAATATGTCTTAAATAGAATGGGAAGACATATTTCTATCCTGGGCTTGGATCCTTCAACAATTAGCTTGATAATAAATGAAGTAGATGAGAGATGAGCAATTAGCTTCCCAAGAGAAATCTCGTAAATGAACTGTTTGTACCCCAATTCCTGTGCTCTCTACACGTATCCAAAGGATATATTTGAAACAACAAGGGTAAGGATTAAAGAAGTTAATTTTGCATCACTAGACAGATCTTTAAGCCTTACCCTTTTTGTTTCAAATATATCCTTTGGATACGCACAGAGGGCATAGGAATTGGGGTACACATAGTTCATTTATGGGATTTTTCTTGGGAATATAATTTCTCATCTATCATCTAATTCATTTTTATGAAGCTAATTGTCATAGGATCCAAGCCCAAGCTAGAAATATGTCTTCCCAAACATATAAAAAATATGCACATAAACATGACAGCTAAGAAACATAAATGTAGATATCACAATAGTTGAGAAACATAAATGTAGGCATCATGGTCACAATTTTTTGGAGACAACATAATTGAGTTGTATACCCAGATGATGCAAAACAACTACTACTCTGGTTCCAGAGGAGTAGTGGTTGTTTTTCATCGTCTAGGTATACCACTCAATTATGTTGTCTCCAAAAACTTGTGACCATGATGCCTACATTTATGTTTCTTAGCTATTGTGTCACAGGACCCTTATGACCCTTTACAACCCCTAAGAATACACATCAGGGTCATAAGAGGCTCCTAGGAGGGACTAGATGAGCTTCCACCTTCACGCAGTTGGCCCTGTTAAGTAGAGAATGTTAAACTATTCTCGAAATAAAGAGAAGCTCAATAATTTAAGGTCTTAGTCCATAGAGATGGTGAAAAATGATGAGAATCAATGATGGAGAGTGTTTAGATACAAAGAAGACGTATATGCAGTGGAGGCCAGAAGGGATTTTTGTGGAGATTTGCTAGATGTGGAGATTTTCTAGAGAGGGTTTCTAGATTGAGTTACAGTGTAGAGATGATGATTCAGTACTATGTCTATAAAACCTTCACAAATATCCCTTTTGTGGCCTCCACTCATACCTCTTCTCAAAATATAGAAACTTTGGATACTGTTTCTCATCCATGCATGAAATATGCTAGTGATTGTGTAAAATTACTTTTACGAGACTGGGATAAATTATGAGAAGGTAAAAAACAAGATAATTTTATTGTATCTTTTATTTCTTTTATCCATTCATATTTTCTGCCTTCTCTTATATTGGACACTGTGTAGTGTACATAAAGGCAAGGTAGTGATTATTCTCAATGATCAACAGGTATAAGTCTTCCAGCCCTTACCTAGTAGCTAGGACTAAAGATAGTAGAGCTCAAGAGACCATCATAGTTGGTCTTCATCTTTGGTCCATATACTGATAAAACATTTTACATTTTGTTAGCTCATCAAATGCGGTGATTTGAAAGAATTTAATGGATGATATTTTCATGTATAACGTATATTATTTTAGTTTGATGCTGAATGAATTTATCTACTTTGCACACTTGTATACATCAAGCACAGCCATAAAGAAGCATCCCCTCCCATGGCTTGAGTAATGTAGGCCATGGGAGGAGATGCTTCTTTATGGCTGTGCTCGTAGTATATAAGTGCACGGAGTCGATAAATTCATGCAATGTCAACTTAAATAATATACATTATCATGAAAATATTCTATTAAATTCTTTCAAATCCCCTCACTTGATGAGCTAACAAAATGTGAAAAAATTTGTCAGTATATGGACCAAAGATGAAGACCAACTATGATGGTCTCTTGAGCTTTGTTATCTTTACTATGCTCATTCATCACTTTTTCAATAAGTAGTAAAGTTATTCCGACAGAAGCACTATACATCCAACGGATTCTCTTGTTTGTAGCTTATTATATATCATTGAATATCCAATAGGTAAGACGTCAGATGGAACCCCAATCTGACAAATTTGTGTGATAGGACTACTATACATCTGACGGGTTCTCCTATCAAACATCTACTGCATATCCATCATCTTTCTGATAGAAGAAATGTCGTATGAACTATTTTTTGATAGATCAGTCCCATAGTAAAATTACTATTTATGTGGCTTTTTCTGATGGGAAACTATTGTTAGAAATAGGAAATACTAAGAGGGGGGGGGTGAATCAGTATTTCACAAACTTTTACTTTTGTCCACTTATGGATATAACAGATTACTTTAAAGCATAAGAAACTAAATAGCATACATAACAGTAAATGTAAAGAACTCATAACACATGATATGTTCTCGAGGAAACCTTGGCCAAGGGAAAACCCCGGTGGGGATGGTACCCACAAAGATCCACTAATCAAAAGATATCCTGTTAAGGATGTTGACCCTGTTAGGAGCATGTTACAATCATATAGTGTATCAGTCCTGGTTAAGGGACTATAGGCCTTGTTAGAAGCCTCAACCCTGTTAGGAGTTGTAGATACAAAACATGATTACCAGATGAGCTCACTGCCCAAACAAGTAATACAAATGTTTACTGATTACAATATGGTACTGCTTACAACTTCACATCAATAACTTTTGCCGCTATCACAATATACAACTATCACAAGTTACATTTTAAGTATGTTCAGTACATTACAATATTTATACAAGATAAAAACATAATATCTTTCTTCAGTCAGCTTCCACATCTTTATCAAAGAGTAAACATCAAGGATGTCATCTCTTTATAATATTAAGTCATTATTTTGACAAGAAAAATAATCCCTTAATTCATTTACTAGTTCTGCCTTCAAAATTGCTTTGTCGGCTTAACTCTTTCATCAGTAAAACAATCATAACTTTGTTTGTACTATTCATACTCTTTTGCACACTGAGATGGGGTATCCTTAGACACCATAGATTTTATGTTCAATTGTGCAAACTCTGATCATGCTCCAATGAACGTCGCCAAAACAAACTGTATCGGGTGCTCTATCAAAAACACTGTTTCATACTTAGACAATTTTAGTCTGTGATCTTCCATACTTACTTTCTAGCTTATGCAATCTTCATAGGGAACATATGTTTTCATAATGACAACATCCATGTACATACCTCAGCCAAATTGCCAACAATCTCCCCCTTTGTCATTGGTGGCAACATATGAGAAAATTGGCTAAGTGTACAAGTCAAAATCTCAAAATTTGTATCAAAATTGTGGCCATAGAATATTATCCTTATATCTCCTCAAAATATATACATAATCTATAACACTTCATAATACTCCATAGAACTCC
Source organism: Chamaecyparis obtusa (assembly GCA_027943335.1). Classification (NCBI taxonomy): domain Eukaryota; kingdom Viridiplantae; phylum Streptophyta; class Pinopsida; order Cupressales; family Cupressaceae; genus Chamaecyparis; species Chamaecyparis obtusa. The sequence continues at coordinate 1,400,696 of BSBK01000066.1, read as the reverse complement.
CCCTATGAGTATCCTTCCTTATCATATATAGACAATTTTCTAAGTATCTCTCCCCCTTTGACAACAATGACAAAATAAAGGGTGGAAAGGGATATACAAAATTGTGTCAAAAATTTTACCTTACTGTCTTATTGCAAAGTCGGTAGGCTTGCAACATAATCTGCAAAATCTAACTTCCAAGCCTCAAAATCTTTCTCCCATGCCTTCTTAATTGATTATGCTACATTGAGTAAAGTACTCAATCTGTATGCTGCAATCTGACAAGCTTGAAGAGATTCAAAGTTGAACTTCTGAAATGATGTCTTAGCAGTAAGACATTCTTCTAGCTGCTCTTCTATAATAGTCAAATTGATTGAGACATGCTCTCTCAAGATGTTTATCCTGATAATTTTCCTATTCTTCTCATCATTCAAAGTCCTTATCTCATCACATAATTTTTTGATCTTTTTCTCAACTGCACTGATCTTTATGTTTGTGCTAGCCATTGAGTTTGTCTCTGCTACAATTTCATCTTGCTTCTCTTTTATCTTCTTCTCTTCCTCAATTATTATATTTTCAGATTTTGTACACTGAATGTACAAACACTTTCTAGTCTCAAGTTATTTCCTTAAGTTCTTAATGTGTCTATCAAGGCTATCAATGTCATTTTTTATATTATGACTTATATTCTACAACATCTCAGCTTCATAAGCTGTATGTGCCTTAACCTTAGCAATATCAGTCAAATTAGTGAACTCAACATCAAAAGAATTTATTACCATCTTTACTCTTTCAAGTGGGTCTGAATCAAAGACTTTTGTAGATATAACACTTTGTAGCTTCTCAGTCAAATCTTTCAGGCTACCTTCCAAATTCTTAACTTTCTTGTTCTTTCAAATAATTTTGTTCAAAGAAGTGATCAACTCTAATTGATCATCATCATTAACCTCCTTGCTCAAATCTTCAATCAATGTTCCTATTCCTTTCTCCTTTCCAGTCTTAGGAGTAAGACTAATGTCTTCTTGTGGTTCAATAGGTGTATGGGCCTCTATTTCCATTTCTCTTATGTTCGTGTAGTCTCTATTTCAATACTCTTTTCTTTCTCTCCCAAAGCCAAATTGTCAACAATGTTATCCAAACTATTGAGTACCGCATCATCTGAATCTAAAGTAACTTTTGTTCCTTCAATGTCCATAGATTATGTGCCAATGTTTATAGAAGAAGAGGGAATATCTTCAACTTCAACTATCTCTACTGCTGCCTCTGCCTATTTTGAACTCTATTTCTCTACTGGTTCTACAACTGATTGATCTTTGCTATCTTTTCTTGCTACTAATTCTGCTAGCACTCGCACAACTACCTGTTCAGTTTCCATCTTCACTTGTTCATACTAACCTCCCATTATTTTTATAGTTCTTCTTTTGGTTCTTAATAGGGTTTCAAGTGGCTTGAGGATCTGTTTAAGGTGGTCATCATCTCTTATGTCACAGAACTATCTTATCACATTCTCTCTCATTTTAGTATCTTCTTCTTGTGCTCTCATCTTTCTGCTCACAAGTCTGTTGTACAAATCTTCTGGTATCTTTCCATGAACAGTATCAAATTTCTTGTTTGCCAAAATCATATGTGTAACCATTGCATTCTCTAGATTTAATCTGTCAAAGGATCCATATAAATCATAGTATTTGTTCATCTTGGTAAAGTCTCCATGCTACAATATGTCTTCGTTAACTCTTTCTATCCTTGGTTTCCATGATTTCTTCTTTATTGTTACTTCATCATCTTTTATCTCTACAACTCTTCTAGGTACTGGTGGAAAAATTATTTTTTGTCTTTTACCCGGTCTTGAAGCACTTGCTTTCATTCTTTTGCTTGGTGTTGAAGAAGAGGGTTTCTCTGTCTGACTAATTTCTTGCTCCTTCTCAAGTTCTTCAACCTTTACCTTAACTTGAATGGGTTCTACACTTGATGCCAAAGGTGAGACTAATAGTATCTCACTTTGCCTTATTGCTTCTACAGTCTTTCTTGCAATATCAAATTCCTGCTCACTCATACCTGATTCTTTTAGAATTTTCTTTATTGTAGTCTCCACTCTCTTATTTGATTGTTTCTATTCCTTAAGTGTCTTTGCTAAATCAAGGTTTTCATCATATGTTCCAAATCTGTTGCTATGAGCATCCACTTTACTTTTCAACAATCTACTAACATATCCTTCTATTTCAACTTCAGAGATTTCATAGCCAAGAGGGTCTATGAATTCATGTCTAGATTCTACTGCCTCAATGTAAGTGAAATCAGTATCAACCATAAAACATATATCATCTTTGTATTTCTCAACTAGGGATGGAGGAATTCTTGATCTATTTACCAAAATGTTCTAAAAAGTTTTCAACACTGACTTTACACTATCATTAACCTTCTCAATAAGATGTTTCATGTAAACTTTATTGATTCTTTCCATAGTATTCTCACCATCATTCTAATCAATAGTGTAAGGAAATCTTCTTAGTAAGTGGAAGAACATGTAAGTAACCAATGAGGAAAATCTAAAGTGAGTGTATTTAGCTTTCTTTATCTTTTCCAAATTCTCAAACAACTATATTCTCATAATTTCACACATATCCACAGGCTTCTTCTCCACACACATCAAATCACAATCACAATCTTTCTCATGTCTTTCTCATTCAGTGGAATTGCACCAACTTTTGATAATCTAGTCACATCATGAATTAGGTCTGCAGTTATGTCAATAACTCTGTCTTCTAACCAAAATTTACCATTATGTATCCTACTCAAAATGATCTTAGTACACTCCTCATCATCAAATTCATATTTTATAGAGTACTCAATGATTTCATTTTTTTCTAGATGTTCGTAACCTTGTTTCACTGACATATCCTTGTTGTACAATTTTTTATATTCACCATTAAAATTACTCTCCCTTAGGGTTTCATATTTGCATCCAAGATAACTTTTAACATTCTCTAAATGAAGAACTTCGTCTAGTACGGATGATAAAGCTAAACTAGCATCTCTTTCTGAGGGTTCAACTAGATCTTTCTTAGTTCTAGGTCTGTTCTTATCCTTGATGTTGTGAATCAATGACACATCCATGATTATATCTGATTACTTAAACTAATTCAAGACCTTAGTCAGATAAATAACTTAAATTCACAAAATTAGGGCTTTCGCTAGATCGACGCTTCAAACTTCTACAAATCACTTCCAAACTTCTTTCTTTGCTCTCCAAATCACTTCTAATCGCTTGATAATCATAATAACCTCAATTTCAATCTTTTAATACTTATTATTTACTCAATCTGACATCGCATTCAATTCTTTTGCCGCTAAAATGCCAAAAGTTGATTCTGTAAACCTACAACCATAAATCTTCTTGCGACCTCACAAAACATAATATTTCTTTTTGCGCACTTAACCATAGCATTAGTATAACATAAAAAACCTTCATCTAACTATGCAAAACTTAACTCATTCAAAATCTAATTCTACACTAATTCTAAGTTCCTAAACTACAAAAATTTACATAATTTAAGTGCTTAAAGAAGGGTTAGGTAAAGACCCATTCTTATCATCAAATACATTACCTTCCTGATTACCTTCAGTGTTGAATATACCTCCTTGATCTAGGCCTTTAACAAATTTTACTTCATCTTCATTGCTATAGCAACCTTTCTCTTTGTTTCCTCCATTTTCATTCCTTCTTGCATAGTTTCTAGGGTTAGGGTTATGATGATAACCTCCATTATTCATTCTGCAAAATCTTGTTGTGTGTCCAATCTTGTTACATATGTGACAAATGATTCCATTGGCTCCATATCTAGGTGTTTGATGATTGATTTCTATCCTGCAATATCTAGCAATATGTCCAATTTTGTTGCATCTGTAACATACTATTCCATTTCCTCTTTTCATGTCTTCAGTTGATCTCTGATCTGCATTGTTAGTATTTCTAGGCATTCTACTATTGTAATTATTCTAAATAACTTTAGATCTTCTACATTCAATAGCTCTATGTCCAAAACCATGACAGTTATAACAATATCCCTTAAGAGGTTTGAATTGTTTACCTATACAATCTCTCTTCATATGACCAATAGTATTACAAGAAAAACATCTACCTTTGAATTCTCTTTGCATACCTTTGGATGATTCATCTTGCTTCGATGGTTCTTCTTGCTTCGGTGCATCTTCTTGCTTCAGTGATTCTTCTTGCTTAGGTGCATCTTCAGATTTGTTCTCATCTAACTTCTTTTCTTCACTGCTTTCACATACATTCAGATCTAGTTTCTTGCTTTCACTAACTATCTTCAATATGTTAAATCCAAGACCAATTTTGTCATAGAATGGTTTTCCATAAGATACTTGATCATTAATCTTTTCACTATTTGAATATAGCCTCTCAAGTTGTTGTTTGGATTGAGTCAATTCACCTTTCACAATCTTGTTGTATTTCTCAAGTTCATCATACTGCAATTTGACTTTATCAAATTCAGATGTTACCTTGCCAAGTTTAAATTTCAGATCTTCATTCTCATTCTTTAAACTTTCATTCTCAGATCTCAGATTGTCATTTCCATCTTTCAAGCTAAGCTTCAGATTTGCTATCTTCAATTCATGTTTAAGGATCACATTTTCTTTTTCTAAATCATCACAATCTTCAACAAGAATTTCAGATTCCTTCTCAGATTTCAGATCTTCTATCTTACATTTCAATTTTTTAATAAGATTCTTTGCATCATCATACTTTCTTTTCAGAGTGTTTCTTTCATCAGTAAGCATATCAATTTGTTCAAGAGCTTCTTCAAGATTCTTCTGTAACTGATCCATATCCATAGAGATCTTACTCAAGTTGCTAGGCTTTCCTTGAATGTTCCTTCCCTGAGTAACTATGCTCTCATACCAATTATTAGAAATAGGAAATACTAAGAGGGGGGGTGAATCAGTAGTTCACAAACTTTTACTTTTGCCCACTTATGGATATAATAGATTACTTTAAAGCATAAGAAACTAAATAGCATACATAACAGTAAATGTAAAGAACTCATAACACATGATATGTTCTCAAGGAAACCCTAGCCAAGGGAAAACCTTGATGGGGATGGTACCCACAAAGATCCACTAATCAAAAGATATCCTATTAAGCATGTTGACCCTGTTAGGAGCCTGTTACAATTATATAGTGTATCAGTCCTAGTTAAGGGACTATAAGCCTTGTTAGAAGCCTCAACCCTGTTAGGAGTTGTAGATACAAAACCTGATTACTAGATGAGCTCACTACCCAAACAAGTAATACAAATTTTTACTGATTACAATATGGTACTGCTTACAACTTTGCATCAACAACTTTAGCCGCTATCACAATATACAACTATCACAAGTTACATTTCAAGTATGTTTGGTACATTACAATATTTATACAAGATACAAACATAATATCTTTCTTCATTCAACTTCCACATCTTTATCCAAGAGTAAACATCTAGGATGTCATCTCTTTATAATATTAAGTCATTATTTTGACAAGCAAAATAATCCCTTAATTCATTTACTAGTTCTACCTTCAAAACTACTCTGTCGGCTTAACTCTGTCATCAGTAAAATAATCATAACTTTGTCTGTATTATCCATACTCTTTTGTGCACTGAGATGGGGTATCCTTAGACACCATAGAGTCTATGTTCAACTGTACAAACTCTAATCATGCTCCAGTGAACATCGCCAAAACAAACTATATCGCGTGCTCTGTCAAAAACACTATTTCATACTTAGACAATTTTAGTTTGCGATCTTCCATACTTACTTTCCAGCTTATGTGATCTTCATAGGGAACATATGTTTCCATAATGACAACATCCATGTACATACCTCAGCCAAATTGCCAACAACTATGTCAAAATACTAACGATTATCACTTTTGTTACCATTTCCAACGTAAAAACACCGACGGACACATCCATCAAAGTTTCAACAAATAGGTGTTGCAAATCTGACACATGGCCATCATAATTTGGCCTTTAATGTACTAGTGAGGGTGTTGCATTACATGAGGGTGAAGGAATGATTATAGGGTTTCTCTAGAAGGATCTGCTAAATCTTGCTATTACACCTACATGTGGAGAACACCTAAAAAATGAAGAAGTTGTTTGCATGGATCTTTCCATGACAACCTAGATAGATCAAGGTGACATAAGGTCTACCACTACTACATTTCATGAGCCAGGCCTTCAATTCATTGAGTATGGAGCCCTTCCTTATGTGTAGCAAGCTCTATCAATCACCAAGGCCATGTCCGTCGCTAAGGCCGTATCTGTCACCAAGGCTCTATCTATCACCGAGGCCTTGTCTGTCACTGAGGCTCTATCCATCGAGATTCCCTTTCGATCAAGATTTCTTTGGGATCAAGATCCCCTTCAAGATAAGATTACCTTTAGGTTGAGATTCCCTTCAAGTTGAGATTGCCTTCAGATCAAGATTCCCTTCAGGCTGAGATTTCCTTTGGTTCAATATCCCCTCTGGGTTAAGATCACCCTCGCATCGAGATTCCCTTTAGGTCAAGATCACCTTTGGGAAAAGATTGTGTTTGAATCAAGATTCCCTTTGGGTTGAGATTGCCTTCGGGTTGAGGTCCCCTTTGAGACAAGATTATCTTCGAGTCAAAATTCCCTTCAAGTCGGGATTAGCTTCAGGTCAAGATTTCCTTCGGGACAAGATTACTTTTGGGTCGAGATCCCCTTCGGGTCAAGATTGTTTTTGGGTTGAGATTCTCTTTGGGTTGAGATTGCCTTCTGGTCGAGATCCCCTCCAAGCCGAGATTTCCTTTGGGTTGAGATCCCCTTCGAGCCAAGATTTCCTTCGGATTGAGATTCCCTTTGGATTGAGTTTTCCTTTCGGACATCTCACAAAATTACCTTCAGGCAGAGATGGCCTTTAGAACATTACAGTAGTGTCGACATCAATGTTTGTGTCTATGGCCATACTGAAAGAGATTGTTGAACATGTGGGTGAAAGATTTCATGGATTGGCATTATTGGGATCCTGGTGAAGGGCATGGCAATGTTTTTAGCAGAATGGCACAATGAAAGCTTGATGATGGTTTACTAGTCTCAACTAAATCCAACTATGTGCATTTTGTCCAGAATCAGCACAAATTTTTCAATGGATATTTCTACCAACCTTCGCACTTGGCTTGGGATTTGAGCATCAATGTGTTTGATGTTTGGTTTCACTTGAATCCTAGTGACTCTGGGCATGACAAAAATTATATCAGAGTGGAGTAGTGGAAACTTGATGGAGACTTACTTTTCTCACTTACTTCTAGGTGCATGCACATGGTCATGTTGTAGTTGGAGGGTTCCAGTGCATGTAGTTATCAGTGTCTGTGCCTAGCTTGGAATCCTGGAGTATTGATGATGGATTGCTTGAGGGAAAGAAATCTTTGAGCGACGAAGATTTGTAATGTCCCCATTTTTTAATAAATTATTTTTAATTAATTAATGGTTCTAGAATTTAAATAATATTATAAATGGACCTTTAACTAATAAAAGGGGGCCCATTTTATTATTATTATTATTATTATTCATAGGTGTTTTTCATGTCAACATTCTTTTGTAAACCCTCGGGAGTTTCTCCAAAGGGGTATTTATGACAAACGTGTAGGATGTATTTTTTATGTTGAGATTTGATATTTTATTTGTATTTGTGAATTCATGTTGGGATTTTGTTGGCTACCATTTTGGAAGTGAAAGATCCTCCCTATTTTGTTTATTGTAGTTTCAGTGGTTCACAACCACCCTAGTCTACCGTGGGAAATATCATTCCGATATTTCACTGTGTGCCAAATTGTTGTGCTTGTTTGTTTCAAATCTGGCAACTCTAAAACACCATTTTTGTATACATCTATTCACATCTTTGACATTAATATAGCTTATAGTATTGTGGATACTTGGAATTCATTATTCTAGGTCTGTAGCACTATTATTGAATCTAAATTATTTATGGCATCGCTGAGTTTTGGCAACCATGTACCTCGCATTTGTTCTTATGCTATCATTGTTAATTCATCTTGTGTCTTCTGACTTGCAAATTATTGCTTTGTGTCTGCAACAATCACATTTAATTTTCAATGAAGGAACAAAGGAAATCATACAACTTATGGTAGGTTTTCACCACCAGATGATCATCTACCGTATGGTCTCTTCACCACTAGATGATCTTCCACCGGACGGTCTCTTCACCACTGGGCGGTCTTCCACCATACAGTCTCTTCACCACCGGGTGGTCTTCCACCGTGTGGTCTCTTCACCATCAGGTGGTCTTCCACCATATGACCTCTTCACCACCGAGCGGTCTTCCACCATACAACCTTTTCACCACCAGACGGTCTTCCACCATATGGTTTCACACGGGTTGTTACAGCCACACTTGATTCATACTAGAAACTGAAATACTATCCAAAGGAGGTTTTTTTAGTCACGTTGTGGTTGGGAACATTACAACAGTCTTCCACCATACGGTCTCTTCACCACTGGATGATCTTCCACCATATAGTCTCTTTACCACTAGATGATCTTCCACCATACAGTTTCACATGGGTTTTTATAGCCACACTTGATCCATACCAAAAACCAAAAGACTATCTGAAGGAAGTGTTTTCAGTCATGTTGTGGTTGGGAACATTACAATACAGTTTAGGGGTTTTCCTTTCCTAAGATATAATTGTAAATTTGTTTAGCAGATATCTTGCCTTCAGCCAATTTTTGCAGTGTCTCTTCCATTAGACATTGAGTGTTGTTAATTTGTGCCTTCTTCCTAGTGAGCAATAGGATCTTGTGGGTTTGTCATTCTACCAACTGAGTGATACCTTCTTCTCTTCCTGGTATAAACTTGCATTCACTACTTACAAGCTGGAAAAATCACCAGCTTTGATACCACTCTAATGTCCCCAACCACAACATGACTAGAAAAGAACACCTCTGGATACCCTCTCTATCTCTGGTATGAGTCGTACAGAGCTACGCAACAACCCAATTTGGATCATACAATGGATATATCAAGTCATATGACAACAACATGCATGTATAGTGGATTCAATAGGTTGTACAGTAGATACAACATACCGTACACTGGACACAGTAGGATGTATGGAAGTAGGTCGTACAATGGTCAAGAAGGTCATACGCTGGTAGACCATATGGTATCTGGGTAACATGGAAAGAAGGTCATATGGATGAATGGTGTTCATCTCCCCTAGCATGCAGTTATGTTGCTAATTGCTATATGAGAGATACGTGATATAGAACATGCAAGATACAAAACCAAAAAATGTTTGCAAGAAAACTTTATTTATAATTTTTATAGTACTTTGGATTTGTCAGACCTGATACAATAGAACAAGTAGAGTAGGGTGAGGGTTGAATCTCAGTGAAAATGTGAATACCAAATAGGGAGGATCTTTCACCTACAAAATGGTAACCAACATAATCACAACAAGAATTCACAATTACAAATAAAATATCAAAACTCCACATAAGAATTGTATCCTACATGTTGGACATAAATATGTAGTCTTTGAAGAATTTTTTGCAAAGCAGATATATATTTTGTTTGGCCATCCATGTGATTACAATCTATCACCAAAAATACAAAAGTTCTTGAAACCTAAGGATCATAATCCAAGGGTACAAATTGGTCACAAATAGGATGACTAGTATGCTTTTTAGAGATTTACCAAAATTAGAGTGTATGGTTATGAAGGGGCTCCTAGCTTGTTACCAAAGACTACCAAATAGGGTAACCTATTTAGAAATTGTTAGACAAGTGAATGAGTCAAACAATATGCATTTAAGGTCTCAACACAGGCAATTTTTTCTACCTGGTGTCTTATGCTTTGGAGACTTCACTACTTATTCTATTGAAGGATATTCTCTCATCAAAAAAAAAACTTGAATACTATTTCATATCGATGGGGTATCTAGGAAGGTATTTTGACCCTAAAGGTTTTATCAACAATACTAGAACAACTTCAAAATTGGGAATCTATCCTTATGTCTATTGGGTCTATGATGATCTAGTGATGAATCTATTAAAGGTTTGTGCCATGATGAAAATCAGTACATACAATAAGATTATGGTTGTAGAGAAATAAAAGGTTTTAAGCACATTTGATCCTACAAGGGTGCTTTCAGTGAGATAGAGGATCCATGAAGGAGGTTTGAAATGATGATACAACATGAGTCTAAACTAGTACAAGGTGTGCCATCTCAAGTTTTTACAAGAATAGAAGACCCATATGAGAAAGAGGTGTGGGATGTACAAGCTAAGATAATTACTCCTCTTGATCACATATTTCCTCAGCCTAACTTGGAGCTCATTTTTTCAGTTAATAAGATGATTCAAATAAAGAAGATAGTAATGATGATGATTATGAGTAGATTATAAAATCAATCATCTTAGAATGTGAACCCCCTCTAGATTGGGAGTTTGTTGAAGTTGAACCTTTTGATCAACTATCAGATGATATTAGACATATGGCTAGAAAAAAGTTTGTTTCTAATGATGCTTTTGTTAAATCCTCTAAATTTATGGATTTCTTATTGGAATATAAAGGGAAAAAAAACAAAGATAGAGAAAAGGACATTAGTCCTTAAATGCACCAATAGTTTAGCCACAAATTGTGTGGCAAAGTGTGTTGGGATTAATTGGTAAGGAATGTAACCAGTACATGGAAAATTGGTTTTGTCTTTGATTTTTAAAGAAGTGTTGTCAATCATGACTAGGAAGATCCATAGTGTTGTTCAGTCAAGGACCAAGGATAGGTCAGGTACAATTGACAATAATAAGCGCAGAAAGACCTGTGACACATAGTAATAAATCTTTAACTGATCATCAGAGAAATCGGTCACCAAGGAAGTTGCAATCAGTAACTGGTAATAGGAACTAAGGAAAGAATGCAACTAGTATAGCCAGAGGAAGGTATGGTGATAGGTTAAAGTTCTTACCTATATACAACCTAAGGTTGTAAATCAGCTAGTGAAGATTTCATCACGACTGATGAATCAAGGAAAGTCATAGTCGACAAATAGTTGTTTGACTCTTTGAGCGGGATTTGTTACACAAAATTTGGAAGACTTTGTGCTATCAAGACAATTGGTGTAAGGTACAATTGAGGGTTTTATTGTCGAACTTTGTGGCATTAAAACATGTAGAAAACTCTAGTGAAGGAAAGCTTGTGACATGCATCTGTCTTTTCCTTTATAAAATAGAAAAATCTTGTGGCATGCATCGGATGTTTCTTCAGTGAACTGAGACTCCACTGGGTGATAGATCCAAAGGTGATCTATAAATAGGTTGTGCATGTAAAAAGTAGAAAGAGCAAGAAGTCTATATATTCCTCTGTCTGTAAAGAATATAGTTTTCCTTCATTATACCAAAGAAAAGAGTGAACCTATAAGTTGAAAGAAGCTATGAAAAGGTGAGGAGAAGAAGAAGAGTGTGCAAGGAAGCACAACATCTAAGGAGAACATACCTGCAGTGACCGATGATGATTCTCAATTGAAGAAGAACAATGATCTTATCAAGCTCAGCAAAGCCATCATTAAAAGATCAAAATATCTATTGCTCTCTAACAATTGCAATAGCAAAATCCTAGTATTTTGGGTGGACATTAATAGGTCCCTTGTATTAAATCCCTTAATTGGGTGACATTTGTTTAGGTGTTCTAAGTCCTCTAACCAAGTAGGTTCTAACAGGCCTTATTTTCTGAAATCTCTTAATCTAACAATGTGTTTTTAATCCTTTAATAGGGAAGGCTCCTTATAGGGTGCACTTCAAAAGAGTGAAAAATTTGTGAGGTTTCCTCACACCATGGGTTTCTCTTGGTTTGCACATGATAAATTTGGTGTTGTTTACTGTTGGTTTGTTTGTTTTCTATTTTTGTGATAGAATCTATTCTGCTTGCAGTCTTGGCTAGAATATATCAAATTTAATATTAAAATTTTAGTGAGTGTTGATTCACCCCTTCCACATGTTCAAAATCTATAAAGCTCACATGGAGAAGGAAACTGATAAAAGCTGAAAGTGTCTAAGGTCAGACAAAGGAGGTGAATATACCTCTCAAGGGTTCACTCACTATTGTGAGGAACAAGGGATAAAGAGACATTTATCAGCACCGAGAACCCCACAAAAAAATGGAGTTTCTGAAAGGAGAAATAGGACTCTGATTGACTGTGCAAGAACTCATATGATTTAGAAAGATCTTCCCCATCACTTTTGGAGAAAAGAAATCAGCACTATGGTATATACACTGAACCGAGTTCAAGTAAAGAAAGGAACTGGTAAGGCTCTCTACGAGTTGTGGTTTGGTCACACTTCCAGTGTAGGCTATTTCAAAAAATTTGGCAGCAACTGTTACATCAAAAGAGATGTTTACTCTGGTAAGTTTGAGCCAAAAAGTGATGTAGGCATATTTCTAGGTTGTTCCACCAAAAGAAAAGCCTACCAGTGTCTGAATAAGAGGGTAGGAAAAATAGAATAAGAGGGTAGGAAAAATAGTTGAAACCATCAATGTAAAGATAGATGAATACTTAGAACCAAAGGAGAAGATCAATAATGATAAATCAAATAGTCACCTAGTACATGATGTTGAGAATCATTTGGACTTTAATGAAATAATTGTTGCTGATGAAGAAGAAGAACAGGTAAATAGACCCTTGGAGTAGGGTAATGTACTTGAGAGCATGAGACCAACTCAAGATGATGAAGAGGAAATTGTTTATGATTGTGCTAGAGATATTGCTCAACCAAAAGATATAGACTGAGAACACTAATCGGTTCTGCTGAGGTATGTCACATATCACTCCACTGACAACATTATTGGTGACAAACATGCAAATATTTTGACTAGGAGAAAGGAAAAGGAAAGTATCTGTTTACTTTCAAATATGGAGCCCAAAACCACTAAAGAGGCTCTGGAGGATGAAAACTGGGTCAACGCAATGGAAGAATAGATTGAGCAAATTGAGAAGAATGAAACAAGGATTCTTGTTCCTAGACCACAAGACAAGAATGTTATTGGGAAAAAGTGGGTCTACAAAAACAAATTGAATCAAGAAGGAAAGGTGATAAGGAACAAAGCAAGATTAGTCTGTAAAGGATATGCACAAGAGGTAGGACTAGGCTATGGTGAAACTTTTGCACGTGTGGCCAGACTAGAAGGAGTGAGAATCCTAATTGCTTATGGTGATCATAAAAGGTTCAAAGTATACCAGATGGATGTAAAATATGCATTCCTAAATAGTATATTGGAGGAGGAAGTTTACATAGAACAACTTAAAGGCTTCTCATCCACAAAGAAGAGTGGTATGGTCTGTAAGATGAAAAAGATGCTTTATGGGCTAAAACAAGCCCCAAGGGCCTGGTATGAAAGGTTACACTCATACCTCTTGACCATAGGATTCTCAAGAACAAGAGATAACAATAATATGTATCTCAAGACTAGCAAAGAGGGAAACCTGATTGCTAAGATATTTATGGATGACATCATCATTGGAGGAGATGAGAAAATGAGCAAAGACTTTGCTGAAGAGATGAAGAAGGAATTTGAAATGTCCATGATTGGAGCTATAAAGTTCTACATTGGATTACAAGTTCATCAGCTCAAAGAAGGTATTTTTATTTCTCTGTCCAAGTATGTCAAAGAAATCCTTAAATCCTTTGGGCTAGAAGAATCCAGACTGGTTGGTATGCCAATGATAACTAACCTCAAGTTATAAAAGGAAGATGATGCAAAAGAAGTGAATGAGACACTATATCAGTCTATGATTGGCAAGTTACAGTATGCAATGTATAGTAGACCAGCCATTGCACATGAAGTAGGTATTGTATCAAGATTCTCTACTAATCCAAAAGAAACACACTTAATAGTAGTAAAGAGAATTTTTAGATACTTGAAGGGCACTGAGGAGTATGCCCTATGGTTTCCTCACAAGGGAGGTTTAGAAATAAAGGTATTTACTGATGTAGATTGGGCTAGTAATATTGATGACAAAAAGAGAACAAGTGGAGGTGCATTCTTTCTTGGAGAAAGGATTATGTCATGGACAAGTAAGAAACATAACTGCATTTCACAGTCCACAACATAAGCTGAGTATGTTGCTGCTACAATCAATTGCACATAGGTGATCTGTATCAAACAGATATTAGAAGGAATCCAGGAACAGATACCTGAACTAATTGCAATTTACTATGACAGTACAAGTGCAATAAATATATCTAAAAATCTTGTCATGCACTTCAAAACAAAGCACATTGCTATAAATTATTACTATCTAAGAGAGCAGGTGTAAAATAAAGAAGTAAGATTGGAATATGTTCCCACAAAAGAATAGGTTGCTGACATATTCACAAAAACTTTACCGAAGAATACCTTTGAGTATCTTAGAGGTAAATTAGGGGTAGTGCCCCTTCCTATTCTTCAGTAATAGGACCAAGATGTTCATCAATCCATTGTGTTTCAACAGAGGATTCAGCCTCATCTCAATAGGAGTGGTGACAAAGGATGGATGCTCAAAGGGGGAGAAGGCTTCATAAAGGTGGTCTTCTGACTAGCCTTTGGCATTACTCTCAAAGGGGGATATTATGTTAGATGGAGATCCAACAATGTTTTTCCATCAATGCCAAAGAGGGATATTGTTGGTACTAACCAGTAAGGAATGTAACTGGTACATGGAAACTGGTTTTGTCATTGATTGGAAAAGTAGTTTTGTCAATCATGACTTGGAAGATCCATAGTGTTATTTAGTTAGGGACCAAGGATATGTCAGGTCTAACTAAAAATAATAACTGTAGAAAGACCAGTGACACATAGTAATAAAGCTCTAACTGATCATCAAAGCAACCAGTCACCAAGGAAGATGCAACCGGTAACGAGTAATAGGAACCAAGGAAAGGATGCAACCAGTAGAGTTAGAGGAAGGTATGGTGATAGGTTAAAGTTCTTACTTGTACACAACCTAAGGTTGTAAACCGATTAGTGAAGATTTCATCATGACTGATGAATCGGGGAAAGTCACAGCTGACAAATAGTTGTCTGACTCTTTGATTAGGATTTGCTGCACAAAATCTGGAAGACTTTGTGTTATCAAGAGGATTAGTGCAAGGCATGATTGAGGGTTTTAATGTCAAATTTTGTGGCATTAAAATATGTAAAAAACTCGAGTGAAGGAAAGCTTGTAACATGCATCTATCTTTTGCTTCATAAAGAAGAAAAATCTTGTGACATGTATCGGATGTTTCCTCAATGAAATGAGACTCCACTAGGTGATAGATTTGAAGGTGATCTTGTAAATAGTTCATGCATGTAAAAAGAAAAAAGGGCAAGAAGTCTATATATTCTTCTGTCTGTGAAGAATATGTTGGCATTAAGCAATGGTAACCAGTAAGTCTACTACCAGTACAAGTATTGTCATTGATTGGCAAAAGAGGATAGAGATTTGTCATCTCTCTAAAGTCTAAAGATCTAAGGAGATCTATATGAAAAGAGACTGGTTTGACAACTAGTGACACTATGCAAGAAAGAAAAGGGAAAGAAACAAAAGACTGTAAATCAAGAGAAATCGATCACTATAGAAAGTCTCAGCAACTGGGTAATGTATACAGTTAAGGAAAGGAGGATTCACCATCAACCGAGGACCAAGATACAATCGGTGTCAACAAGCACAAAGGAAGAAAAGGTGAAAACTGGTGTCAACAATACAACTGAGGATAATGTGCTAGTGGTAAGCAAAGGAATGAATAGTGACAGGTTAATGCTCTTACTTGTTCACAACTTAAGGATCTCAACCGATCAAGAAAAGACTTCAGTATGATATGATAAACTGGGGAAGTCATATTCAACTATATGTTTCAACTAGCTCTTTGACCAGTATTTAATACACTAAATCTAGAAGACTTTGAGTTAACAAGATAATCATTTTGAGGTGCATTGGAAGGTTTTAAAGCTGAAATCTATGGCTTTAAAACAAGGAGTTATCTCTTGTGAAGGAAAGGTGTTTTCCATGCATCTATTGTTTTCTTCTTAAAATAGATAAAGCAAGAGCATGCATTGGCTATTTCCTTAGTGAACTAATACTCCACCGAGTGATGTATTTGAAAGGGATCTAAAATTAGGTCATGTATGAGAGATGCAATTAGGGAAAGAACTCTATATATTCTTCCGCCTATTAAGAATATAAGTCACCTTCATTCTGCCGAAGAAAAGAGTGAACATGTATGCTTAGAGAAGCTAGGGTAAATAGAAAAAATAAGGAGAAAGAAAAGAGTGTGTAGAGAAGCAAAATAGGTAAAGGAGAACACACCTGCGGTGACTGATGATGCTTCTTAGTTGAGCACAAAGAGAGATCTTATCAGACTATGCACAACCATTTGTCAAAGTTCAATCTATCTATTATTTTCTAGCAATTAAAATAGTTAAATCCTAGTATTTGGGTGGACTCTAATAGGTCCCTTATATCAAATCCCTTAACCAGGTGACATTTTTCAAGGAGTTCTAAGTCCTCTAACTAGGCAGACACTAACTGACCTTATTGTAACAAATCCCTTAATCGAGTTGCATCTAATAGTGTGTTATAATCATTTAAGTGGGAAGGCTCCTAATAGGGTGTACTCCAGAAGAGTACATAATTTTTGAGGTCTCCTCACACCATTGTTTTCACCCTAATTGGGTTTCCACGTGATAAATCTGGTGTCACTGTGTGATTGTTTGCTTGATGTTATTTTATGCTTAAATCTGTTTGGCTTATAGTTATAAGTATATTTCACTAGATTTAAAGAGAAAAGTTTTAGAGGAGTTGATTCACCCATCCCCTCTCAGCACTGGTTGGGGCTTTCAATTGGTATCAGAGCTTCAATTTATTTTCTTTACTACTTAACTACATAAAGAAAAAGTTAAGATGATGAGAAAGGAAGGACCAAAGTTTTCAAAAGCAAAATTTATTTTGTGGTGCAACAAAATGAAGCTGTATATGAAGACCATTGGAGATCAATACTAGAATCATGTAACCATTGATTACACTGAACCCACTGGCATCCTAACACCTGATGAATTGAAGATCAAGACTGAACACATAGTTGCTATGGATATGATAGCTAGCACATTACCTAATCATGTCTATGCTGAGATTGAACATCTAGAATCTGCTTACAAGATGTGGGCTAATCTGCAATTGGTATATGGAGGAGACCCAAATGTTCAAAGAGACAAGGTTGAAAGCCTCAGAGGAAAATATGATGACATGAGGATGAATGAAGGAGAAGACATTGAGAAATATAGAAACCAGATCAAAGAGGTGATCAACTCCATCAAAAGTGATGGAGGAAAGCTCAATAAAGAGGAGGTGGTTAGAAAAATACTGAGAATGCTCAGACCTCAGTATGTCATCAAGATCTCTTCTATTCAAGAGCTCAGATCGATGACCATAAATCAAGTCACCATAGACTCCCTGATTGGTAAGTTGGTTTCTTTTGAATTAAGTAATTTTGATAATAGCTTACCCATTCAGGAAGAAACATTTAAGTCTTCTGTCAATATCTCTTCCACCAAAAAGGGAAGAGGAACTGGTAACTACTAGTCTACCAGTAAGATTGGTAATCTTGTTGAGAATCTGCTCTTAGAAGAGATGGAGCAAGATGAGTTCAAAGCACTCATCACTAGGAGATTCCCAAGAGGGAAAGGAAAGTACAAAGGAAAGATTTCTCTAAAATGCTTCTCTTGCAACAAGATAGGACATATTGCTGCAAGATGTCCTGATAATGATAATAAAGATAAGAGAGACCGGTTCAAGAGAAAAGCAAAGAAGGAATGCTATCTTGTAGAGGAAGGAGTCACAGATAATGAATCTAAAGACTCTAAGGATCCATAAATTGCATTTGTTGCAATAAAAGAGGAGAGCCCTGTGGTAAGTAAAATGGCACTTATATCAAGATCTCATCAGTAGGATGATTGGATCATTGATAGCAATTGCACTCACCACATGACCGGTGATAAGAACAAATTTATCAGCTTGGAGCTCAATGACAGTGAATCAATAACCTTTGGAAATAATGCTCCATGTGCCATATTTAAAGGTAAAGTTTCTATTGCACTCTGCAACAGCACTGTCTGTGAAGATGTGTACTGGGTTGAAGGACTCAAGTACAATTTAATGAGTGTTGCACAATTGAACAACAAAGGATTCCTCTTGGAATTTAGACAAGGTTCCTATATAGTCAAAAATCAATTTGGAAATCATGTTGCAACCAGTAGACAGAGCAAAGGTAATTTGTTCTACCTAGACTCAATGGAAAGAGCTTGTCTCATAGCTTTAGTCAAAGGAGAATCAAGAAAAATATGTCGTATATCCAAAGAAGACAATAATTGGTTATGACACAAGAGAATCTGTCACATAAACTTTGAAATGTTTTCAAGGTGATAAAAAATAAACCGGTTAGAGGACTCCCTGAGATTACAAAACCCATTAGAGGTGTTTGTAAAAATTTTCAGTTAGGAAAACTAACAAGAACAAGTTTCAACAGTAAATATTTCTCTGCTGAAAATGTTCTAGATCTTGTGCACACAAATTTGTGTGGACCGATGAAGACAAAGAGCTATTACAAAGACCAGTACTTCATGATCTTTGTAAATGACTTCTCAAGAATGATGTGGACACTCTTTCTTAGAGAGAAACTAGATGCTTTTCACATGTTTAAAATCTACAAGGCTACAGTGGAAAATGAGACCGGTAAAAGCTTGAAGTATCTAAGATTAGATAAAGGAGGTGAATATATTTCTCAAGAGTTCTCTCACTACTATGAGGAAAATGTAATAAAGAGACAGCTGTCTGCACCAAGGACTCCTCAGCAAAATGGAGTAGCAGAAAGAAGAAATAGGATGTTGATCGACTGTGCAAGAACCCTGTTGATTCAAAAGGATCTACCTCATCACTTCTAGAGATAAGTCATTAGAACTGCTATCTACACATTGAACTACGTTCAAGTCAAAAAGGGAATTGGTAAGACCCCTATGAACTATGGTTCAATCATACTCCTAGTGTAGGTTACTTCAAAATCTTTGGTAGTAAATGTTACATCAAAAGAGATATGTAGTCTAGAAAGTTTGATCCCAAGGGGCCAAGAGTGATGAAGGAACATTTTTGGGTTACTCTATCAAAAGAAAATCCTACTGGTGTCTGAACAGGAGAACAGGTAAAATAATTGAATGCATCAATGTAAAATTTGATGAATCTTTAGAATAGATTAAGAAGACCGGTCATATTGATTATGATAGTCTAGAAGGTCAAAATGAAGGAAATGTTTTTGAGTTCAATGAAGCAACAATTGAAGATGAAAGAGAACAACATATGATAGACATCTGGAGTGGGAGACTATACCTGAAGCTGACATGCCAACACAGGATGGTGAACAAGAAGCTGTTCAGAACTATGATGAATAAATTACTCAACTGGAAGAACCTGATCGTGAATAACGACTAGTTCTCCCAAGGTATATCACATATCACTCCATTGACAATATAATTGGTGACAAACATGCAAATTTATTAACTAGGAAAAAGGCCAAAGAGACTATTTGTTTGTTCTCCTGTATAGAGCCCAAATCCACTAGGGAAGCTCTAGAAAATGAAAATTGGGTCAAGACCATGGAGGAAAAAATTGAGAAAATTGAGAAGAATGACACATGGGTGCTTGTACCAAGACCATAGGACAAGAATGTCATTGGGACCAAGTGGGTCTACAGGAACAAGCTAAATTAAGAAGGGAAAGTAACAAGAAATAAGGCAAGATTGGTCTGCAAAGGGTATGCCCAAGAAGTTGGACTGGACTATGGAGAAACTTTTGCACTAGTGGCCAGATTGGAAGGACTGAGAATTCTTCTTACCTATGCTACTCATAAGAAATTTAAAGTATATCAGATGGATGTCAAGTCTAGATTCCTGAATGGAATACTAGAGGAAGAAGTCTACATTGAACAACCAGAAGGTTTCACATATACACAAAATGATGGTATGGTCTGTAAGCTAAAAAAGGCTCTTTATGGGCTTAAGAAAGCTCCAAGGGCTTGGTATGAGAGGTTGGATTCATACCTTCTGACCATACAATTCACAAGAACTGGGGACAACAACAACATGTATCTCAAAATCAAAAAAGATGGAAATCTGATTGCTGAGATCTTTGTGGATGACATCATCTTTGGAGGAGATGATAAGATGAGCAAAGCCTTTGCTGAAGAAATGAAGAAAGAATTTGAGATGTCTATGATAGGCTCCATAAAATTTTTTATTGGACTATAGGTCCATGAGCTAAAAGAAGGTATTTTTATCTCTTAGTCCAAGTATATAAAAGAAATTTGTAAGACTTTTGGACTTGAAGAATCTAAACTGGTTCAAACTCCAATGATAACTAACCTCAAATTATCAAAGGAGGATGATACAAAAGAATTGAATGAAACAATGTATCAGTCCATGATAGGAAAATTACAGTATGTTTTTCACACTAGACAAAAAATTGCACATGAAGTTGGCATAGTGGCAAGATTCTTTGCAAATCCCAAAGAGACACATCTGATAGCAGTGAAGATAATTTTTAGATACCTAAAGGGAACTGAGGAATATGGCTTGTGGTTTCCACACAAGGGAGGATTCCAAGTAAAAGTTTACACTGATGTAGATTGGGCTGACAACATTAATGACAGAAAGAGTACAAGTGGTGGTGCATTCTTTGTTGGTGGGAGAATTGTTTCTTGGACAAGTAAGAAATAGAACTGCATTTCACAATCTACTATAGAGGCTGAATATGTTGTTGTTGCAATCAATTGTAGACAAGTAATCTGGATCAAACAACTTCTAAAAGGAATCAAAGAACATATACCTAAACTGATAGCTATCTCCTATGATAGTACCAGTGCAATTAACATATCCAAAAACCATTTCATGCACTCCAAGACAAAGCACATTGTCATCAAGTATCATTACTTGAGAGAGTTGGTACAAGACAAGGAGGTAAAATTGGAGTATGTTCCCAAAAAAGAACAAATTGTTGACATCTTCACAAAGCCATTACCAAAGAGTACTTTTGTGTACCTCAAAGGTAAAATAGGGGTGATACCCCTTCATAATCTTCAGTAAACCTATAAATGTGATCATCAGTTCATTATGCTTAAACATAGGATTTCACCTCATCTTATCTAGACTGATGAAAAGGACTATTGCTCGTAGGGGGGCATATCTAATAAAGGTAGTCTTTCCAACTAGCCTTTGGCATTATTATCAAAAAGTGGGAGATTTTGGCAATAAACAAACTGGTAGATGACCAGTAGTGGTAGTAGCCATGATACAAAGATACAAGCACAAAAAACCAATGATATGTTTGCCCATTAAATTTTTTCCATCAATTTCAAAGGGGAAGATTGTTGGCATTAAGAAATGGTAACTGGTAAGTCTGCTACCTATACATGTATTGTCATTGATTGGAAAAAGAGGATAGAGATTTGTCATCTCTCTAAAGTCTAAAGATCTAAGGAGATCTGTATGAAAAGAGGGTGGTTTGACAACCGGTGACACTATGCAAGAAAGAAAAGGGCAAGAAAGAAAAGACTCTAAATCAAGAGCAACTGGTCACTACGAAAAGTCTTAGTAACTGGGTAATGTATACAATTAAGGAAAGGAGGATTCACCATCAACCAAGGACCAGGATACAATCGATGTCAACAAGCATAGAGGAAGAAAAGGTGCAAACCAGTGTCAACAATACAACCAAGGATAATGTGCTACTGGTAAGAAAAGGAAGGAACAATGATAGGTCAATGATCTTACCTATTCACAACTTAAGGATCTCAACCAATCAAGAAAAGACTTCAGTATGATATGATAAACTAGGGAAGTCATGGTCAACTATCTGTTTCAATCATCTCTTTGACCAAAATTTACTCCACTAAATCTAGAAGACTTTGAGTTAACATGATGATCAGTTTGAGGTGCGTTGGAAGGTTTTAAAGCCAAAATTTGTGGCTTTAAAACAAAGAGTTATCTCTTGTGAAAGAAAGGTGCTTGACACGCATTTGTTGTTTTCTTCACAAATTAGATAAAGCAAGAGCATGCATTAGATATTTTCTCAGTGAACTAATACTCCACCAAGTGATGTATCCAAAAGGGATATGAAGTTAGGTCATGTATGAGAGGTTTAATTAGGGAAATAAATCTATATATTCTTCTTCCTATTGAGAATATAAGTCATCTTCATTTTGTTGAAGAAAAGAGTGAACCTATATGCTTAGAGAAGCTAAGGTAAATAGAAAAGAGAAGGAAAAATAAAAGAGTGTGCAGAGAAGCACAATAGTAAAGGAGAAGACACCTACGATAACTGGTGATGCTTCTCAGTAGAGCACAAATAGAGATCTTATCAGGCTATGCACAACCATTTGCAAAAGTTCAATCTATATATTGTTTTCTAGAAATTACAATAGTTAAATCCTAGTATTTGGGTGGACTCTAATAGGTCCCTTTTATCAAATCCCTTAACTGGGTGACATCTTTCAAGGTGTTCTAAGTCCTCTAACCAGGTAGGTACTAATCGGCCTTATTGTAAAAAATCCCTTAACCAGGTCACATCTAATAGTGTGTTGTAATCCTTTAATCGAAAAGGCTCCTAATAGGGCATACTCCAGAAGAGTACATAATTTGTGAAGTCTCATCACACCATGGTCTTCACCCTAATTGGTTTTCCATGTGATAAATTTGGTGTCACTGTGTGATTGTTTTCTTGATGTTATTTTATGCTTGAATCTTTTTGGCTTATAGTTATAAGTATACTTCACCAGATTTAAAGAGAAAATTTGTAGAGGTGTTGATTCACCCCTCCCCTCTCAACACCAGTTGGGACTGTCAAAATATATTTTCCTTCATTCTGCCAAAGAAAAGAGTGAACCTGTAAGCTGAAAGAAGCTACAAAAAGGTGAAGAGAAGAGGAGTAGAGTGCAAGGAAGCACAATAGCTAAGGAGAACATACCTGCATTGACCGGTGATGATTCTCAATTGAAGAAGAACAATGATCTTATCAGGCTCAACAAAGCCATCATTAAAAGATCAAAATCTCTATTTCTCTCTAACATTTGCAATAGAAAAATCTCAATATTTTGGGTGGACATTAGCAGGTCCCTTGTATTAAAACCCTTAACTAGGTGACATCTGTTTAGGTGTTTTAAGTCCTTTAACCAAGTAGGTTCTAATAGGTTTTATTTTCTAAAATCCCTTAATCGGGTCGCATCTAACAGTGTGTTTGTAATCCTTTAACACGGAAGGGTCTTTACAGGGTGCACTTCAGAAGAGTGCAAAATTTGTGAGGTTTCCTCACACCGTGGTTTTCTCCCAATTTGGGTTTCCACATGATAAATCTGGTGTTTTTTTACTATTGGTTAGTTTGTTTGTTATTTTTTTGATAGAATCTATTCTACTTGTAGTCTTGGCTACAGTATATTAGATTTATTATTAAAATTTCAGTGGGTGTTGATTCACCCCTCTCCTCTCAGCACCGGTTGGGACCTTCAAAGTGGACAAGGAAATGTGAAGTATCACTCCTAAGAGGGTTAGAGCATTGTTGCAAGAGGTTATGGTAATAGTTTTTCCCAAGTAGGATATTAGTGTTGTCATTGCATTTGACAATCCTATATTGAGTCAACAAATGATTGTAAGCCTAAGTGTAGATCTACATAGGATCAGGTTGTTGGCTAAAATTTTTGTAAGCCGCTAAGACTACACCTTACAAAATAGTAACTTTAGGCAATGGTATAATGAGATAAATCTCTCCTCTTAGCAATAGGGGAGGCTCCCTTCTTACCGTGGGTGGATTCAGTAGGATTTCAACTAAAATTGAATAAAGGGTGATTCTTCCAATCTTTTCATTTTTTTTCAAGAAAAGATTCACAAGCAATTACAACTTACTAATTCTGCAAAGATCTCCTATTGCTATGATAATACTGGTGAGTCTCTATTTGACATAAGAACAACTCATAAGGAAACAATTATAATTATATTTGGTAGATTAAGACAAGGGCCCAAAGTCTCTTGTGATTAATCCTATTTTTTGAAAACAAGAACTAATAGTGAGGCTCAAAGTCTCTCATTAATAATTATGAAATTAAAATAAAAACACTCAAATTTGAAGCTCACCTCCTAGTATTTACAGTCACTATTAACTATTGAAATCCTCCTCCTACAACTCAAAGCCTCTCAAAAGGTGAAATGAAACTCAAATGATTTACACAAGTTAAACTATAAAGTTAACTTCAAGAATGATTTAAATAATGCAACATAAGAAAACATCATTCAATCAAAAGACTTGCAACACAAATTTTGGAAGATCTTGTTTCTTTCATTCACTTCTAAAAATTTGCACAATGAAACACAAAATTTTCACCACACAAACTTCTCAAGCATAGCTTTCTTGCCTAAAACAAAAGATAAATATTTACAATGATCTCTCTCCTTTATATACGAAAATAAGAGAGAGAAAAGTGGAGAGCAAAGAGGAAACCCTCAACCACTTTGATTTATTCAACAAATAACTTATTAACTACCTTTGACTTATTCAATGTTACAGGGCTTAAAGAACTTGCAAAATGATTACATGACACTGGTATACAAGACTATGTTTTTTCGTATTTACAATCTTTACATGCACTATATGCAATTTGTCAATCACATGCTAACAAAATATAGAGAAAATGTGTCCCAGACACTTAGGAATTGGCTTTAGAGGAAATTTACATAAGCCTCAAACTTACAAAGAGACTCATGTATAATAGATGGATTAGGTGTGCCTGTATGTTGAGCAATTGCAATTACCTTGTGTAGAACATGTGACTTCGTATAGCTGGTCACTTGACTCTGAAGCTTATTCAAGGACATTTTATATTCCATGAAATGGTCAAGAATGGTGAGAATGATATCATTTGCATCAAGATATAGATGAATTGTCTCTACAAACTTTGTCATCACAATTCCTTCATCAATCAGCTCATCTTCCTTTGAGAATATTTCACAAGATAGTTTATAGAAATCAACTTTCATTTGACATTTCTGTTCATTCCACAAGTTCAATGTTGATTGAAATTTTGTAGCCAACTTACTTAAAACCCTTTCTTTGTTGATCATTAAATCTAAGGATTCAAAATATGCATCAAAAAATGGAATGATTTCATATTGACACAACTTATCAAGATTGAATTCTTGCATGGTTCTCTAGACAATCAAATCTTCATTCAAGACTTTTAGCTATTGATGAAAGGATGAAATAAGCTCTCTTATTTCATTGATAGTTAAGCGTACATGCTTCAAAACCTTGTATGAATCCTTAATAACTTGCATACCATGTGTTTCTAATTGATCACAATATTCATTAATTGCTTTGGCCTTCCTTTGACATTTCTCATAATCCTCAGGACCTGATACTAAAATAGGAGTAGAATTTTGAGAATTATTCATCATTTCAATGGTTTCAAGAAGATGTGCATTCTCTTCTTTTAATATATTCTTCTTTTTCCACAACTTATCATTTCTTTGTGTAAGTTGTGCAATGACATTCTGAGCATCTTGTTGACAACTCAAGTGTGTCTTCTTGCCAAGCTCTACTCATGTGAATTTATAGTCAGAAAGCTACCTCTCCTTTGTAGGTTTATCAATCGAGGGCTCAACAATCTCAACATACTTTTTTTCATTATCTTCAATCACAATCTTTGATATTGTTTTGGCCTTTTTATTCTTTGAATATTTACGCTTGGAAACCTTTCTAAGATCAAGACCCTCCAATGGAATTTATTATTTCTTCCTCTTCTTGGTTATGGTACTTAGCCAGGAAGGCAAGGAAAATGAACAAGAATATGTTGATGAAGATGTAATGGCTAGAGTGGTAATCGAATCTTCCTGTGCAACTGTAGCCATAAGAGGAGGAGCCTCTATTAATATTGCCATGGGTGTAGGGATGCTATGAGTAACTTCTAGCATAAAATGATCCAACTGTATTGAAGTGGTATCCAACACCATCATGGAAGACTTGGCCATAGAAGGAATAGTCATAGAGTATGCATCAAACACACTCTCAAAGTTATGGTATGACTCCTCAGATATAATGTTAGGGGAAGCTAATGAAATAGGTAAAGCAAGCGTCACCATGACTGAGTCCATAGGAGGAAATATTCTCTGTAGAAAATACATCCACAGCTATTCCTAAAGGTGAATCAGGATATTTATCTGACACATGTGTTGAATCAAGAAGTACTATTGTAACTAAAATATCCTCAAGAAGAGGTGCAATAGGTAAAGATACCTTAGGTAAATCAGGCATCTCATCATCACTAGAAACTACTTGAAGCTTTTTGGGTTTTGTAGCTTTGACTTTAAGAACTCTTCTGGTATCCTTGCTTCCTTTGATGGTAAGATTAGCAATGGTAGGAATGATAGGTTTAGCTACTGAAGAGGATGCACCATCTTTGGTTTTACCTTTAATCTCGGATCTCCTACCAATTTGGCCACCATGATCAAAATATTTTCCTAATTTAATCTTGATGCTTTTCAGACCCCTTCTCTTTAGCCAAATGTTAGTATTTGCAAAGATAGACTAATTTCAATCCCATACTAGAATGCTCTCTTTACCTGACCAAGATGGATATGAAATAGGAAAACTCTCAACATGATTGTTAATATAATCTAGATCAAGAACATCACCATCATCTTCAACCCAAGAGGAATTTTTGCAAGGTTGAAGTCAACAATCAGTTTAGTAGGTAACCAAAAATAATCCATATTTCATACATTTTCCTATGTGCGAAGATCAATCCATTTGATAGGTTTAGCTACTGAAGAAAATGCGCCATGGATTGATCCAATTTTATAGAGGTAAAAAGCTTCCAAGGATTGGCCCAATTTTATAGAAAGTTTATTAGGAACTTCAGTGGGATTTGTGCCCCAGTGTTGGACACTATCAAAGGTGGGTTGAAGACCAAGTTTAGGTGGACTCATGTGGTAGGAAAATCATTTGAAAAGTTGAAGAAGCAATTTTCCACCCAACCTATTCTCCTATTACCAAGTTTTTACAAGTTGTTTACTTTGGAGTGTGATGCAAGTGGAGTAGCAGTAGGTGGAGTGTTGAGTCAGGAGGATAGGCCTATAGCTTTCTTTAGTGAGAAGCTAAATGAAGCCATGAAGAAATAATCAGCCTATGATTTAGAATTATATGTCTTGGTTCAATCACTTAGGAAGTGGAGACATTATCTCCTACCTAAGGAATTTGCTGTTTTCACAGATAAACAAGCCTTAAGCTACATCAACACATAAGACAAGTTGAGCAATAGGCATTTGAAGTGGATGGAATATCTTCAAGCCTTCAAATTCACCATAAAGCATAAGAAAGGGAAAATGAATAAGGTGGCATATGCTTTAAGCAGGAGATTCTTGACAGTCCAAGAAGTTCAGCTCCAAAACATTGGCATAGAAAGTTTTAAAGACCTCTACAAGGATGATGATGATTTCTCTGAAGCATATAAGGTATTTTGTGATTTTCAAAATCATTTCCGTAGTGAATTTATAGAATATACATTGAAAAGTGGTCTTTTGTTTAAGGGGAACCAACTGTGTGTACCTAAGGGTTCAATGAGGGAAAACCTCATTCAAGAGAAGCACAATGGCAGTCTTAGTGGGCATTTTGGCCTCAATAAGACATTGGAACTTGTACAAAGGTTCTACTATTGGCCTAAGAAACCTAGAGATGTGAGAACGTATGTGGAGTAATGTGTAATATGTCAGGAGGCTAAAGGAGGAGCTAGTAATGCAGACCTATACAAGCCTTTACCCATTCCCAATAGACCATGGACGTGGATTAGTATGGACTTCATAGTGGGACTTCCCAAGACCAAAATAGGGTTGGATAGCATATATGTGGTAGTGGACAAATTTAGTAAGATGAGTCATTTCATCACTTGTAAGGCTACCCATCATGCTAGTCATATAGCTCAACTCTTCTTCAAGGAGGTTTTGAGGATGCATGGTCTTCCCCTAAGAATTGTTTCAGATAGGGATCCCAAGTTCATGTGACATTTTTGGCCAACATTATGGAGTAGATTGGGAACTAATTTTTCTTTTGGATTAGCTTAACATCCACAAACTGATGGTCAAGATGAGGTAATCAATAGAATGTTAGGCAACATACTGATATGCTTGACCAAAGAGTATGGGTTGACATGGGATCAAGTGCTTCCATAGGTAGAATTGGCCTACAATGACAATATCAATAGGACTACTGGTCGAAGTCCATTTGAGATAGTTTATGGCTTGCATCCTAGAGTAGTTTGTGAGTTGAGAGACTTGGGACAATTGGAGTATAGAAGTGGTCATGCTGAATATTTCTCTCAAACCATGCAGGAGATACATGAGCAAGTCAAGAAGACTCTAACTGAGGCTACTGAAAAGTTAAAGGAAAAAGTGGATGAGAGTTGAAAGGATGTACAGTTTGAGGTAGGTGACCTTGTCATGGTGCATTTGAACAAGTCTAGATTGCAAAAAAGGTGTTCCTACCAAACTACAAATGAAGAGAGTGGGACCATGTAAAGTCCTAGCCAAATATGAGGCTAATACTTACAAGATTGACTTACCAACAGACTTGCGCATATCACCAGTATTTAATGTGAAAGATTTGGTGTCCTATAAAGGACCTATTGCTACAACAAAGGAACCAAATTTTGAGGCAGTGTTACATGAGGTAGTTTTACTTCCTAAATCAAAGCTCCAAGCAAAGAAAATCTTGGAATCTAGAGTCAAAAAGAAGACCGGGTGTAAAACTTACATGGAGCACCTTGTTCAGTGGCAGAACCATCTAAATTTTGAGGCTACATGGGTTGAGGAAAGTAGCTTTCCCAAGATAGGTATGGATATCTCCTTATTGTCCCCTATTATTTCATAGCTTGTTTTACACAGAGGGAGAGTATGGTGTAGGAGCACCTAGGGGTTAGCTATTAGCCCCCAAATTTTGATGTGCTTTCCAAAATGTACATAGTCCTTCTTAGTGGTTAGCATAAGAGTGCAAAAGAGAGTTTCCAAGGAGTGTTAAGTTATGTTAGACAAATCATTGGTCAAGCAATACTGATAACACCCAGTGACATAGCTTCCACTAGCGGCAACGTGCAGTTCTAGTAACATTGATAGTCGATGGTGATATAGGGCTGAGTCATGCCGAAGTGACTTGCACTAGTAGTGAAGTGCATGTTGTGTTTGATTGATCATCATGGGAATGTCAGGTTCAATGATGTCGAAGTGGATATTAGGTGGAATTTGTACAACAATAGACATTGGAGCAACTTGGTATTTCAGCACCAAGAGTTTCAAGTTAGACTGAGCCCCGATGTAGTCATGGGTACAAGCTAGGTTGATGGATGACTGATTAGCGGAGAAGCTAGAAATCAGTTAGACCAATACCCAAACATCACATTAGGACAGGGTATGTTGAACATTGGCAAAGCAAGCATTAGAGGAGCAGCCAGGAATCGGTTAGACCGATCCCCAATTACATCATTGGGATAGGCTACACCGACAAGGCATTTTTTGAAAATTGTGCCCAAAATGGAAATTATGTTGGTTTTGTCTATTCTTTTAGTTTTGTAACCAATTTGAGGCCAATATAAGACCTATGAATTTAGATTTGTGGGGTTGGGGTGATAGACAGTGGAGTTAGTGGAATAGACATAGAGTTGATTTTGCAATGTGTAATTACCAGTTGAAGTTAATCAAAATCCATGTTGTTAGTTATAGTGTGTTCATTCTATTTTTGCATTTTTGTTTTGTTTATGTAAATATAGTCTTGTACTTGGTTGGATTCTAAGGAACAACCAAGCTATAAATAATTTCTTCATTTGATCTTTGCTAGTTAGCTTTGTGCATAGAACAAATGAAGTCTTCGTATATTCAATTTTTTTTTGTTAGTTTTTTGGTAGGGATGCAGACATATGGAATTCTCTTTCCCTAGGAGAACTTGGCTATATTCCAGCTAGGGAAGAGTAGTAGAAGAAAACTTGCAGGAGATATTGATGATAGAGTCAAGAAAGATGACTGTTAGACCAGTCAAGAAGAACTGCTCAGTGAGTGAATAGAATGGAGAAGAGCCCTCGACTCCTGCAAGATAATTGGAAGAGGGACAAGTTGTTAATAGATGAACTTATAGTTGTGATTTCATGGGAGAAGAGAACATTTGAATTGGTAGGGAGAAATATAATTGATTTCAAGATATTTCAAGATATTTGATGATAGAGTCAAGAAAGATGACTGTTAGACCAGTCAAGAAGAACTGCTCAGTGAGTGAATAGAATGGAGAAGAGCCCTCGACTCCTGAAAGATAATTGGAAGAGGGACAAGTTGTTAATAGATGAACTTACAGTTGTGATTTCATGGGAGAAGAGAACATTTGAATTGGTAGGGAGAATCTAGGTGTAGGAGGATAGCAAAGTCAACCTCTCGAGGTAATAGGGTTCCAAGAGTGAAGAATCCCTAAGAATACTAAAAAAATAGACTTAGTAAAGAACTAGGATAGTTCTTGGAGGAGTCTCCCTATCAAATTGGTATCAGCACCCCAAAATTGGAAAAGTGTATGTCAGAGTGTGAATCTACAGGATCATCCATGATGGTGGCCAATGCAGAACTTGCAAATAAAGTAGAAGATCAAGAAGAAGACAATAGATTATTGAGAGAAAGGTTGGCCCAATTGGGGCAAGCATTGGGTGAAGTTCATGTCAAGACTGAGTGAGTTAGTGAAAATATTGGGGTGCAAGAAAACAAGGACAAGTGAGTGGCCATAGAAGATGAAATCCATGAGCCTGATCTAGTGTTGCAAGAAGAACCCTTCCTCAAGGCACTCAAGGCCATGAGTGGAAAATCTTTGGAGGGGATACCTCTTTTCAGTAGGAAATAGAACCAGATTTGATAATGAATTTGATTGAAGGTATTGAGAACCGCTATGAGTGTGATGGGGTTAGTGAAGCACAAAAGTTACGAGTGGAAAATTCTAGGCTTAGAGACTCTGCCTTGACATGGTGGAAGTTCATCCAAACAGAGATAGAGAAGGAAGGTAAAAATACCATTGCTACTTGGAAGGGCATGGTTGCCAAAATTAAAGAAACCTACATGCTGGAGGATTATGAAATCCAATTGCACAAAAAGAGACAAATTTTGAGGCAAAAAGACCTTGATGTGAATACCTACACCGAAGATTTCCATAAACTTTGCATGAGATCTAAGGTGGTGGAAGAATAAAGTATAAATGTTGCTAGATATCTCACTAGCTTGAAGTGGTCAATTCAAGAGGAGATGAGCCTCTTAAGTCCCAAGACAATACACTAGTGCTACCAATTGGAAATAAAGATTGAAGAAAAAGGTAGAAGGAAGAAAGATTCAAGTTCAAGAAATAGAGGCTGAGATAGAGACCAAAGGGGACACAAAGGTGGTTATTGAGGAAGAGGAAATGATTAGAGGAGCCAAGGGGACTCCAAACTTGTGGAGAAAAGAAGTGAAGAAAACTCTAGAGGAGGTTTTAGAGGTATATGATCTTATGGTGGGCCTAATAGAGGAAGAGGTGGTAGTGGAGGTAGGAGTAGTTCCTATTTTGAAACCATGAAGTGCTACAACTGTGGGCAGCTAGGACACCCTGCTTATAGGTGTCCAGAGAAGGCCTCCTCTTCAAATTCAGAGAAAAGAGTGGCTTATGCATAAGAAGACACATCAAGTTTCAAGTCTCTAGAGGTGAATCATATAGAATTAGATATGGGTGAAAATTTGATGTTTAGGAGAGTCTTGATCAGAC
Source organism: Chamaecyparis obtusa (assembly GCA_027943335.1). Taxonomy (NCBI): domain Eukaryota; kingdom Viridiplantae; phylum Streptophyta; class Pinopsida; order Cupressales; family Cupressaceae; genus Chamaecyparis; species Chamaecyparis obtusa. Next base: position 1,368,816 of record BSBK01000066.1, on the reverse strand, counting down.
AACCAGTGAAAGAGGAACCTAAAAAAAGGAGAGACTTATTCAACGTTAGGTGCAAGATACTTGGCAAGGTGTGCAAAGTGATTGTGGACTTTGGTTCCATAGAAACGTCATATCAGAGGAAGAAGCAAAGAATCTTAATTTTGTGAAGATGCCACATCGTAGTCCCTACAAGGTCACATGGTTGAACAAAGGGCAAAGTGTCTTGGTAAATGAATAGACATGGGTAGAGTTATCCATTGGAGGGTATACAGACAAAATCATTTGCATTGTGTTTCCCATGGATGCTTTCCATCTTCTCTTAGGAAAACCCTGATAGTATGATAGGAAGGCTATACATGATATACAAGAGAACACCATTGTATTTATGAAGGATGGATCAAAGTTTAAGATTCACTCTCTATTAGAATAAGATGCTCACACTAAGAGTCCTAGTGTGTTAGTAGTGGGAAAGAGTTCCTTAGCATACTTCAAGAGGACAATGTGGGTTATGCCATAGTGATGGAACCTAAGGAGAAGGACAAGCCTAAGCAAGAAGCTATATCAAAAGAAGTACAATAAATGTTGGAGCAGTTTAGTGATATAGTTAGTGATGGAACACCTACAACTTTGCCTCCTAAAAGAGTCATAAGTCATCAAATTGAATTCATACATGGTGCTTCTTTGCCAAACAAGGTAGCCTATGAGCCAACCCTAAACAAAACCAACAAGTGGCTAGGAAAGTACAAGAGTTACTTGGCCAAGGATTGGTAAGAAGGAGTATTAGTCCATGTGCAGTACCTATGGTCATAGCATCAAAAAAAGGAGGTAAATGGAGGCTTTGCACTGATTCTAGAGTCGTTAATAGAATCACCATTAGATATAGGTTCCCTATACATAGGATAGAGGATCAAATGGATTGCCTTGGTGGAGCACAATACTTTACTAAATTGGACCTCAAAAGTGGTTACCATCAAATTCAAATCAAGGATGGGGATGAGTGGAAAACAGCCTTCAAAACCACTAAAGGGTTGTATGAGTGGCTTGTTATGCCATTTGGGCTTACTAATGTCCCTAGCAACTTCATGAGGTTGATGAATGAAGTACTAAAGGATTACAAAGGTAAATTTTTGGTGGTATATCTAGATGGTATACTCATCTTTAGCAAGACAAAAGTTGAACACTTAGCACACTTAGAGATAGTCTTAAGGAAACTACATGAAGAACACTTGGAAATCAATTTAGAGAAGTGTGAGTTCCTCAAGCAAGAGTCAATTTACCTAGGATTTGTGGTGTCTCAAGGAACTTTGAAGATGGACCCAAGCAAGCTTGAAACCATACTAAACTAGCCTACACCAACCACAGGGACATAGGTAAGAAGCTTCCATGGATTGGCCCAATTTTATAGAAAGTTTATTAGGAACTTTAATGGGATTTGTGCACCAATGTTGGACACTATCAAAGGTGGGTTGAAGACCAAGTTTAGGTCGACTCATGAGGTAGGCCAAACATTTGAAAATTTGAAGGAGCAAGTATCCACCCAACCTATTCTCCTATTACCAAGTTTTGACAAGTTGTTTACTTTGGAGTGTGATGCAAGTGGACTAGCAGTAGGTGGAGTGTTGAGTCAAGAGGATAGGCCTATAGCTTTCTTCAGTGAGAATCTTAATGAAGCTAAGAAGAAATACTCATCCTATGATTTATAATTATATGTCTTGGTTCAATCACTTAGGAAGTGGAGACATTATCTCCTACCTAATGAATTTTTTGTTTTCATAGATAACCAAGCCTTAAGCTACATCAACACACAAGACAAGTTGATCAATAGGCATTTGAAATGGATGGAATATATTCAAGCCTTCACATTCACCATAAAGCATAAGAAAGGGAAAATGAATAAGTTGGTAGATACTTTAAGTACAAGATTGTTGATAGTCCAAGAAGTTCAACTACAAATCATTGGCATAGAAAGTTTTAAAGACCTCTACAATAATGATGAATATTTCTCTAAGCATATAAGATATGTTCTAATTTTTAGAATCATTTCCATAATGAAATTGTAGAATATACATTGAAAAGTGCTCTTTTGTTTAAGTGGAACCATTTGTGTGTACCTAAGGGGTCTATGAGGGAAAACCTCATTCAAGAGAAGTACAATGGTAGTCTTAGTGGGCATTTTGGCTTCAATAAGACATTGGAACTTGTACAAAGGTTCTACTATTGGCCTAAGCAACCTAGAGATGTGAGAAGGTACATGGAGAAATGTGTAATATGTCAGAAGGATAAAGGAGGAACTAGTAATGTAGGCCTATACCAACCTTTACCCATTCCCAATAGACCATGGGAGTGAATTAGTATGGACTTCATAGTGGGACTTCCCAAGACCAAAACAGGGTTGGATAGCATATGTGTGATACTGGAAAAATTTAGTAAGATGAGCCATTTCATCCCTTGTAAGGCTACCCATCATGCTAGTCATATAGCTCAACTCTTGTTCAAGGAGGTTGTGAGGATGCATGGTCTTCCCCTAAGCATTGTTTCAGTTAGGCATCCCAAGTTCATGGGACATTTTTAGAAAACATTGTGGAGTAGATTGGGAACTAATTTGGCTTTTGGATCAGCTTACCATCCACAAATTGATGATCAAACTAAGGTATTCAATAGGGTGTTGGGAAACTTACTCAGATGCTTGACCAAAGAGTATGGGTTGACATGGGATCAAGTACTTCCATAGGCAGAATTTTCCTACAATGACAGTGTCAATAGGACTACTGGTCAAAGTCCATTTGAGATAGTTTATGGCTTGCATCCTAGAGGAATTTTTGAGTTGAAAGACTTGGGATAAATGGAGTATATAAGTGGCCATGCTAAAAATTTCTCTCAAACCATGCAGGAGATACATGAGAAAGTCAAGAAGACTCTAATTGAGGCTACCCAAAAGTTAAAGATAAAAGTGGATGAGGGGAGAAAGGATGTATAGTTTGAGGTAGGCAACCTTTTCATGGTGCATTTGAACAAGTCTAGACTAAAAAAAGGAATTCTACCAAACTACAAATGAAGAGAGTGGGACCATGTAAAGTTCTAGAAAAATATAGGGCTAATGCTTACAAGATTGACTTACTAGTAGACTTGAGGATATCACCAGTATTTAATGTACAAGATTTGGGGTCCTATAGAGGACCTATTGCTACAATAGAGGAACCAAATTTTGAGGCAGTGTTACATGAGGTAGTTTTACCTCTTAAAGCCAAGCTCCAAGTAGAGAAAAATCTTGGAATCTAGAGTCAAAAACAAGACTAGGCGTAAAACTTACATGGAGCACCTTGTTCAGTGGCAAAACCATCTAGAATCTGAGGCTACATTGGTTGAGGATGGTATATTTCCCAAGATAGGTATGGATATCTCCTTGTTGTCCCCTACAGTTCCCTAGCTTATTTTACGCAAAGGGGGAGTATGGTGCAGGAGCACCTAGGGGTTAGCTATTAGCCCCCAAATTTTGATGTTCTTTCCAAAATGTGCATAGTTCTTCTTAGTGGTTAGTATAAGAGTGAAGAAGAGAGTTTCCAAGAAGCATCATGTTATGTTAGACCAATCATCGATGAAGCAATGTTGATAACACCTAGTGGCATAGCTTCCACTAGCTGCAAAGTGCATTTCAAGTCAAACCGATAGCCGATGGTGATATCAGGTTGAGTCATGTCGAATTGACTTGCACTAGTGGTGAAGTGCATGTTGTGTTCAACCGATCACTGATGGGAATGTCTAGTTCAGTGATGCCAAAGTGGACATCAGGTGGAGTCTCGTCGACAATAGCCATTGGAGAAACTTGGTCTTTTGGCACCAGGAGTTTCAAGTTAGACTGAGCCCTAATGGATTCATCAGTACAAGCTAGGCTGATGGATGGCCGATTAGCGGAGAAGCCAAAAATACATTAGATCGATACCCAAACATAGCATCAGAACAGGGTATGTCGAACATCGACAAATCAAGCATTAGTAGAGCAACCGAGAATCGGTTAGACCGATCCTCAATCACATCATCGGGATAGGCTACACAGATGTGGCAGTTTTTGAGAACTATATGAGGAATGGAAATTATGTTGGTTTTGTTTGTTCTTTTAGTTTTGTAACCAATTCGAGGCTAATGTAAGACCTCTAAATTTCAAGTTGTGGGGTTGGGGTGATGGACAGTGGAGTAGACAGAGTTGATTTTGCAGTGTGTAATTACCAGTTGAAGTTAATCAAAATTCATGTTGTTAGTTACTGTGTGTTCATTCTATTTTTGCAGTTTTGTTTTATTTATGTAAATATAGTTTTGTACTTGGTTGGATTATGAGGAACAACCAAGCTGTAAATAATGGCTTCATTTGATCTTTGCTAGTCAACTTTGTGCATAGAAAAAATGGAGCCTCTATATATTATTTGTGTTTTTGTTAGTTTTTTGGTAGGGATGCAGACATATAGAATTCTCTTTCCCTAGGAGAGCTTGGCTATAGTCCATCTAGGGAAGAGTAGTAAAAATAAACTTGGAGGAGATCTTGATGATAGAGTCAAGAAGAACTATTCAGTGATGAATAGAATGGAGAAGATACCTTGACTCCTGCAAGATAATTGGAAGATGGAAAAGTGGTTAATAAATGAACTTACATTTGTGAGTTCATGGGAGAAGAGAATATTTGAATTGGTAGGTAAAATCTAGGTGTAGGAGGATAGAAAAATGAACCTCCTGACGTAATAGGGTTCCAAGAGTGAAGAAGCCCTAAGAAGTCTAAAAAAAATAGACTTAGTAAAGACCTAGGATAGTTCTTGGAGGAGTCTCCCTATCAGTTGAAGTCAACAATCAGTTTAGTTAGTTAACCATAAATAATCTATCTTTTGTACATCTACCTCTGTGTGAAGATCAATCCATATGTCTTCAAGATGATATACATGCACAAACTGCCTCCTCATTTTATCATTGAGCCATCACCAATCAAAATAACTCATGCCCATGAAATTCTTCAAAGTGATTCTCTGAAGTTTGTATTCCATATTCTTTTCTTTTGGCACCGTATCAATAGAATATCCTCCAATTTTGAGTGGATTTCATGAAGAAATGCCCACACCTAGCCTATGCAATGTGTTCTGATGTATCTGCACTTTCATGAGTTGCCTAGCCAACTCCATGAGTATAATTTTATCAGTTGGGTACCTTGGGAGTGTGTAAGGTTCACCTTTGAAGTAACCAACCCACATGTAAGTATAATTGGGAAACTAAAGAAATAAGCAAACATACTTATTTACTTTGACCCATGCTTCATCAGATACACGCTTGTTTGGAAGACTTTTATCAAATAAACACATAAAATGTCCATAAAAATCATCTTGCACTCTGTGGTAATGAGATCGGCTAATCTTCAATACAAACTGAGGGTTCAAATATTCCCATACAAGAACCAATGACCTATCTCCTTTGGTAGATAAGCCCAAAAAAATTCAAGTGAAGCAACAATGTATACTGGGTATGAGTTCATATAAAATGTGCAAGTGTTGATAACTTGAGACAATTGTTCACATAGGATATCGCTGATCATTTCCCCAAGAATATTTTCTTCTTTGATCTGACAATAAGAGAACTATATTTGTACATTCAGGGTTCAAAAGTATTTGATGTCTTCAATCCTGCAAGGCGACTGAATAATGTAATGAGATCACTAATCTATTCTTTGAACTCTATGTGGTGAATTCCCTTCGGCCATCTTTCAAGATTAGGACTTTTATTAATCAACTAGTTGTCATTGATATACTTGGTACAATAAGAAGTATCTTCATTCCACCTCTCTAGATCCTTCTATTTGGTGACATTGATAACAATGGGAATGGGTGGTACCTAAAAGATCATGTCAATGGTTTATGGGTCAAGACTAATAATAGTCTTTCTATCTTGATGAATACTGCTTTGCTTGATAGAAATCATGTCTTCTGAAATTGCAACATCAACCATTTGAAGGAAATCGTCAAAGTTCATATGTGAGATATCAGTGTCCTTAACCTCTTCACAATATGAAATAACTTGGGAAGGAGGAATGGAATTATGATATGAATCATATTGACACTTCATCTTCTTTTTCTCTTTTTCTTTTGCAGATATGATCCCTTCAAACATAGCAACTTTGTGAGATCGAGAAACTTTTAAAAATTCTACAAGAACGTCTTCTTGAGAAGGATCCATTGTACAATTTTGATACAAAGGGAAGAACTTGGGATAATGAAGGCGTATGAAGATAGTTGGTAATTAAATAAATGGATTGGTTTCTGCTCAAAAATTATAAAAAGAGCTCGAGAACGGGTTTCTTAAGGGTAATTGCATATGTAGACAACAAGAATTATGAAGGATAAAAAGGTAAGAAAATGAATGGATATCATTTCTTCTTATAATGGAGTTGAATTAACCACCATCATGAGTTTTAAGTCATATGGAAGTGATTAAATAGGTAGGGAGAACATTTTTTGCAAGTGTATTTTTTGAAGAATAATGCATGTATACACAAGCATAGACTTATTCTTTTTTTTTTCATCATAGAACGTGATTTTTAGTCCCGACTACATATGCAAGCAAGTAGAGACTCTTACATATACAACTTAAGAATGAAAGACAGAAGTAGAAGGATCATGAATTCAAACACATGTAAATCTAAAAATGAAAGCTTATATGTTAACAAGAAACCTTGGGAAGAAATTAGGAAAAAGACTTAAGGAAGAAATCACCTCAATCCTCAAGAAGAAATCTTTCCAAATATTGGACAAAATCTGAAATGAATCCAAAGAATTTTCAGATTTAGGAAAGATGAGATTTAAATACTATATATAGACTTCTTTCCTAGTCTTTTTCCTTCAATTTTGGAGAGTCAATATGCATTCATAGCCAAATGGGAAGAAAAGAGAGATAAAATGCAAGAAAATAGCAACCGTTTTGACCATTTCAAATGCATATGCATTGATGATAAAAAAAAGGAACCTAGGGCATTATTTTCAAGAAAATGAAGAAATAAAACAAGCTAAGAATGAATAAACTTACTCACAAATCGATTCTAGAGTTGAAAGAATGAATATGGATGCTCAAATCTTTCAAACATGATCCGTTTTTGGAAGAGAATGACAGAGTAGATTGTTTTGAGAAAAATGCATATGCCTTACGTGCCTTTGAAACATGCAATCACCCAAAAAATTGATGCCCTGTTCAAAATGCAGCAAAGGGGATGAAAACACACATTCTAAGTGCCAAAACATGTGTGAAAAGATATGTATTTACCCAAAAAATTACCACCTAGGGCATTATTGGCTAAAAACACAAGTTTTATGTGCAAAAACATGTAAATGCCTTTGAAAAAGATGTCCTTGTTTGTTGGTTAAAAATGCTTCTTGAAACATATCTTTGCACATACAAAAAAGACATGTAAATGTCTTCAAAATCGACACCCAAAGAGAAATGGTTAAATTCACACTTTAAACATGTAAAAACATGATAAGAAAGACATGCAAGTAGCTTCAAAATCAACACCCTAGAGTGTTGCATTAAAAACACACTTTTGGAGTTGAAAAACATGTTAAAAGAAACATTATTTGGTTTAAAAAAACAACACCTTAGTTTATTTTCATGTATTTCCATTAAAAAATCACTTTTGAAGTGCAAATACACATTAAAAAGATATGTTTTTAACTTAGAAAAATCCACTTCATGGCTTGTCTTTAAAGACTCAGTTTAGACATGCCTCTGCATATAGAAACAACACTTTGCATTTCAAAGGATTAAATATGCTCTTTTGGAGGACAACTACATATTTTTAAAAGAACATATTTTTGTCTTAGAAACATATGCAATTGCATATAAAAAGTGTGTATTTAATGGTTAAATGACTGAAACTCAAAATGTGGATTTTGAAAAGTGATTTATACATAAATAATATACAGAGAATAATAAAAACCCTACCCTTGTGAACTTTAAGTGATTAAATTTTAATTAAATTTAATTTATAACTATAGTTTTAATAAAGTAACATGAAATTAGATCAAAAAGAGCTAATTTTCATAAAAACATTAAAAACTATAGTTAAATCAACTCGAAATGAGTTGAAATTTAAAAATGAATATATTAAATATTATTTTAATTCGTGCAATCGACCATAAAAATCCCAGTTTTGAAAGATTTTCCATAGAACATGCAGCCAACTTGAAAAACCCCACCTTTTACATCATAACTTGAGTTATATAACTCTATTTGACATCTAAGATAGCTCTAAACAAGTGGAATTCAAAGGGCTATTGACTTAAGGGAAAAACAAGATTAAAAACTACTATCAAGAAAGGGGAAAATGAAGAAAAAGACTTGAAGATTACCAAAAATTAAGCACTTGCAGTCAGAGAAGAAAAACTTGTCCTAACAAGTAATAACGTGATTAACTTGATGAAAACCCTCAAAAAGGATGCATAAAACATACAAAATAAAAGACATTTCAAAGATGACGAATTGTCTTTTATAACGCATTATCCAAAATATAAAAAAACATAGAAGATAGACCTACAAATCTATAAGAAAATTGCGTAGGGTTGCCACAATTTTGTGATGTCAAAATTGAGGACAACATGACTATAACCTTGATGACCATGCCCTATTAGTTTGGGCATTATATCCATCAGATAGGAAGCCATTATTATTTAATGACTCCAAGAAGATTTAGGAGAAAATTAGTGCATGAGATAGAGGACACAAATCACATTGAGGTAGCTGATTTGACAATCAATGCTACCTATTTCACAAAAGATCATATAGACAAATTACTCCAGCAAAAAATGTTTGAAGCTTGAAAAGGAGCAATGAACATAGGATAATGATATGATGAAAGACAAGTTGAAATATCCATCAACAACTGCCTATCAAGATGCATTAGATAAAGGAAAGGCCCTTTTGCAAGAACAAGCTAAGCAATCCTATTGGAAGCATAAAGCAAAGAAGGTGCAAAGAAAAGGATAGTTAATTGCAAAGTTAAAAGCCACTAAGTTCAACTTGTCTTCTTCACTAGTCAAGGACAAATTTAGAAACCTGATGGCACAAGCTGACAATTTTAAGCTATCTATGTGAGAACATACAAGGATCTCCAAGAGCATAATAGATTGCAGGGGAGGTTGGAGTAAAAAAAAAAAAAGTGAAGTCATAAGATTTCATTTAGAGTGACATTTTAAGCATGATAGATGACTGGATTGAAAGACGTGGAAAATATCATAAGGATCTTGTTGATGGACTCGGTGAATATGATCAAATACATAATTTGTCTTTTCCTTCATTTTTCAATTAGAGCGGTGATCTGAAATAGCAGGATGAGTGGAAAAGTGAGATTGCTCAAATGCTAGCCCATGCTTTACTGTACAACATACAATCAGTCAGCTTGAGAAATTGTTCTCACTAGATAATGAGATGAAGGATACCAACACATTTTGTTGTCACATATGCTACACAAGAATATATTGATCACTTATCTCGTTTGAATTTGTTATTATCTAGATTAGTTTAGTCAAGTTGATGAGTAGTAGTGAAATTTTTGTGGTTTGGGGTTCTGTGTTTTGAGTAGGCAAATTTTGAGTAGAAGTGGGTTCTAGAATTTTGAATTATTGAATAATTGCCAGCAGGGCATATGGGTCGTGAGTGCCTTATGAGGTTACAATGAAATCATATCTCCCAATTGTTTTCTTCTTGTTTTCCAGTTTGGTGGTCTTAGTCAGTAGAGGAGTGACACGTCATTTATCTTCCCAGCCTTTTTCATGTGCAAGATTTGATCTTCTACAATGTGGTTTCAACAAAACAACCTGCAAGTTTTCTTTCTTTGCTTGAAGCAACTTCGGTTAGGAAGGGGAATCTTTTTAGTTATCATACTATTTTTTCTTGAGAATTCGTATGTAGCTTGTTGCGTTTTCTAATCTATAAAGAGAGTTACAAGACAATTATGAACTCCTAAAAAATTTGTGTAATTGGGAGGGCAGATTTAGTATGCTTAGTCAATAGTTTGGAGTTATGGAAAGATAGAATGTAGTGTTTCTTTTAGACATATACAATCAATAATATTATAAAAGTTATGGAGTATGTTGATTTTGTCTCTTCATGATTGTATTCAAATTTATATGTTATACACATATTTAGGGTGTTTGTGTTCATCAATTTGGGTTTTTCAAATTTGTGTTAATGGTTTATTATTTACTTTCGATGAAAGAAATAAAATATTTTAAATGATTAATACTGGGTTTGAATGCATAGTGGGGATTTCTTGAAGAATAATGTTATGATTTTTTTCTAGATATGTTGACATTAGGTTCATCTCAAGATAACATAAATAGAGCCCTCACTAATGACAAGTTTCTCAAACTATTCACTAAAATGATGAAACGTGATCTTGATTTCTATCTTAAGACTATGGCTGATGAGGGAATCAACATACCCATTGAGTTTGGTGTGGCTCTACTTATAGCAGATGGTAAAATCAGTTCTAGAAAATAAACCAAAACCAAACATGAAGACAATTGGAAAGACTATAAACCATACTATTTGCATCCTAGCCACAACAGTACTACTACATCAAAACAACTTAAAATTGATGATCATGTGTAAAAATATATTAGAGAAGAAATGAATAAACTCAATAAGATTAATACCACGTCCCAACAATTATTTGCTATGTACATATGCCCTTATCCATTTGATGCAAACACATTCCACCTTTTCCTTGAAATTGGGAGATTCCTAAATTTGACAATACAAGGAAAGGAAGAACATAAAGACCATTTGAGAGAGTTTTGTGTTTCCACACAAGAACCAGCCAATAAGTTTGTTGCATACTATGCTAATAATTGTGAGCACAAAGTCAGTGTGGATGATTTATGTAATACCAAATTTTCAGCTTGTTTTTACAACAATGGAAACATTTTACTAAAAAAGCACCTTATAATACCCCTAACAAACAATTGGTCAAGTTATTTTGTTAAAATTTGAATAGAGAAATTGTACTTTATCATAAATGCTTAGACACATTTGAGGAAATCATAGGCAAGGGAGTGAATATTGAGAAAGGACTTAATGATGATGGAGTTATCAAGATATATAGAGGCAAAGATAATAGAGGGTATATTAGCTTTAGAAATAATGAAAAATCCCATTTTTAGTGAAAAAACAAGAACATTGCTAGTGATGGGGTTATTGATGCCAAAAATATTAAGACTACACAACATATTTACAGTCTTAAAGGGTCCAATATAAACAAACAAGCACTAAATCCTTATACAAAGACAAACTTTACATCTTTGGGACAATCCCTCAAATCTGCTATGATAGATATTCTTGCAAACAATTCATTGTGTTACCTAAAGATAGGGAGTACAATCCTCAAGTGAAACCCATGTGGTGGAATGATAATCATTATTGCAAATAGCAAAGGTGTAGGATACACGATAAATAGTTGCAATAAACTAAGACATACTATTCAAGATCTTATTGATGAACTAGGAAATATTACAATTGATGGACATACTCCTAGAAATGTTGATCATGAAATGTACAAAGATCCCCTTCCTAAACATAGCAAAGGGAAAGCTTCTAACTTAGACATTAGTACGAACTACGATAATGTTAAGTATGACTACATAATCAATCACATTAGTGAAGAAGATAACTTTATGGCAACCTTTAACATAAAGAATGAAACATCTGAATGCATTAAAAAAATTTGCTACACTGCTATATTTTTGGAATTTTCAAAAACTCTTGGATGAAAATGCAACCATAATGAACCCTATGTTTTTGTGATTTTAGATTTTTTGAGCAAAAATGCAATTCATAAAATGACAATGTAATCATATGGTTTTTAAGAAAATTATATTTGAATGAAAATGTAACTAAGGAAATGACAATGTAATCCTATGTTTTTTATTTTTTTATTTTAGAATAAAAACGAGACTATGGAAATGACAATGAACTTAATTTTTTTTGGAATGAAAATGGACCTAAGGAAATGACACTGTAATTCTATGTTTTTTTGGAATTTTTACATTTTGGATGAAAATGCAACTAAGGAAATGAAAGTACAACCATATGTTTTTGGAATTTTTTATTTTTGGAATGAAATGTAAATAAAGAAATGATAATACAATCCTATATTTTTGGATTTTTTTAAATTTTTTTAATGAAAATATAACTAAGAAAGTGGAAATACATCAATCCTATGTTTTATTATTTTTGTAATGAAAATGCAACTAAGGAAATGAAAATGCAATCCTATATTTTGGAATAATTTAGTTTTGAAAATGTTGTAATGAAAACCTAAGTGATTCAAAGGAGAAACTAGACTTAAAAGATCAAAATGATGGGGTTGAAGTTTGATGAAGTCAAACCTTTAATTAGACTTATGAGCTACAAACTTTACTTGTTGGTATACATTTTTTTAAAAAGTGTTGATGAGGCCAAGATACCATAACAATGACAAAGGGATGATTTAAGATATGACCCTATAAGTTTTTAAAATTGTATCGAGACTAATATGAAAGCCAAATGGATGTCATATTTGCACTAAGGATTGAAATGAAAGGATTGAACCAAGACCTACAATTTCAACTTGGAAAATGCAACATAAATGATATCATGGGCTATAATTGAGCTATGCTATGTGTTATAATGAGAATCTATGTTGAAACCAAATGGAAAATGTAATCTAAACTAAAGATGGTGGATATGGATTGAACTATGAGACCAAATATTGACTAAGACAAAGTATATCTTAAGGGTGAAATTCTAAATTTTCTAATGCAAGGCTAAATGACATGCACTTTTTAGTCTTAGTAGTCTTTTCAATCTTAAACATCTTAGAAATTGGATATTTGACCCCTATAGGAAGGATCTATTTTAGGTCTTAGAAACCCTAATTTTGATAGTTAAATGTCTATCTGTTAGTGGTAAATGTAGCACAACTTGGATGTAGTGCCCCTGTGATTTTCTTTTTGCATTGTGGCCCCTGGATGGGTATCTAATGTTTGTTCATGTTGGATCTTGTTGTGATGGTGCCTATTTGATGATCTAGATTATGTGCCAGTGTAAGAATGTCACTTAATATGACCTAGGACATACCTTGTGGTTGATCACTATATGATTGTTGCATATCATTCTCTCGGTGTTAGCATGTTTGTTGTGCATCTAGTTTTTTTTATATCCTTGTTGTACTTTGGATGATTAAATAGATGTTGATAGAAAATTGTATTTGTGATTTCAGTAATGACATTATATGTGAAATAGTTCTACAATGTTGCTTGATTATATTCTCTAGCATAGGTGTATGGTGGTCTTGTGGCATTGTCATCTGAGTTCATGACAATTGTGGCATTAGTTAATAAATGTAATGAATTATGGTATCATTTTGATGATTAATGATGTTAATACTGACTGATGATCCTTGATGATACTTTTTATTATAGTTGATGATTAGTAATTCTTTAGCATATTGACCTTGGTAAGGTTGTGATTGTTATGGAGATCACAGGTAAAAGGTAATTAATGTATGTTCATGATCTCTTCTGATACCTCGTGTTATTTAAAGATTATTGATGAGATTTTAGGTTTCAAAGATTATTCTATTTGTATTCCTTTGAGCAAGTCATTTTTTATATTTGAGGGGAAAGTGTTTTATTATCATGTTTTTAATTTGGTTTTACTTGATTATTCATGAGCTATTCCAAAAACCTTCCCAAGGAGAATTTGAATTTGGCTTGGATGAAAGGATTTTGTCAGAGATTTTATGGGTATTGCATTGATCAATTTGTTTTGACATTTATTACTAGTTGGCCGAATTCGACATCTTATTGCGAGTTTGGATTTCTTTCAAGTTTATGGCTTTTCTTCATATGAGAGCTAGCATCTTCTTGTTTTATCTTTTAAATTTAAATTTGTAAATTTCAAATACTTTGTGAGTTTATTTAAAGCACATTCACATTTTGTAAGAGTTGAATTGATGCCTTTTTGAATTTATGGGAAGAAAATTTGGAAATGAGGGTTTAAATGGGGAAATGTTCCCCAAGTTATGGATGCTCAGATTGCAAATGTTATTGTATTTTTGGAGTGTTGGGTGGTTATGGTTCAATGGGTTTTCTTAGTTTTTTTTATTTGTTACATTTGAAAATTTAAGCTTTTTGGAGGTCCATCAATGATGGGTGGCCTCCATGACTACTTTTTAAGCCAATTGGGCATTTGGTAAAAGTTAGAATTAATGTGTTTAAGTGTGGTTTGATTTTTTTAAACTATGATATTATGTAAGCAAATTTAATCATTGGAATGATTTGGTAATGTTATCTTGGCATTATGGCCAATTGAGTTGGACATGGCATGATAATATTAAAAGATATATGAATTCCCTTATTTATTCCAAGTGTGAGTTCATAATGCTTTGAGAAATTTGGGATGTGCATTGGGATCTAGTCTTGAATGTGTTATGGTGATGGTATGATTCATGGCATGGATGTGGTTCTCTAATAGATGGATTCTAGATGTGTGTACTATTGGTGTTTGATTGTGTTATCATGATGCCCTCAAGATGAGTGGTCTTCTTAATTGTGGTGTATGATTACCTTTCATAGTGCCATTGGTGCTATTGGATTGTTTATATGGATGAGTTGTATACCTGATCTATTGGTGGTTCATTGTGTCCCCAAGATGTCTTCATGTGGACTATACTTCTTGTTATGTTGAGAATTTCATGGCCTTGAGTAATCGTATACCTTTTATATTCTCATGCATGTGATGTGAACTTGGGACATGAAGTGGACTTCTTATTGTGTTGAGAATTTCATGGTCTTGAGTAACCATATACCTTTTATATTCTCATGCATTTGATGTGACCTTGGGCTCCTTATGTGATATGTTCTTTGTGCATTAAAGTATACTAGTGTATTGATGGTGTTGTAAGCCAAGATGCATGATTGGGGTGTGTGCACTTTGGCCATATGGTTATCTATGTGAGCATGATGGAGAGGACCTGAGAGTACCTCATGGTTGAGTGGCATGACTATTTGTCATTGGGGACTGGTGTACAAGTATTTAAGCAGTACCAAAATATATGATACCTCCTTCATGACATTATGGTTCTACATTTATGTATTCTTGTACTTATATGCTCTTGTTTGTGCTTCCATTTAATGTAATCATTTATATGATTTATATGGTTGCAATCAAGTTTAATTGACATCAATTTTATATATATATAGTACTCGGTGTGGAGGAAAATTTTATTATGTTGTACATTGGTGTCAGCACTTGTATTTTTGTAAATTTGACCTTTCTAGGTAGTTATGCACATACAATTATTTCCCTTGTGCATATTGTTTATGTGTTTTGTTAACCTATGTAGTCAAGCTCAAACGTGTTAAACATTAGAGGGTTAACAATAATCAAATAAAGACATGTATTCAAACAAAACTACAACAAAGACACCACATAACCTCTAATAGAGATAAAACAAGTGCACCCAAGACTTGTTTGATTTCCTCTTTTGGGAGAATGTGGGTGTGCTCTCCTAAACAATATTTCTACTCCCAAATAAAAAGATCAATGATGAATGAAGCTACAAGCACTAATGGAGATCAAATGACTACAAGACTAGTATGAGGAACTACCATGTAATATTGATCCAAGATTGATAAAATATGAAGCTTACAATTTCTAAGATGATTCTAGAATGGGTCATTTAAGAGGGGAGACAAAGTTGAAGAGTGGGAGAGGCTCAAGGTTGCTCACACATGCATGGGAAAATTCCAAAGAGGGAAGTGGGAACCAACATGTAAGAGTGTAGGTGGCCATTTATGGAAGGTGGTTAGCCACCTTGGAAAGGGTTTCTCACACATGTGTGAGAAAATCATTAAGCTTAATGAAATTAGGAATCATGTAGATTAGATAATTAATCTAGTATTAATTCAAATGATAGGTTTAGTGGGTGAGGTGATGCGTGTTAGGAATGGGAACACTAAGAGGGGGGGGCAAATCAGTGTTCCCTGTATTTTATCTTTTCTCTTTAATCTTATGCTGAGCATAAATGCGTAAGTACTTAAATAAACATTCACATAAACATCAAATATGAAATCAACACATGACACCAATATGATTATGGGGAAACCCAAATAGGTAAAACCCCGGTGGGAATTGACACCCACTAATATTCTGCACTAGTGTTTTGTGATCCTTGCTAGAAGATCCTTTACCCTGTTAGGAGTAGCTTTACAATGCTTTAAGTACAGTAGATCTTGTTAAGGGTCAGACCCTATTAGGATTCTTTTACAATCATCCCTATTAGGGGAGAGGATGCACTATCTAAGAGCTCACTGCTCAAGTGGTGAAGGCTACAACCTTCTGATTTCAGATACACACTATATCTGCAGGATGAACTATCACTGTGACACTGCTTGTGAGATCAGTTCCTTTAATGCGCTGATGCTTTGACCTCTTGTAAAGCTCTAATACATCTTCTAGTGTCTTTGCATACTTCTTCTATGCTTATCACAACTCTATTTCACTTCCATATCGAATACAATGGGTGCACCTTATATTTATGCGCTCATACAAAATACACAATTAGGTCATCCCTATAACTAATTACAAACAACACTTCCAAATGAATTGGCTTAAGCATTCTTAAAATTATACATATAAACATGTCAAAAACCTAGATACAATGGGTGCATAGCCTTTACAATATTACATTATAATCACAAATCAAAATGCTAACTATCGGCTCCATGCTCTGTTCTCTGCTGGCACACACTGGCTATGCAACTTCAATTGACTATAACTTTCTTATCCTTGCACATCTTCTTATGTGCTCATAGAATAAGCAATAATATAGTCTAACCAACTTAACTTCTAGGGCGCATACCATAATTCTTCCATACACATGTGCTATGATGCTCTGAGCAGCTAGAACTCTATATAGTGTCCAGTCTTCAACACTTAACCGAATTCTGATCTTTACATCAAGTGCGTTGACTCCAAACTGCTATATGACTTTGTTTCCATAATGAAAATACTATATCTAGTCATATACCTCAGTATAGTCAACTTTCCAACAATATCCCCCTTTTTCATTGATGCCAAGAAAGGAATATGGATAAGTTGCTAACTGTCCCTTAACACAAAAACTTTTGTCTTCTATACATTTTTTATACATAATCTTCTTATATTTGCCTATACATATTATACTCCATATTCTATACACAACTCCCCCTTTGACATTAATGACAAAGGTGTACCAAAAAATTGTATCTGCACATACTTACTTAGGGAAAACATCCGGATATGCTATCTTGAGGTTCTGTATCTCCTTCTTCCAAAAATTTATCAAGGAGTTAACTATCTGGAGATGGGCGCATAAAGCATATTGAAGCTTCTCCATCTTCTTCAAATCTGTGCTCAGACCTTGATCATAGGTAATCATTGTAGCATCAATATCCTTTATGTTCTGATTGAGAATGTCTAGTGAGGGGGCAAGAGCATTCCTCAACTGAGTCTGTCTAGACCTTAATTTTGCCAGTTCTTTCTCTGCCTTCTCAATTTTGTCCAATTGACCCTGGTAAAACTTATTGCACATGTTTACATCATTGGATGAGTCTTTCACTGAACTCTTCACATGTTCAATCATAGCTTTTGCATCTTGTATTGTCTTATGATGGGCATCAGTAAGCTTATCTTGGTCCATGCAATTTGCAATGAATTTCCTTCCTTGATCAGCAAATTCTTTCAAGGATGCTTGTCCTGTCTTAAGTGAATTCAGATCTAGAGAAAAGTTTCTCATCAACTCATCAGTCACTTCTCTTCTACAACTTTGGATGCAAATTCTTCAAGGATAGAGAAATTACTTTTAAACTATGAGATAACTATACTCACATCATCAACCGAGTGTACCTTATTCACTTGCATGTTTGTAGGCAACAAACTATTCAGTATGTTCACTGATTCCACAAGGAGAGGATTTCTCATGACTTGTTTCTCCTTTTCCTTCTCCATAGCTAAGACGCTGAACTTGATCAGGTCTTCTTCTTTCCATGAGTCCAAACTGGATGTGTCAGGTGTCAAACTTGACAACAATGTTGAGGAGGGAGTGATGGGAGTGCTATCCATCACTTTTAGTTTTACCTTGGGTAGATCCACAAAAGTTTCATCTTTTTCTTGATCTTTTTTTTTCCATCTTATCTTCTTCTTTCTTATCTGATATGTTTTCAATTAATACCTCTTCTTGATGAGTGGGAGGTGTGTTGTTGCATAAGATCTCAGCCTCTTGTGTACTCACAAAAGCTTCCTCAAACTTATCTAAGTCTGTGTTAGTGGCCGCCATGGCTATCTTCACATTATCAATGATAATGGTGCTATCCTTGAGTGATTCTAACATGGGTGTAGACTTGTATGCATCTGTTTGTACTTCCACTGCAAGCGCTAAATCCTAAGGACTTGTAGAGTGTTCGTTGATAGTCTCTACCACTTTTTCTTGCTTACTAGGTACTTTAGAGATGGGCACAAACATAGGTTTCATGTGTTGTTCTAAGAATACCTTCTCAAAGGCCTTCTCTATTTCCTTAGAGATCAGCTCATAGTCTTTGTTCATGAGATCTTCTTGTTCTTCTGCTGCACTTTTCAATTCCAAAGAAATCTCCTCTTCCCTTTCCTTGTCAAGGTTTGCTTGGGATACACCATGAATCCTTAAGATATCTGATGTGACTTTAGCAACCTTCCTTTTTGTTGTTGTGCTATTAAGCTTTGCATCTATTTCTCTTGTCTTCTCCTCATATGTTCCCCACCTAGGTTCATTAGGATCTTTGGGGGCTGAAAGTAGTGCCTGTGCATATGCTTCAAGGACCTATTCCTCTACCTCATAGCCAAATGGATGAATCCGCGTAGTCCTTGGTTCAACAACTTCCATATAAGTTGTATCAGTTTCCACCATAAAACAAATTGAATCCTTATACTTTTCCACAATACTCTCTAGAATCTTGTATCTCATTTGTATCTTAGCTCTAAAGGTCTTCAATTCTAATGTTATATAATCCCTTAGTGTGCTTTCAATGGATTCTTTTTTGGGTATCTTAAGCATGGTAGGAAGGGACTTGTCCAAATACAAATCTGATATCTTGCCCACTATATGAAGGTACATGTAGATGATTAGTGACCCAAACCTAAATATCTTTGTCTTGTCATGCTTGATGGCCTTGATGTTATCTATCAATTGTGCACACAAGATCTCACACAATTTGAATTCCCCATCTTCCTTCACTAGTCTGATGGCTACTAGAATAGTTCCCGCAGACACACTATTCACCCTGATGGTGTGATGAAATTTGTACCCCAGTATCATTGACATCAATTTGATGTCTTCTTGCTCAATAGGCTCGATGGTCATACCACGCCTATTGCTCATTGACTTACATGTTTGTTCAACCATCTTTCTAACATCCTTGCCCATAGGAAGGATGACGCCTATCCTAGAAAGGCATGTCATCTCATGTATCAAGTCATTTATGATTCTAACTAGTACATCACCAATCCAAAATAAATCATCATGAATTCTTCTCAATAAGATTTTTATCCATTATGTCTCATAGAATTCATATGCCATAGCATACTCAACAATTGGGTGATCATTCCATTTAGCATATTTATCCAAGAATGTTTTGTCAGGTTTCAGCATGGTATCCAAGTGCACTCTAAGCCTATCCAACCCAACTAGTTCCTTCTTACAATAGATATATGCCCTAATATCTTCCACATGCATGACACCCATAGGCGTGCATGAGAAAGCTCCCTCTAAATGATATAGGGTTGATTTAAATGGATGCCTCTTGAATATGTATCTCTTCTTCTCAGCAACATCAAAAACTATGGGAGTGGCCATGACTTACTTGTAAATGCTTTCCAGCTGAGCTCTGAGATAATCTGAAGGCTTCCGAATCGGTGCAATGAGCTTAGGGTTTTTGCAACTGATCAAATGCACTGATAATTGCAACAAATCTCTGATAGATCAATCTCCAAGACTTCACAACAACTTCCAAGGCTCTTTCTTCTCTCCTATCGCTTTGAATTTGAATGCAATGAGCAATCAAATAAGTTTTGTGTACTTTAAAGTGAAAATTTTTCCATTAATGCAAATTGCGTAAACCAAGTTGTCACTTCAAAATTTGCAACTCGAGTTCTATTAACAATCAGCATGTGCACTCTTGCACATAGGTACCTCTATACTCCAAAAGCTTAAGTCCAAAGGTGCATACTCTTAGGATGAGTATACCAACCGCACAGGTGTCTAGAGTTAAATTAGCTCCCCATATGACCCTAAGGGCCATTCATCCAGATGTAGAGGGTGCGTCCACTACGGATGCATCCAATACATTCTCATCAGTCTTTTCCTTCTTTATCTCTGACCAAATCATGCTCACATCATCTGAGGCTTTGACAAAGTTAACTTCTCCCACGAGATCCAAAACTGGTTCTCTGGCCTTTTTAGGGCTTCCCTGACCTTGTGTCCTTGATCTACATATCCTTGAGATATGTCCAGCCTTGTTACAAGAGTGACAAATGACTGGAGGTCTTATATTCCTCGACACATTGACATGAGTCACCATTCTGCATTGTTTTGTTGTGTGACCATTATAGTTACATAACTGGCATGTAACATTCTGAGCACTTCTTACATTTGTCTGATTCTGATTTCTCTGATCTTGTTAAATTATATTCTTCTTACTAGTCTTGCAATTCATAGCTCTATGACCAAACTTGTTGCATGAATAATAGTAGCCATTAAAAGATCTTACCTATGTATAGTTCCTTGCAATGTTTCCATGCCTGTTACAAGAAAAATAAGTGTGTTCTACTTGCTTGTGCTCATTCTTAGGTGGTCCACCATTATCTATTGTTTGATCTTCAGTCTTTTTAGCATCAATAGAGTCCTTTTGTGAATCCTTTCTTGCTTGCATATCGTCTATCTAATTTTGTGCTTCATTGTATCCAATACAATTGGTGTCTCCTTTAACTCTTCTTGCATACAACTGAGATTCTATCAAATCAGAACTAGTGTGTAATTTGTCAATGTGATTCTTTGCTTCTTTCAATTCAAACTCCATGCTTTATTTTCTATTCCTTAGCTCCAAGATTTCCATGTTCGATTGCCTTAGTTCTTCATTCAGCTGAAGGTTCTCTCTGGTCTGTTCATCATAAACTGCCTGATTATTAGTCAACTTATCATCAACCTCTTCAAGTTTTTCTTTTAAGGATTTGTTTTCTTCATTGAGCTTCTTGAATATTGTCCCTAGATCACTGGTAGAGCATTCTTTCAAATCTTTCCTTAGCTTTTTTATGACTAATTGAGCATCATTGAGTTTTTCCTTTAGTTCTTCAAATTCTCTTTCTGACTTGTCCAGATCTTCAAGAGCAGATTCAAGATTTCTTTTCAAATGTTTCATTTCAGCTTTGTCCATGATCTCCTCAAGTGGTTAAACTTCTATGCTAAGGATCAGAGCTCTAATACCAATTGTTAGGAATGGGAACACTGAGATGGGGGGGTGAATCAATGTTCACTATATTTTATCTTTTCTCTTTAATCTTATGTTGAACATAAATGCTTAATTACTAAAATAAACATTCACATAAACATGAAACATGAAATCAACACATGACACCAATATGATTACGGAGAAACCCAAATAGGTAAAACCCCAGTGGGAATTAACACCCACTAATATTTTGCACTAGTGCTTTGTGATCCTTGCTAGAAGATCCTTTACCCTGTTAGGAGTAGCTTTACAATGCTTTAAGTATAGTAGACCTTGTTAAGGGTCAAAACCTGTTAGGAGTCTTTTACAATTATCCTTGTTAGGGGAGAGGATGCACTGTTCAAGAGCTCACTGCTCGAGTGGTGAAGGCTACAATCTTTTGATTTTAGATACACACTATATCTAAAAAATGAACTGTCACTGTGACACTCTTGTCAAATTAGTTCCTTTGATGCACTGATGCTTTGACCTCTTGCAAAGCTCTAATACATCTTCTAGTGTCTTCAAATACTTCTTCTCTACTTATCACAACTCTATTTCACTTCCATATCGAATACAATGGGCGCACCTTATATTTATGCGCTCATACAAAATACACAATTAGGTCGGCCCTATAACTAATTACAAACAAAGCTTCCAAATAAATTGGCTTAAGAATGCTTACAATTATACATATAAACATGTCGGCAACCTAAATACAATGGGCACATAGCCTTTACAATATTACATTATAATTTCAAATCAAAATGATAACTGTCAGCTCCATGCTCTGTTCTCTGCTGGCACACACTAGCTGTGCAACTTCAACTGACTGTAACTTTCTCATCCTTGCACATCTACTTATGCACTCATAGACTAAGCAAGAATATAGTCTAACCAACTTAACTTCTAGGGAACATACCATAATTATTCCGTACACACATGTGTTGATGCTCTGAGCAACCAGAACTCTGTATACTGTCCAGTCTTCAAGACTTAACCAAATTTTGATCTTTACATCAAGTGCGTTGACTCCAAACTGTTATATGACTTTGTTGCCATAATGACAACACTATATCTAGTCATATACCTTAGTATAGTCAACTTTCCAACAATGGGTGTAGGCTAGGCTTTAGGTAGGATTTAGATTTAAATTAAGTTAAATTAATTTAAATTATAGTTTTAAAAGAAATACGAATATGGAGGATTAAATAAATTTAAATTTATTTAAAAAGGGACTTATGAAGGACATGTATTAAACTAATTTAATACATTAGAGGGGGATGTATTTAAATTACATTTAAATACTATAGGTAATGAACCTAGTATAATTAAATACGTAGAAGCACATAACAAATAAAATAAATTAAAATAAATCTAATTAATTAATTAAAATTAATTATAGTTTCAAGGGGGCATTAATTAAATTAAATATAATTAATATAGAGTATCAAGGGACTTTTTTAGATGTCTACTTCTTTTCCCTCTTTGATGTGGTTTCAAAGATGGCATCATGTCAAAAAAGGAAAATAAGATGCCTCAAAGAGAATTAGCTACCTAGGTGTCGTGTCGAAGTGATGATAGTAAGAGATCGTACCCCCTCGAGAAAATAATAGGTCAGGGAGGGCTATAAGTCGGACCAAAGGACCCTAAAAGAGGTCTCTTTCAAAACTCTTGAGTTCAAAAACCTAGAGCACCTAGAGTGAAGATGGAAGCAGAGCAAGAGAAGAAACAACTTGGAGAGCACGTATAGGTCTACCAGAGGATGATAGACTAGGACCCACCAATGTGTACATGCGACCCACATTTGTTCTTTCATTTATACTTTTTCAGATTTACATTAATTAGGGTTGTGCATCCATTAGGAGGTCTTAAACATGATCGGGGTGGAGACATTGATTGCTTGATCAACATCTATGCAGATGCTAATCGGTCAATCAATGTCCTTGAAGATAAAGGTTTAGGGGTGGAGATGTCGATTTCCATATTGGTGTCTACACAGACATCAAAAATGGAGATTTGGAGATTGGGGAGATGAGATCCTAGAACCATGTCTCCATGGATTGGCCTTTTTCCCAATCTGCATCTCCATTAGTGAATTGGCATCTCTCTCGAGTGAATAGAAGGCAACTAGATAACATTGAAAGATACGTCCTAGTGGGTTCAAGGTTTGACTTAGGGTGGACTAGGGCATGATGCCCCAATTGGGACTAGGTTGGGAAAGAATAAGACAGGTTTAAGGCAAACTAATATGGGTTCTTAATGGATGCAAACATAAAAGCCTCCATTGGGGTCGAGGGATAATTAGCTCACCACTATGGTGTTATGGAACTAGTTGAGTGTGGTAGAGCTCGATCAGGTAACTCTTTATGGATTTTACCACATACAGAAGTTCTCTAGGATTTAAGCACATAATGCGCTCATGGCTGCACTAGTGGAGAGGTGGCACAACAATACCTCTAGTTTTTATCTATCGATTGGGGAGGCTACAATCACAATGTATGATGTGTGGAGGATTTACCAAGTGTCAATTAGGAGTTTGATCCCATAGTACATTCTAGAGAGATTAGAGTACTACATGGAGCCATGTTTCAGGAAACCAATGTCCAGCCTTCCACAAGATCAGACCAGGATGCCATGGCAACAAGCTATAGATATGTGTTTACCGAGACTAACTCTACCTCGCAGGTTTTATCAGGGGGAGGATGCTTCTAGATTTAGCATGTCACAGATTCACACATTTATGGGCTCAATGTCTAAGCCAGGTGTTAGAGGAAGGTGAAATTTATTATTGGGGGTATATTATCTTAGGATAGTTATACCGTGATTTACACGTGTGCATACCAAGGTGGCAAGAAAATTAGGATAGGTGTATCACTTATGTTAGTGTGGGCCTAGGAGAATATAGTAGTAGCCAAGCATATTAGGACACAAGAGCACAAGCATCCTTATGAGCCATATGCTTGTAGATAGCAACACTCAATTCAGTATTCATTAGTGGGGAGGACAAGATATTAGTGGAGGTTGTTAGACGATCTCTTGGTATTCAAGTGGACACCATACAGGAATTGCGATCCATGGGGGGATCTTGGATGATCATCACCAAAGAGAGGATGAAAGAGAGGATATCTACCAATTATCCTTCATTCAGACACACTACTGGCTATTAGGGAGGACTATATATATGATCTCTAGATACCATCCCTCATGGGTGATATAATAGTTTAGTGTTACACGAGATGCAGTACCTGATGGATTTCCACATTCACATGTGACACAAGAAGTGGGATTGTGGGTACATGGAGTGGATCTGATGTAGGCTTGATCCAATAGGAGATTGTTGTCCTCAATTTTGACATCAAAAAATTGTGGCAACCCTACAGAATTTTTCTTATGAATTCATGGGTGTATCATCTATGATTTTGATGTTTTGGATAATGCGTTATAAAGACAATTCGTCATCCCTGAAATTCTCTTTATTTTGTACATTTCATGCATCCTTTTTAAGGTTTCCCATCAAGTTAATCACCTTATCGCTTGTCAGGATGAGTTTTTATCTTCTAACTGCAAGCACTTGATTTTTGGTAACCTTTAAGTCCTTTTCTTTATTTTTCTCTTTCTTTCTAGCAATTTTTAATGTTGATTTTCCCTTGAGTCAATAGTCATTTGAAATACACTTGTTTCGAGCTAACTTAGACATTAAACGGAGTTGTACAACTCAAGTTATGATGTAAAAGATGGGGTTTTTCACGCTGACTACATATTTTTAAAATCCTTAAAAGGTGAGTTTTTCAAAGTCAATTGGACGAGTTCAAATTATATTTAATATATTAAATGGATTTTAAAGTTCATTTTCAAATTTCAACTCATTTCAAGTTGATTTGACTATAGTTTTTAATGTTTTCATGAAATTAGCTTTAAAATAATCTAATTTCATGTTACTTTATTAAACACTATAGTTATTTATTAAATTAATTTAAAATTAAAACACTTAAGTTCAAAAAGGTGTGATTTTTATTCTTCATTACATATCATCAACATGCAAAACACTTTTTAAAACCCACCTCTTGAAATTAAGTCTTTTATACATTAAATATGTTGTTTTTATATGCAATTGCATATGTAAAACATGTAAAAGTGGCTTTTTCTAAGCCAAAAGCATGTTTTATAAGAATGTGCAATTGAACTCAAAAAGAACGTATTTAATCCTTTATGAGTGTTGTTTTTATATGTGATTGCATATTGAAAACAATGTATTTAAAAACTCTCCAAGTGGTTTTTTCCTCATGAAAGACATGTTCTAATCAATATGTAAATGCACTTGAAAAGTGTGTTTTTAATGGAGAATCACTAAGGGTGTTGTTTTTAAACCCAAATACATATCTTTTGATGTATTTTTACATGTGCAAACTCTTCTGCAAACAGCGTATTTAATCCTTCCTTTTAGGTGTCAAATTTTGAAGCCATTGCATATGTTTTAAAGCACATGCATACACATGTTTAAAGTGTGTTTTTAACACAGCACTTATGGACGTCAAATTTGAAGGCATTTACATGTCTTTTTAAACATGCATTTGCATCTTAAAAATGCATTTTAACTTCCCTTTGGCTGTGTTTTTGGGAAGTGGCAATTTTTGAGAGGAAAACATGTGTTTTTTACTTCAAAAACCCCACTTTTTGGGGGTGTTTTTGAAAAAAATGGGATTTTGAGGCAAGAAAACACTTGAAAAATGGTCAAAACTTAACCATTTTGACTGCTTATAGGGTTGATTTTGCACTAAATTTCCCAAGGACCATTCTTGGATCATCAAAATTGCATTTTAGAAGATGTTTTGCTCTCAAAACAGCCCGTTTAGGGAAAGTTTTTGGGCATTTTTGCTCAAAAACGGCCCATTTTTTACCACTTTTCTTTACCAAAATCAAATCTTTTGCTTCTAAAATGAGTTCTTGGGCATTACATTTCATTTGAAGCTTGTTTATCATTATTTCTAAGTTGTTTTTGATGCCCTAGGTGTCATTTTGGTTGCTATTTCATGTGCATTGGAAATGGTCAAAACAGTTGCTATTTCTTGGCATTTTATCTCTCATTCTTTCCCACTTGGCTGTATATGCATGTTGACTCTCCAAAATTGAAGGAAAAAGACTAGGAAAAAGATTTATATATAGTTTTTAAATCCCATCTTTCCTAAATCCTAAAATCCATTGATTCATTTCAAATTTTGCCCAAGATTTCTTCTTGAGGATTGAGCTAAATTCTTTTTCCTATTTTCTTCCCAAGATATCTTGTTTACATGTAAACTTTCATTTTTAGATTTACATGTGTTTGAATTTGTGTTCCTTCTATCTTCCGTCTTCATTTCTCCAAGTTGCATATGTAAGTGCTTCATCTTGCTTGTATATGCAGTTGGGATTAAAAATATCATTCTTGAAAGAAATCGTCAAAGAAAGCAAGCTTATTGATATGCACATGCAAATCCATTTCAAAAGCCCACTTTAATGCTTACCCGCACTCCATCAGTGCTTGTTATATCGCTGCCACATGACTTAAAACTCATGATGGTGGTTGATTCAACTCCATTATAAGAAGAAATAATATCCATTCATTTTCTTACCATTTATCCTCCATAATTCTTGTTGTCTCCATATGCAACCACCTCCAAGAAACCTGGTTTTGGGTCTTCCTTATCATATTTGAGCTAAAATCCATTCACCTCTTCACTCTCCTAAATTTTTTCAGCCATGTGCTATGTTCATAGTCTTCCAAAATCCATATTTAAAAAGCATGCAATAGACCCATCCAAGCTTCATTTTCTCACATAATACTTGTTGTCCATTCATGTGTAATATCCTCTGAAAAACCTATTTTTGGTTTTTCTCACAACACAAGAGCTAATCTAACCCAAATCCATTTGTTCTTCCATTAATCACAAGTGTTCCATTCACTTACAATACCCCAAGCTCATTTCTTGTGCATCCAAAAGGTGCAATGGATCCATCGCTTGAAGATGTTCTTACCCTGTGGAATCTTCATGTCACAGCTACTTAGGCACATCAGTTACCATGTCAGGAGAATTTCTAGCCAACATTAGAAAAGGAAGCCCAAAGGATTAAAAGGAAGATTCAAGAAAGGTTAGGTTTGAAAGCCTACAATCATAAAGAATTCTTTCAAGGCAGAGATGGAAAGAAACAAATGTGCTTCTCAAGAAATAACCAAGGATGCAAGTTCCTATTCTAGATCAAGATGCTTTCACCTAACTAGAGCATATCAACCATCACACATCTTGTAATAGCATGAAGACAAACAAAAGATGATGTAATAGGTGTTGTGTCTTGTCAGGCACTTAGAATATTTTCATCATGTCTTTGTAATTTGTATTTGACATATGTAATTTCATGTGATAGTATCACATGCAAAGTTGTAACATGTAATCAGGTTGCAAGTGCATTAGGCATGCAACTTTGAAAAAGTCAATATTAGTTAGTTAGTTAGTTAGTTAGGGAACAAGTCAAGGTGGTTAAGGATTTTCCTCTTTCCTCTCCACCTTTCTCTCTCCTCTTTTCCTATATAAAGGAGGGAGCTCATTGTAAATAATCATCTTTGATGATCATAGATCTATACCTTTTTTGTTCAACTGCAGGAGTCTCATATGTGCTAGATAATTTATGTCCACTTACCATAGGTGTTCCAACTGGTTTACAGTTCTCCATTCCAAATCTCTTCAATAAATGGTTTAAGTACTTTGTCTGACTTACAAAGATACCATCACTATTCTATGTTATCTGTAATCCCAAAAAGTATTTCATTTCACCAATCATGCTCATTTCAAATTCAATCTTCATTTCATCAGCATATTTATCACTAGCTTCATCTTCTCCTCCAAAAATAATGTCATCAACAAAAATAACTACAACCAACAAACCATTTTCAATCTCTTTTGTGTATAGGTTGCTATCAGTTGTGCCTTTTGTAAATCCCAATTTCAACAAATACTTATCCAATCTTGCATAACAAGTTCTAAGTGCTTGCTTTAGTCCATATAAAGCTTTCTTCAATTTACATACCATGTCTCCTTATTGAGTCAAAGGAAAACCTTCAGGCTACTCAATGTAGACTTCTTCTTCCAATTCACCATTCAGAAATGTTGACTTCACATCCATCTGATATACTTTGAATTTCTTGAAGGCTACATAGGCCAAAAATATTCTTACTATTGGCAATTTGGCTGATTTGGTTACATAGATGTTGTCATTATGGAAACATATGATCTACATGAAGATCGCACAAGTCAGAGAGCTAGTATGTCAGAGCGCAATGCGAAATTGTCTAAGTATGAGACAATGTGTTTTTACTAGTGAACCTAAAGATAGTTTTTGTTTGTGATGTCGACTAGAATAATTTTAGTGCTTGCGCACTTGAACATAGACTCTATGGTGACTATTGAAGACTCATCTCAAAGTGCAAGTTAGAACGGTATGTATGGAAGAAGTTATGACAGTTTTTCTAAAGATAGTGTTAAGCCGACAGGATAGAATATGAAGACAGAATTGATAAAGAGTTAAGGGATTATTTTGTTTATCAAAATAATGACTTAACAATATAAAAGGATGACATCCTAGATTTTAACCCTTGGGTAAAGTTATTTTTTAATATGATAGCCGACTGAAAAGTTATTATCCTTAATAACTTGTATAAATGTAATTGTAAACTGTAAGAAGAAAAATGATAATCAAGAAGTGATATGATGTGAGATATATGATGTATATGTAATAGCGATAGTGAAAGAGTAGCAAAGAGATATTGATGCAAGTAGTACAAGGTTATGTACCCTGACCTAATTTTGTAATCAATAAATATTATACATTACTTGTTTGGGCAGTGGGCTCATCTGGTAATCACATTTTGTACTACCAACTCCTAATAGGGTTGAGGCTTCTAACAAGGCCTATAGTCCTTTAATCAAGACTAAAACACTATATGCATGTAATAGGCTCCTAATAGGTTCAACATCCTTAAAATGATAATTTTGATTAGTGGATCTTTGTGGGTACCATCCCCACTGGGTTTTTCCCTTGGCCAGGGTTTCCTCGAGAACAAATAATGTGTTATGAGTTCTTTAGTTTTATTGCTATGCATGCTATTTAGCTTCTTATGTTATGCATGTGTTAAGATAATCTATTATATCCATAATTGGGAAAAAGTTAAATTTTGTAGAATACTGATTCACCCCCCCCCCCACTCTTAGTATTCCCTATTTCTAACAATTGGTATCAGAGCTTAGTTACTCAAAAAAGAATCATTCAAGGAAAGCCTAGCAGCTTGAGTAAGATCTCTATGGATATGGATCAACTAAAGAAGAATCTTGAAGAAGCTCTTGAACAGATTGATATGCTTACTAATGAAAGAGATGCTCTGAAAATAAAATATGATGATGCAAAGAACCTCATTAAGAAACTGAAAAACAAGTTGGAAGATCTGAAATCTGAAAAGGAATCCAAAATTTACATTGAAGATTGTGACGACAACTTAGAAAAAGAAAATGAGATCCTTAAGCATGAACTAAAGATAGAAAATCTGAAGCGAAGTCTGAAAGATGGAAATAGCAAGAATGAAACAAATCTAAAACCTGAGAATGAAAGTCTAAAGACTGAAAATGAAGGACTAAAATCTAAACTTGGTAAAGTAACATCTGAACTTGAGAAAGTCAATTTGCAGTATGCTGAACTTGAGAAATACAATGTGATAGTGAAGGGAGAACTGACTCAATCTAAGCAACAACTTGAAAGGCTATATTCAACTAGTGAGAAGATTGATGAACAAATATCTTATCAGAAACCATTCTATGATAAAACTGGTCTTGGATTCAACACTTTTAAAGCAAATGAAGAAAGCAAGCAACCAGATCTAAAAATATCTGAAAGTATAGATGAGAAGAAGTCTGATGAGACTAAAAAATTTGAAGATACACCTAAGGAAGAAGAATCACCTAAGCAAGAGGAATCACCCAAAGGTATGCAAAGAGAATTCAAAGGTAGATGTTTTTCTTGTAATACTACTAGTCATATGAAGAGAGATTGCACAGGTAAGAAATTCAAACCTCTTAATGGTTATTGTTATAATTGTCATAGATTTGGACATAGAGCTATTGAATGCAGGAAACCTAAATTTATTGAGAATAATAATAGTAGTAAAATGTTTAGGAATACTAACAATGCAAATAAGAAACCTACTGAAGATATGAATAGAAGAAATGGAGTAGTCTGTTATAGATGCAACAAGGTTGGACACATTGCTAGAAATTGCAGATCACAGATCAATCAGCCTGGACCAAGATATGGAAACAATGGAATAGTTTTTCAGATATGCAACAAGATTGGACATACAACAAGGTTTTGCAGAATGAACAATAGAGTTTTTCATCCTAACCCTAACCCTAGAAGTCATGCAAGAAGAAATGAAGATCTAAGTAACAGTCAGAAAGGATGTTGTAGTAATTTAGAAGAAGTGAAGTTTATCAAAAGCATAGATCAAGGAGACATATTTAGCACTAAAGGTAGTCAGGAAGGTGAAGTATTAAAAGGTAAGAATGAATCTTTACCTGACCCATCTCAAAGTACTTAATTTATGAAAATTGCAGTAGAATAGGAACTTAGATTAGTGTAGAAGTAGATATATGATGAGTTGAGTCTTGTGCAGTTAATGCAAGGTAGTATATGATGTTATAACGCTATTGTTAAGAGTGCAAAGAAAAATATTATGTTTTGCGAGATCGCAAGAAATTTTAAGTTTTGCAGGTTAACAGAATCAGCTTTTTGGAAAGAAGCAGCAAAAGAACTGAATGCGATGTCAAATCTAAGTGAGATTGAATTAATAAAAGGTCATGATCAGTATTATTTGATTATCAAAGTGAATTCAAGTGTTAAGGAGATCAAAGAGTAGTGATTGGAAGCATTTTGCAAGGATTTGGTGAAGAATTTTGTGTCGAATCTACACAAGCCCTAAATTGTGAAATCGAGGTATTTTACTTGGCAGATCTTTAAATCAGATAAAGAATTAGAGGAAATCATGGATGTTTCTTTGATTCACAATGTCAGAGATACAAATAGACCTAATATAAAAAAGGAACATGTAGAACCCTTGGAATATGATCCTAGGTTAGCTATATCATCTGTACCAAATAGAGTTTTACATCTAGAGAATGTTAGAAGTTATCTTGGATGCAAACTAGAGACTATCAATGATAGTAATTTCACCAAGGAATATCAAAAGATCTACAATCAAGACATGTCATTGAGAGAAGGATTTGAAAATTTGAAAGATAATGAGATTATTAAGTATGCATTATAGTATGAATTTGATAATGAAGAATGTACTAAGATAATCCTAAGCAAAATTCATAATGGGAAGTTTTGGTTAGAAGATAGAGTGATAGATATCATAGCTGATTTGATTCATGAAGTTACTGGACTATCTAAAACTAGATCCATTCCTTTAAATGAGAAGAACATGAGGAAAATAGTCATAGACAACACAAATTCATCCTATAATGGTAGAGGAATTATGATTAGCAAGATTCAACAAGATGATGTCAGATACTTATGCAAGATCCTAACCACTAAGTTTTGTGCAAACTCAAGAGAGGATGACATGGCAGCTAGAATGATACATGCAGCTTATCTAATGCATGTTGATAAAGTACAAGTTGATATGTGTGAGATTCTGAGAATTCAACTATTTGAGAATTTGGAGAAGATTAAGAAGACTAAGTATACACAGTTTAGATTCTCATCCTTAATCACTTATATGTTTTTTATCTATTGAGAAGATTTCCTTACACCATTGGAAATGACTGGAATGATGGCCAAACTACAATGGAAAGGATTAACCTAGTGTATAGGAGGCATGTTATTGATAAAGTGAATGAGAGTGTAGTGTTGGTAATTAAGAGATTTCAGGATTTAGTGTCTAGCAGATCAAGGATCCCACAGTCTCTTGTGGAGAAGTATAAAAATGAGATATGTTTCATGGTTGATACTGACTTTACTTACATTGAAGCAGTAGAACCTAGAACAGAGTTCATAGACCCTCTTGGCTATGAGATATCAGAGGTTGAGACAGAAGAATATGTGAGCAGGTTACTTAAGTGCATGCTGGACACTCACTATAATAGGTTTGGAACCTTTGAGGAGAACTTCAACTCCACAAAGACCTTACTTGAAGAGAAGTAGTCAAAGAAAAGAGTTGAGAGAACTATCAAGAAAATTCTAAAAGATACAAGGATCACTGAGCATGAATTCTTGGTAGCCAAGCAAACAGTAGCAGCAATCAGAGATATTGGATAGAAAGAAGTTTTGTCTGTTCCACCTCTATCATCAATTGCAGCACAGCAAGAAGAATCATTAGTCGAGGTGAAAGTGGAAGAAATAGAGAAGGATCAAGAAGAAAGGATATCCACTAGATCCACCTCCTCCACACCTATAAAAAGAGTAAAAGAGAGTGCTACTAGACCGGGTAAGAGGCAGAAAACATTGGTGCCACCAGTTGCAAGGAAAATTGCAGAAATCAAAGATGATGACACTTCTATTAAGAAGAAAACCTAGAAACCTAGAGTTGAGAAGGTTAATGAGAAGATCATTCAAGATGGAGACTTTACAAGAATGAATAAGTATTATGATCTCTATGATTATGCAAAGAGATTAAATCTGGAAAATGCAGTGGTAAAGCATATGATTTTGTCTAGTAAGAAGTTTGATACAATTCAGGGTAAGATACCTGATGACTTGTACAATAAACTTGTAAATAGGAAGAAGAGAGCATCAGAAGAGGACATAGCTATTAGAGAAAAGCTTGTAAGAAAGCTTTGTGTTGTGAAAGATGAAGTACAATTTAGTCATATTATGAAAGCTTTAAGCACCCATTTGAGAACCAAGAAGAGAACCATTCAGATTATGGGAGGTAGATATGAAGAAGTTATGCAGAAATAGAACACACAATCATTAAGGTAATGTCTAAGAATGCTGGAGAATCATTAGTTGCAGAAGAATCCAAAGATCAAGCAGTAGAAGAAGTAGAACAAGAGGACATTCCCTCTCCACCAGCCATACACATTGAGGACGAAGTCATGAATGTAGAAGGAACTAAGATCACCTTGGATAGTGATGATAACTATATTCAAGAATCTTCAAAACATTGTTGACAATTTGGCTTTTGAAGAGTAGGAGACTACCAAAGGAGAAGAGAAAACAGAGACCACAGTTGTAGAACCTAAAGTGATAGAAAAACCAGTACCTATTCCCACTAAAGAAGATATCAATCTTACACCTGAGACTGGCAAGAAAACTCAGATTGGATCTATGATTGAGAATTTGGGAAAGGAACTAGATGATGATGATTAGATGGAATCGATCACATCTTTGACCAAGATCATTGGAAATATTTGGGCTTAGGATTTTTACCCTACTTTAGGCATTAAGGCTAACAACAACTCTATCCTGACAATGGACACCTCTCCTAGCTGTGGGTAGACTATGAATGAAGAGGAATCTCTAGATTCTAGGTCGGTTCCTATGAAATATGGAATATCACTTTCCTGATCTGCAAATTGTTGCAAAAAGGGAAAAGAATACTATAACTAAAAGATTAGGGTGATACACCAATGAATAATTCAGACTTCGCAAAAGAGATGAAATTCAATCTTGACACACAAATGAATATCTTAACACTCTGAATCTCTGCTCAACATATAGGTTAATGAATTCATGCTATTAGGGTTCTACCACAAATAGCTTGGACGATTAACAAACATACATTTATCATACAACACCTAGGGGCAATTGATTATCTTGAGAAGGAACAGAATTTCATTCACTTCCTTTAGATAATAAATGATTTGACACTTGTTAGAAAAGATGAAAATAGGATTTGATATTGAAAAACAAGTACACAAATATGAGTCAAAGAATCTAGTTCATTCCTACAAAAATCTGACAAAATGATTACAAAAATGGCCTGCAAAGCACTTAGGAATGATATGTTCACTAATAACTATATGCCCTCTCTCCAAAATCTGCAACCCTTCATTGATCATAAAAAATCAATTTTATATCCAACTCCAACCTCAAATCTGAAAATCTAAGCTTCTCAATTTTAGCCTAAAAATGTGCCCAAAAATGTGCCACTAAACCAAGTTCCTCAAACATGCCTCTTCCCTAAATTTTTGGCCTAATATAAGGAATTAAATCCTTTTTACAAAGAAAGATTTCCAAAAATTATAA
This sequence comes from Chamaecyparis obtusa, assembly GCA_027943335.1. Taxonomy (NCBI): domain Eukaryota; kingdom Viridiplantae; phylum Streptophyta; class Pinopsida; order Cupressales; family Cupressaceae; genus Chamaecyparis; species Chamaecyparis obtusa. Next base: position 1,334,005 of record BSBK01000066.1, on the reverse strand, counting down.
ACAAGAAATTAATATTAAATAAAATTTAATATCAATTAACCTAACTTCATCTCCTAACTTATATTTCCTAACTTAGATAAAATATCTAAGTGTGAACTATACACAAAGTGGAGAAGTCGACGTGACCTCTAATCCACTTGCAATGCAATACAAAGACCGATGACATAAGAATGAAAGGTGGCATGTTTTTTGGTTTTTGAGGCTCTACTGGAACTGTCATGCATTGAATGCATTGAACTGCTTGGTGGACTCCAAAGAGTTATCTCATTTTCACCTTGGCATTTGTGTTTTCTTCATGCTTCTCAGAGAAGAATAGGGAAGATAAAACCCTAAATGTAGGAAGCTTTTGAAATAATCTGATGAATCTCGGCTCTCTAAAAATAAAGCTCTCTGTTGAACTTGAGCTTACTGATACACTTGAGATCACTGCTCTTAAACAAAGAACTTGACATTGAATGCAAACTCAGTTTCTCTGAATATGGATTGGAACCTTCGTCCGACTTTGGCAGGCAACTGTAAGTTTATCCTTAAGCTCTCTATTTATCTGCCGGAGATTTATTTTGAAATCACGGGTTATGCATGTAAGTCACAGTTGTAACTAGTATATATTCATCTTTTACTTTCATTATGCACAGACTCGGCTTTGATGACAGTTTATTTCTTTACGGGTTGAACTATGAACTCAAAAGCCTCTTTATTGTAACAGTCATAGTTTTTTACTGGTTAACTAGGTGTTTTATTCACTGAACTCGAGTTGTATTTGTAATTTTTTGGGGAAATGTTGAGAATAAACCCTAGCTCATATTTATCTTCTTTGTATCTATTCCTCTTTTGAGTTCTGCCAGTGTCTATTGAAGCCTTTGTTTGTTTGAGTATATAACTTGATCTACAAATAAAAATGTATGTTTGAAGAGCTCGGGCTCTATTCTGTCCCTATATTACATGCCATATAATATGGCACTTCTTTTTGTATATTCTTGGGCAGCTTGGGGCAGTATTTGTCTCTTGACTGGAGTCATTTCCTTGATTAACCTAAAGTCTCTCCATCTTAATGAAGAGCTAGAGCCCTTAATACAGCCGCAGGCACTTAAACTAGAATGATAGAGCTCAGGCTCTAACTGGCAGCGAGTTTTAGACTCATGACTAGGTTTTTGAAGCTTGAACTCTTTGTGATGCTTGAGGTTCAATGACTTCCACTTGCACTTAGCTACTTGATCATAACTCTAACTCCAATGAACTTGAGTTCAATAAAGAGCTCATCGTCTATGATGGCATTTATCCGTTGAAATCTGGAACTTGAATTTTTAGCTCATATTTTGGTACTATTGAAAATTAGCTTTTGACTTTGTTCATAACTCCAAGTCACTCAGCTTTGAGAACTGGAGATCTACGTCATGCAAAGCTTGATAAGCTTGATCTTCACTGGCAGATTACTATGAGAACTCAACCCTCATTTTGTTGAACACAAGATTTTTGATTAGCAATCATCAGTGGTCCATGGCTTCCACTAGAAACTTAACTCGACATATGGTGTTTACTTAGGGCTTCTTCCTCATTATTGCTTGTGATTTGGTGTTGACTTTTGGTAACATACCATAGCAAAGAACTCATTATTCATCGCATACATAGCTGTCTTTTATTCTTTTTATTGCTTGATGAATACTTGACTATTGTTGAACATAAAGATCATTGGAGCTGACTTATCCTTTGTAAACCCAAAAACCACTTGCAATGTTCTTATTCTGTGTAACGTGCTGGATTTGATCATAAGCTATACAAATTAAGGGCTTTTCTATACTGTACCCAGTTGGGAGTAGTCAACACCAGCATACTTATATTTCCTTTCTATGTTTGAAAATAGTGACCAACTCCTTAAAAGATGTCAACTATGTTTATTTTGTGTGACCATTATTTGTTGAACATGAATCTAGTAAATGACTGATTTTTCTTTTGCAAAAGTCTTCTTTATGAAATAACAGAACTATACCCAAAAGTTGTTGATACCTTTGAAATATACTTGTCATATCCTTATACTTATGAATCAACACTGTCATCAAATGATATATTCAACATTATGAATAAATGCATCTGTAACATTTGGCACTATTATTTGGTCATTTCCTGCTAGTAATGAATAAGGAACAACATATTTGAAAATCCACTGTAGCATGAGCTGTACCATTTTAACACTCTTTTATTCTGAACCATAATGCATGATTGGATACCTTGTGAAATTTTGTTATGGATCAATGATTCCAGATAAATCAAGCTTCTTTGCTAACTAAAAACAATACATTCCAAGTTGTGTTTGCATTATTAAAATCTTTAAATCTGAAAAGGTTGAATCTATATTAAGCTCTGATAGCTTGCATAGCATATGTCACATTTTGTTAGAGCTTAGTTCTTCTACTACTGTGATATTCTCCATAGATGTTTGAATCAGTGAGCATGTGTTAGATTTATATTTTGCAAAGCTCTATACTATGTTGTAGCAGTTATCACAAATAGTTCGTATCATTCATAAGACCTGAATCTATGCATTACACCACTGTCTGATTATCTTTCCTTGCTGGCAGCTTATGCATCTAGTATTTTCATAGTGAGCACTATAATACAGATTTATATTCTGCAATAGATCCATGATTTCAAATATGACAAGATTATAGCGCAAATTTCACTTTCAACAACATAATCTATTTATGGGGTTCGAGCATGGGCTCGTGACACCCACAAATAGATTATGTGTTCCTATGTTTGATCTTTAAACATCTTTTCAGAAAAATAAATGATATCTAGATATGATACTTATTCTGTGAGCAGCTTAAACTATTTAGTGTACTAGCATCAAATGATATATTCTTAACTACTAGTGTGTTCACTAACTTAAAGTTGCACAGCTATCTTTTTAACACTGCTTTTCATTTTATGTACATGCTCATTTTTCTATTGCATTGAATATCAGAAGTATATGCAGCCATGAAAGAATTGATTGTTTGTATGATGTTTTCATTCTTATTGCATTGCTTAGATCCAACTAGATCTAACAAACTCATCTGACCATGATACAAGACAACTCCTAAAGACTTAGGACCGGACAGATGCAAACTCAAACATAGACCCAGATGACTAGGACCAGATACAACAACCAGCTCCAGAGATGCAAACTCTTAAAGGCAATGCAGAGGACTCACTCATACCCTATCTCTTCTTTCTATTCTGCACTTTGTACTCTACTTATTGATAAGAAATATGAAGTATGAATGAACATTTGTAAATTACATTCAGTATGAATGCACAATGTAATGATCAATTATGAATTTGAACGTTTTGACATGTGATCAATACTTAGAGTACAATTTATCAATCTAATATGAATGCAATAACAAAAATGTTGATTCACATAACCTAAAAAGTACTGTTGAATGAAAGAACCTAAATGCACCCTTACTATTTGTCTATTATTTTGCATGATGAAAAATAGTGTAACATTTTTGGCAACTTCTGTTGGATGTCTGCCTACTAGACACAGACTCATACCTTATCACTAGGCAAATAGAGTCAGATAATTGGAACATGCATGAATGGAACCTTATTGAAATGAAAATGCACCTAAACCTAGACCTAGACTCATGCAACCTAAAACCTAGTGTTGGACTGCACTTATTGACATAAAAACCTAAACTAACCTACTTTAACCAGCTTGAAGCCTGGCTAAACAAAGCCATTCACTGATTGTGAAAAATAACTTCCCTTCCTTTTAAGATCACAATAATCCATATGCTTATGAATAATCATCATGAAATAAGCATATGAGATGAACGTGATCATTTTCTTGACAAGGATCTAACTAATATGAATTTTACTTGATCAAGCTGATTGTAAACACCATTATTATGAAGAAAATCAGCAAGTAGCAACTTTTGATGTAGATCCAACAGAGGCTTACTTACTTGACAAAATAGGACATCAAGTTGATTTGATTCCCTCTCAACTTCATCTTGCAAAGGCACTGGCATAGCTTGTCCTTCTTTTATAGTCTCCATCTTGACCAAATGCCTGATAGGACAGCCATGAGAAACAATGAACTTGGAATTCTCCTTGATGAATTCATGTTCCTAAGATGAAATTACTTCAGTTTGATTAATCTGCTCATCATGCTGGCTAGAAATGACTACCTCTTGTAGCTTGTATGTACTTTCTGGAAGTGAGGGCTTGACATTAAGATGCAAGCAAAACTACTTCATCTCATCCCAAAATTGATCTTCTTCTTCTTCTTCTTGATTCTTTTGTAGGAGAAGTATTTTCTTATCAGCACAAATATTTTGATTTGTTGTAATCTTCCTTATCTCAACTTGCTCAAAAAGAAACTTCTTTAGATCAACAACCTCCTTTTCAATGGTTTCCTTGTCTTCTTCCAGTTGAGAACACTTCTCAATCTGCATATGATACCCTTCCTTATACTTTTCAGCTGTAGAAGATAGGAATCCCATCTTTTGCTTGAGATCCTGTAGCTCTTTTTCATAGGACTCCTCCTGAGCTTTTGAATCTCTTTCTCTCCAACTGATATGCATGACCATGTTTTAACATGGCACCTATTAGTTCTAGAAATTTCTTGATAAATTCTTGTTGTGCTCTCAGTTCCTTTTCTTTTTCCTCTTGAAACTTCTCATGAAAGTCCTGATGAGATCTTAATTCTTTTTCTTTCTCTAAATGAAGTTCATTGCCTCTATCAAACATGGCCTTTAAGAGCTATCATCCTTTTTGAAGCTTCTTTTCATAAACATCTTTATGTGTCTCTAACCCACCTGCAAGCTTGGCTTCATTCCTCTTGTATTGTTCAGCTAGATACTTCTTGTAACCTTGATCTTGCTTAACCAATGCTTGCTGCTATTGGATCTGGGCCTGATAAGCATGCTCTTCTAGCTACCTATTCATATTATCAATTTGCATATGCAAATTTTGCAGCATACTTGTGGTATCTCTATTTTGTGAATCATTATCATTTGCAGAATAATAAAAATCATACTGGGATTGCTGATCTTGATAAGATTGAAAATGATTCTCTTGAACAAAATTTTCTTGAAATGAAGGAAAACTTGAAAACTGACCATCTGGGTAAGCATACCCTCCTTGAAAACTTGACATCTTTATTCATCTGAAAGACTGGGAATCAAAATATAAAATAACATTGAAACATACCAGCTTTTCTCCTTTTTAAATAATAGACTTTCCTTCACGAATCCACCAGATATGCGAAATGTGACCTCTTTCAGGTTTGAATATTGTTGATTACACACCAGAACCAACAAGTACTATATTGTAATTTGACCCATTCATTGAAGAACATGTCCCACCAGGCGTGCCAAAAATTGTTCAGGCTTAGAATTGTTACCTTACATCAGGCATTAAGGCTAACAACAATTCTATCCTGACAATGGAAACCTCTCCTAGCTGTGGGTAGACTATGAATGAAGATGAATCTTGGATTCTAGGCCGGTTCCTATAAAATATGGAATATCACTTTCCTGATCTGCGCATTGTTGCGAAAAGGGAAAAGAATACTATAACTAAAAGATTAGGGTGATACACCAATGAATAATTCAAACTTTTCAAAAGAGATGAAATTCAATCTTGACTCACAAATGAATATCTTAACAATCTGAATCTTTTCTCAACATATAGGTTAATGAATTCATGCTATTAGCGTTCTACCACAAACAGCTTCGACAATTAACAAACATACATTTATCATACAAGGCCTAGGGGCAATTGATTATCTTGAGAAGGAATAGAATTTCATTCACTTCCTTTAGATAATAAATGATTTGACACTTATTAGAAAAGATGAAAATAGGATTTGATATTGAAAAACAAGTACACAAATATGAGTCAAAGAATCTAGTTCATTCCTACAAAAATCTGACAAAATGATTACAAAAATGGCCTGCAAAGCACTTAGGAATGATATGTTCACTATATGCCCTCTCTCCAAAATTTTCAACCCTTCATTGATCATAAAAAATCAATTTTATATCCAACTCCAACCTCAAATCTGAAAATCTAAGCTTCTTAATTTTAGCCTAAAAACGTGCCCAAAAATGTGCCACTAAACCAAGTTCCTCAAACATGCCTCTTCCCTAAATTTTTGGCCTAATATAAGGAATTAAATCCTTTTTACAAAGAAAGATTGCCAAAAATTATAAACAAGAAATTAATATTAAATAAAATTTAATATCAATTAACCTAACTTCATCTCCTAACTTATATTTCCTAACTTAGATAAAATATCTAAGTGTGAACTATACACAAAGTGGAGAAGTCGACATGACCTCCAATCCACTTGCAATGCAATACAAAGACCGATGACATAAGAATGAAAGGTGGCATGATTTTGGTTTTTGAGGCTCTGCTGGAACTGTCATGCATTGAATGCATTGAACTACTTGGTGAACTCCAAAGAGGTATCTCATTTTCACCTTGGCATTTGTGTTTTCTTCATTCTTCTCGAAGAAGAATAGGGAAGATGAAACCCTAAATGTAGGAAGCTTTTGAAATAATCTGATGAATCTCGGCTCTCTAAAAATAAAGCTCTCTGTTGAACTCAAGCTTACTGATATACTTGAGATCACTGCTCTTAAACAAAGAGCTTGACATTGAATGCAAACGCAGTTTCTCTAAATATGGATTGGAATCTTTGTCCGACTTTGGCAAGCAACTGTAAGTTTATCCTTAAGCTCTTTGTTTATCTGCCGGAGATTTATTTTGAAATCACGGGTTATGCATGTAAGTCACAGTCATGACTGGTATATATTCATCTTTTGCTTTCATTATGCACAAACTTGGCTTTGCTGAGAGTTTATTTCTTTACAGGTTGAACTATGAACTCAAAAGCCTCCTTATTGTAACAGTCATAGTTTTTTACTAGTTACCTGGGTGTTTTATTCATTGAACTCGAGTTGTATTTGTAATTTTTTGGGGAAATGCTAAGAATAAACCCTAGCTCATATTTATCTTCTTTGTATGTACTCCTCTTTTGAGTTCTGGTAGTGTCTATTGAAACATTTGTTTGTTTGAGTAGATAACCTGATCTACAAATAAAAATGTATGTTTGAAGAGCTTGGGCTCTATTTTGTCTCTATATTACATGCCATATAATATGGCACTTCTTTCTGTATATTCTTGGGTGACTTGGGGTAGTATTTGTCTCTTGACTGGAGTCATTTCCTTGATTAACCTGAAGTCTCTCCATCTTAATGAAGAGCTAGAGCCCTTAATACAGCCGCAGACACTTAAACTGGAATGATAGAGCTCGGGCTCTGACTGGCAGTGAGTGGTAGACTCGTGACTAGGCTGTTGAAGCTTGAACTCTCCGTGATGCTTGAGGTTCGATGGCTTCCACTTGCACTTAGCTACTTGATCGTAACTCTAACTCCAATGAACTCAAGCTCAATAAAGAGCTCACCGTCTATGATGGCATTTATCCGTTGAAATCTGGAACTTGAATTTTTAGCTCATATTTTGGTACTGTTGAAAATTAGCTTTTGACTTTGTTCATAACTCCAAGTCACTCAGCTTTGAGAACTCGAGATCTACGTCATGCAAAGCTTGACAAGCTTGATCTTCACTGGCAGATTACTATGAGAACTCAGCCCTCATTTTGTTGAACACAAGATTTTTGATTAGCAATCATCAGTGGTCCACAGCTTCCACTAGAAACCTAACTCAACAAATGGTGTTTACTTAAGGCTTCTTCCTCATTATTGCTTGTGATTTTGTGTTGACTGTTGGTAGCATACCACAGCAAAGAACTCATTATTCATCGCATACATAGCTATCTTTTATTCTTTTTATTGCCTGATGAATACTTGACTATTGTTGAACATAAAGATCGTTGGAGCTGACTTATCCTTTGTAAACATGTAAACCTCTTGCAATGTTCTTATTCTGTGTAACGTGCTAGATTTGATCATAAGTTATACAAATTAAGCACTTTTCTATAATGTACCCAATTGGGAGCAATCAACACCAACATACTTATATTTCCTTTCTATGCTTGAAAATAGTGACCAACTCCTTAAAAGATGTCAACTATGTTTATTTTGTGTGACCATTATTTGTTGAACCTGAATCTAGTAAATGACTGATTTTTCTTTTGCAAAAGTCTTCTTTATGAAATAACAAAACTGTACCCAAAATTTGTTGATACCTTTGAAATATACTTGTCATATCCTTATACTTATGAATCAGCACTGTCATCAAATGATATATTCAGCATTATGAATAAATGCATCTGTAACATTTGGCACTGTTATTTGGTCATTTCCTGCTAGTAATGAATAAGGAACAACATATTTGAAAATCCATTGTAGCATGAGCTGTACCATTTTAACACTCTTTTATTCTAAACCATAATGCGTGATTGCATACCTTGTGAAATTATGTTATGGATCAATGATTCCAGATAAATCAAGCTTCTTTGCTAACTGGAAACAATACATTCCAAGTTGTGTTTGCATTATTAAAATCTTTAAATCTGAAAAGGCAGAATCTATATTAAGCTCTGATAGCTTGCATAGCATATGTCACATTTTGTTAGAGCTTAGTTCTTCTACTGTTGTGATATTCTCCATAGATGTTTGAATCAGTGAGCATGTGTTAGATTTATATTTTGCAAAGCTCTATACTATGTTGTAGCTGTTATCACAGATAGTTCGTATCATTCATAAGACCTGAATCTATGCATTACACCACTATCTAATTATCTTTCCTCTCTGGCAGCTTATGCATCTAGTATTTTCATAGTGAGCACTATAATATAGATTTATACTCTACAATAGATCCTTGATTTCAAATATGACAAGATTATAGCACAAATTTCACTTTCAGCAACATAATCTATTTATGGGGTTCGAGCATGGGCTCGTGACACCCACAAACAGATTATGTGTTCCTATTTTTTATCTTTAAACATCTTTTCAACAAAATGAATGATATCTAGATATAATATTGATTCTATGAGCAGCGTAAATTGTTTAGTGTACTAGCATCAAATGATATATTCTTAACTACTAGTGTGTTCACTAACTTAAAGTTGCACAGCTATCTTTTTAACACTGCTTTTCATTTTATGTACATGCTCATTTTACTATTACATTAAATATCAAAAGTATATGCAGCCATGAAAGAATTGATTGTTTGTATGATGTTTTCATTCTTCTTGCATTGCTTAGATCCAACTGGATCTAACAAACTCATCTAACCATGATACAGGACAACTCCTAAAGACTTAGGACCAGACAGATGCAGACTCAAAAAGAGACCCGGATGACTAGGACCAGATATGAAAACCAGCTTCAGAGATGTGGACTCTAAAAGGCAATGTAGAGGACTCACTCATACCCTGTCTCTTCTTTCTATTCTACACTTTGTACTCTACTTATTGATAAGAAATATGAAGTATGAATGATCATTTGTAAATTACATTCAGTATGAATGCACAATGTAATGATCAATTATGAATTTGAAAGTTTTGACATGTGATCAATACTTAGAGTACAATTTATCAATCTAATATTAATGCAATAACAAAAATGTTGATTCACATAACCTGAAAAGCACTGTTGAATGAAAGAACCTAAATGCACCCTTACTATTTGTCTATTATTTTGCATGATGAAAAATAGTGTAACAGGAAAGAATAAGAAAGTTAAGAGTCTTGAAGGATGCTTGAAGGAGCTTACTGAGAAATTACAAGGCATTATTACTACACAGATTGAAAAAGATGACCCTCTAGAAAGAGCAAAGGAGGTAATGAACACTTTGGATAATGAGTTCACAAACTTATCTGATATAGAAAAAGTGAAAGCTCATGTAGCCTATGAGGCCAAAACACTCTTGAACATAAGTCAGGATATCAAGAATGATATCAATAACCTTGATATCTTTATAAAGGACTTGAGGAAGAATTTAGAAAGAGGTAAATCCTTGTACATTCAGTGTACAAAATCAGAAAACTTGGCAGAAGATGAAGATGAAGGAAGCAAAAATTCAGAATGAAACAAACCTTCTCTCAAGCCCCAATGTGAAGGTATCTTATGTTGAGCAGAAAATTTGTAAGATATATAATGAGATCAAAATTTTGCAAGATGTAAAAGACAAGAAAATGAAGAGATTCACTCTTTTGAGAGAACACATTTCTATAAACTTGAGCACTATTGAAGGGCAATTGGAAGAATGTCTTTCAACAAAGACATCTTTTCAAAAGTTTAGCTTTGAGAATCTCCAAGCATGTGAGATAGCATCTTATGGATTATGCACACTACTCAGTGTGGTAGATTCTATTAAGAAATTATGGGAGAAAGAATTAGAGGCTATGAAGATCAATTTTGCAGATTGTGTTGCAAGCCTACCGGCTTTGCAATATTTAATTAAGGTATAACCTTTTATGAACATGGTTTTGTTACCCTCCTTACCTTTTTTTGTCATTGTTGTCAAAGGGGGAGAGATATATAGCAAAAAATTGTTAAGGATACATATACTTAGGGGGAGTACAGTATATTGAAAGGATTAATAAAGTCATAAGGACAGTATATATATGTTTTGTATTATGGCCACAATTTTGAAATTTTGAAGTTGTAAGACTTAGCCAATTTTCTCATATGTTGCCACCAATGAAAAAGGGGGAGATTGTTGGAAATTTGGCTGATTTGGTTACATAGATGTTGTCATTATGGCAACATATGATCTACATGAAGATCACACAGGTCAGAGAGCTAGTATTTCAGAGCGCAATGCGAAATTGTCTAAGTATGAGGCAGTGTGTTTTTACCAGTGAACCTAAAGATAGTTTTTGTTTGTGATGTCGACTGGAGTAAGTTCAATGCTTGCACACTTGAACATAGACTCTATGGTGACTATTGAAGACTCATCTCTGAGCACAAGTCAGTATGGAATGTACGAAAGAATTTATCATAGTTTTTCTAAAGACAGTGTTAAGCCAACAGGACAGAATATGAAGACAGAATTGATAAAGAGTTAAGGGATTATTTTGTTTATCAAAATAATGACTTAACAATATAAAGGGATGACATCCTAGATGTTAACCCTTGGGTAAAGTTATTTTGTAATATGATAGCCAACTGAAAAGCTATTAGCCTTAATAACTTGTATAAATGTAATTGTAAATTGTAAGAAGAAAAATGATAATCAAGAAGTGATATGATGCAAGATATATGATGTATATGTAGTAGAGATAGTGAAAGAGCAGCGAAGAGATATTGATGCAAGTAGTATAAGGTTATGTACCTTGACCTAATTTTGTAATCAGTAAATATTGTACATTACTTCTTTGGGCAGTGGGCTCATCTGGTAATCACATTTTGTACTGCCAACTCCTAACAGGGTTGAGGCTTCTAAAAAGGCTTATAGTCCCTTAATCAGGACCAAGACACTATATAAATGTAATAGACTCCTAACCGGGTCAAAATCCTTAACAAGATACTTTTGATTAGCGGATCTTTGTGGGTACCATCCCCACCGGGGTTTTCCCTTGGCCAAGGTTTCCTCGAGAACAAATAATGTGTTATGAGTTATTTAATTTTATTGCTATGCATGTTGTTTAGCTTCTTATCTTATGCATGTGTTAAGATAATTTGTTATATCCATAATTGGGAAAAAGTTAAAGTTTGTAGAATACTGATTCACCCCCCCCCCCTCTCAGTATTCTCTATTTCTAACACTTACTGCTTCAATTCTTACAATTGGTGCAAAAGTTTCTTCATAGTCAATTCCTTCTTGCTATGAGTATCCTTTACATACCAATCTTTCTTTTTTTCTTACTACTTCTCCTTGTTCATTCATCTTGTTTCTGAATACCCATTTAGTTCCTATAACATTCTTGTCTTTAGGTCTAGGGACCAAATCCCATGTCTTGTTCTTTTCAATATGATCTAGTTCTTCTTTCATAGCTTTAATACAATGTTAATCTTCACAAGCTTCACTAGTAGATTTAGGTTCAATTTGAGAAATCAAACATAACTATTCTTGTACCTTATTTCAAGTCTGAACTCCTCTATCTATGCTTCCAATAATATGCTCAACAAGATGATTCCTTGATAAATTCTTGTTAGGTGTCACTATCTCATATCTTACTTCAGGTGTCGATTCTTCAATGATCTTACTGTGGCTTTCATTCAACAAATCACTGTCATTTTCATAGAATAATTCAGTAGTTTCAGTGTTAGTTCTGGGATGATTTCCTTCATCTGATTCATAATCAAGCATTCATTCTTGAATTTTGAACTTTTCATCAACTTTAACATTTGCGCTTTCAACAATAGTCTTAGTTCTCTTATTATAACATCTATAAGCTTTACTTTTCAAAGAATATCAAGGAAATATACCTTCATCACTTCTAAGATCAAACTTTCCAATATCATCATCTCTCTTTATATAACATTTTCTTCCAAAAATTCTAAAATACTTAACTAAGGGTGCATGTCCAAACCATAATTCATAGGGTGTCTTGTCTTTGTCTGCTCTGATTTGTACTATGTTCATCATATACACTGATGTGTTCACTGCTTCTCTCTAGAATATCTTTGCCAAGTCATTCTCAAATAACATAGCTCTTGCTTCTTTAGTCACTGATCTATTCCTCCTTTCTACAATACCATTTTGTTCAAGTGTTCTAGGGGCTGAAAACTATCTCTTAATACCATTCACTTCACAAAAAGTGTTAAACTCTCTAGAAGTAAATTCTCCACCTCTATCTAATCTCAAACATTTAATTTTCATTCTAGATTCATTCTCAAATTTATTCTTTATGATCTTAAACTTATCAAATGCTTCAAAATTTTCTTTAAGAAATGCAATCCACGTCATTCTTGTAAAATCATCAACAAGAATCATAAAATACCTTTCTCCATAGAATCCTCTAGTCCTTGTAGGACCGCTCAATTCTATATGAACAATCTCCAACTTCTCTACAGATGTAAACTTCTTACTGGGAAATGAACTTCTCTTCTATTTAGCCATCACACATTCCTTGCAAATCATGTTATTAGGCTTCATAATTCTAGGCAAATCTCTTACTGCAAGTGTAGTACTCACTTTCACAATGTTATCAAAATTTATATGACAAAATCTTTTGTGCCATAACCAATTGTCATCAATCTTAGTAATCAAACATGTCATCTCAGTAGGATTCAACTGAAATACATTGCCTCTTGTTCTAGATCCAGTGCCAATCAAATTTCCATCTTTATCTTTTATCACACAAGTTTTCTCAGTAAACCAAACTTGATATCCCTTATCAACTAACTGTCCAACACTCAAAAGATTATGTTTCAAACCATCCACAAAGTAAACATCATCAGTATTAGTCTTTCAATCAAGAGTAATAGATCTTATACCTTTAATCAAACAAGATGCATTGTTTCCAACTCTAACAACTCCTCCATCATAATTGTTAAACTTTATGAACTTTCTCATGTCTCCAATCATATGATGTGAACAACCACTATCTATAATCCAATCAACTTTCTTTTCTACTTGAGAAACTAAAGCCTTTTCTTCCTTAACTTCAGTTTTAGGGTTTTCCTCCTTAAATGCTACAAATCCTATATCATCATTGTTCTCTATATCACTTTCACTCAAAGGTTTTTCAAGACTAGCTTCAAGTTCTTCATCATTTTAATATTAACATTCTTTAGATCTTTTAGGATTGAAATTCTTTCTATACTTCTTAACTCTCTTAGGACACTTAGATGCAAAATGACCAAACTCTTGACAAGTCCAACATTTAAAAATTTTCTTACCATCTGGTTCTCTCTTCACAAGCAAGGCAATACCTTCTTCAATCTTCTTATCTTCTTCATTTCTAGATTTTTTGCTGCCAGCATAATCTCTGCTTACACTAATGCTTCTTGACAAAGTAGGGTGAATACTAAGAGCACTGAATGTTGTCTCCATTCTAGGAAAGTCTCCTAATAATCTCAGGTTCATCTCTGCTACTTCCAATCTTCGAAGAAGAGTTTCTCTTGTAAATTTTTTGAAGTATAAGGTATAACTTGTTCAATCATCTATGTTGTCTGCTTAAATGTAGGAGTCAATGTCTTCAGAATTTTCTATATCACTTCATTCTCTGTCTTTGTTCCTCCACAAGATTTTATACCTACAACAATTTTTGACATTCTACCAATATAGCTTCTAACAAATTCATCTTCCATCATTCTTATATCTTCAAATCCACATATCCAATTAAATAATCTGACCTTCTTTGCATGTTCATCACCTTCAAATGTAGAGTGCAAATCTTTCCAAATTTCATGAGATTTTTCTAAATATTTTACATGACTGTACTCATTCTCGAAAAGGGCTGACAAAAGTTATTTCCTGGCTAGTATGTTACACATGAATAAATCTCTCTCATCATTACTACATGTTTCAATATCATCTTCTTCAATGATAGTCTTCACATTCTTCACTATCAACCAATAACCTGGTCCTAAACATAGTAGATGTGTCTTCATCTTTTCTTTCCATTTGTCAAAATTCACTCCATCAAACTTAGGGCTTTCTTTCCTAAAATTCACCATGGATCTTCTTAAGCTGTTAAACTTTTCTTTCAAGGACCTTTCACTCTAATACCAATTGTTAGAAAGTAAATTCCACCAAGATAACTAAGAGGAGGGGGGGGGGTGAATCAGTTATCAGATAATTATAACTTTTATCAACTTCAATAGATTTTAACCATGTAAGCAATATAACCAATAACCATAGAAAGATATTCATACACAATAACACAATGACACAAGATATGTTGACTAGGGAACCTCTTGATCAAAGAGTAAACCCCAGTGGGAATGATGCCCAAAAAAGATGCACTACTATGAATATTCCTTGTGAAAGGATGGACTCTGTTAGGAGTCTTATGAAATACATTCAGTACATATGAATCTCTGTTAGGAGATTTTGAATCCCTGCTAAAAGATTCTAACTCTGTTAGGATTTATAGAAGACAGAAGGACCCACTGCCCAAAAAACTTCAATGGCAAGATCACTAAACACATTGTCCAACTAATCTCTAGATTATTCAATAGAATAATTTCAAATCATTACTGATCTCAATAATATGTTACCTCTTCTCTGACTATGCCAAACCGCACTCATTGTTACACCAGATCTCAATTCTAGATCTTTGTACCTCGCATATCCTCTTTCACAATCACATTCATTCCATATCAATATCACAACAAGGAAAAAAATTCCTTCCTTTATACCAAACTCAAGTAATTACAAATGAGTCGGCATCCAAATTACTAAATAAAAGTTTCCACACGTTACATCAAATTTATACAAAACTATCAGCTTCTAATTAGAATAATTCTTCACTCATGTGACCTCGAAGTTTGTGTTGTCAACCACGTCACTATCAACATGTTTTCAACTACTCTCTAACTACACAAAACTAGATTCCATCCTGATTAGGAGATATCACCCAATTTCCACAAATCGCTACTCAGGAACACTGCCTGAATACTACTTCCACCAAAATTATCATAACTTCCATGAATAAAATAATTACTATCTACACTCTTAACCATGAACATAAAACATATCATAAAGTAAATCCTCAAAATCACATAGCTCGATCTGCAATATCCCACGTGCGCTAATCCAAACACTGTCTACTCCTCTGCAAGTCTCTAGTGGATCACTGTGTTGACATCAATGACAATCATAGTCATGAATGCAACAACAAACACTATAGAATGGCTGCCAATACTCCCATAGGATATATTCAACATTCATTCCTAACAGATGTAGATCAACAATCATGGTGGAACTAATATAGTGACACTCATGAGGAAGTCATATTACACCCAAGTCTTGATTAGGGACTTGGTGGAAGTGCACAAGACTCTTCCCCTAGTGAGGCATGCATAACCATAATTGTGTAACTAACAAAAATATACTAAAGTTCCTACAAGAAGATCATACTACAAATGACATGTGTACTAATATACACCATTCAAGATACCAACAAGATATTGAAGACCAAGGCAATCATGAATGGGCTCTATTAAAACACAAAGATAAAATCAACACAATGACCTCGTGACCAAGCCGTCACTTGGCCCACAGTTCTTTCCATAAATAAGATCGTGTGATGGGAGATTTGATAAGACAACTCATAAAGGATGCATCCTAAAGGGAAAATATTGATTGATGTCAAAATAGGCATTCAAAGGAAATAGCTATGAAAGGAACAATATCTATGAAACTCGATCTCAGAATTGATTTGGTAAAAAACTCATGTTGTTAAAGTGTCTGTGATAAGCTCAATGTGACAGGTTAAAGCTTAGTTTGATGGGGTTAAACTCAGTGTGATGGGATAATGTGAAATGAACAACGAATAGTGGGCACTTATTATGAGTAAATCATTATCATAAAATGGGGTGAGAGTGTTTGTGGGGTGAATGAGGTGAACTATAGGATAGTGTAATGGAATGATACTCGATAGGACTCCCGCACAAATATGGCACAAGGTGGAAGAATCTATAGATGGGAGGAGCGAATGGAGGGATGGCACACCTGATACATGATGGATGAAATTTTCTACACATGGAACATGAGGTAGGTTTTCACCATGGTACTTTTCCAAATTGCTTGATTGCCAATTTTTCACCATTGGAAGCTTATTACTCTTTACTTTTTTGAATTTTTTTGTTTTGAATTTTTTATATTTTTTCTACTTTTATTTTTATTTTTTGGGTATTTTTTCATTTAACAGGAGGGAATCCCTAATGTGTGACACATAACATCATTTTAGATGTTGGATGTTGAAAGGATCGGGGATAGATTCTCCCTCTGGCATTTCAATCTAATAGGCTCCATATCCAAACTTAGCTATGACCACAAACGGTCCCAACCAATTAGGCTCAAACTTCTGATGTAGAGCATCCATCATAACCAAATAACCTTCAAGGATCATTCTAATCCATCCAATATTTCATCATTTAGATAACATATTAAAGGTATTTCATCAAACAATTCTACGTCACCCACAATTCATCCAAACCAAGCATTCACCAAAACCTTCAAGGTTTGAATCCAAGTTCTTCATTTCAAGAACCAAGAAAAACATATTACTTGATCAATATCAATCTTAAACATCACAATTGGTTCCATACACTTACAATGCCAATCAAAAATGAGTCCATCCAAATCATGCGATCAAACATCTTCCAAATTTATCCCAATGGTGACAGTTTTTCTACCCTATATTTTGTTATGTAAAAATTTCACATCTGACAAGATTAGCCAAATCCATCAGATAGATATGTATAAAACAAGAGTTAATAAATCACATCCCAAATTCAGGTAAATCTAATAGTTAGATTAAAATTTATGGTCTATGTACCGAGACCTATTTTTTGTTACAAAATAAGAAAAGTTTCTTACCCAGTCCGCCTAGGGCATAACATAACTTTCATAGACCAGAACCAAAAGATCCAAAACCAATTTCAAATGAAACTTTTATAAATCTAGTTTCATAATATTTAAGCCATTAAGTTTTCCAATTGTTAAATCATTATATAAGCACAAATATTTTCCACAAATCTACATAAAAATGACTCAATCCAAAATGAAATGAAATTTTATTCATATATATTTCCAATGAATCCAATTAGAGGTTTTAAATCCTCCATATACATCCATACCAAATGTTGCAACATGACTGTTCTCAATAGATCTCAAATTTGGAAAGAACAACTTTCACCAAAATGGGCATAACTTTCTTATTTCTTAACGAAATAACTCCAAGCCAAAACAAGGAATATTATTCAATATAATATATATCCATACACTTTATACAACATTTCCAAGTCGTACAAGTCCGTACAAGGCTTGGAAAGAACATAAAAATAGTTAAGATCAATCAAAATAACAAGTTTTGAGTACACCAATTGTTTCAAAATGCTCTACTTCTTCCCATTTCTGTTCAGAACGATCATACAATGCCTTTTTATATAATTTTGGGCAGTTTGGACCTTACAAATACCTCACATAACCATTAAACTTCCTTTTACAACTTTTAATGCAACTTTGCAATATTGCATTTTTGCAACTTTTCATCTTCTTAACAACTTTTGTGATATTTTCACGTAATGACCTCAAGACTTGACAAAAATCTTATAAACATGTCAAATTACCCTTAAATAACCTTTTACAAATATTTATTCCCTTTCATGGCATGTTTACATTATTTTGACTATTTGACCCCACTAGGTCCTAAATGGACAACCATGCAACTTTTACACAAATGGCTCAAGTAGCCTTACATTATGACTCCATTGGATAAAAATGAAGTAAAATACATACATAGATTATTCACAATT
This sequence comes from Chamaecyparis obtusa, assembly GCA_027943335.1. NCBI lineage: Eukaryota > Viridiplantae > Streptophyta > Pinopsida > Cupressales > Cupressaceae > Chamaecyparis > Chamaecyparis obtusa. The sequence goes on along the minus strand of BSBK01000066.1, from coordinate 1,315,601 downwards.
CATAAATGACCCAAATATAATCAACTAGTGACCTTGGACATCCTGATTGTGCTTGTACAATGGGTGTTCTTGCACTAACTTTTCTTTCATCTCATGGTTCTGGAGGTTCTTCATGTTGTGTTGTAGGAAAAGATCAAAAACTTCAAACTCATGGGGTTTGATCTTCTTATTGAACTCTAGGTGTAGGAAAATATGATACACATGAAGGTGGTTTATGGCATTGAGGCATCTCTTATCGAGAATCTCAAGCTCTTGAAAGTGAGCCACTTGGTATTCTTCATTGGATAACATATCTTTCAAAGAGATTCTAGGGAAGGAATCTCAATATCAATGGGGAGTACATCCTAATTACCATAAATAAGGGAAAATGGAGTGGCTCCATTGGGAGTGTGGATGGAAGTAGGTAGGCCTAGAGGGAAGGATTCAACTAGAGATGCCAATCATAGCGAACATCATCAATTTTTTTCCTAAGGATTGTTGGGATAATTTTATTCATATCCTCTACTTGACCATTACCTTGTTGGAAGTACTTGGAGAAGAAATGATGGGTAATGTTAAACTTCTTAAATAGATCAGTGACATTGATTTTTGAAAGCGGGTCCATTATTAGTAATGATATCCTAAGGAACTTCATGTAATAGATAAGTGACGCAAGGTAGGATGCAAGAGGGACCAAACAATGCTCACCCTAATGATCCAAGCTTGCACAACACATTCAAAAGTAACAAACAACAACAGTGAGAGAGAGAATGCCAGATCCTTCATATATTATCATCAAATAGAACCATACATGTCAGGCTATAAGGCCTTCCCGGTTAGGGCCAAATCTTATAATTAATCACAGAAGTCCTCAAACATGTGAGGATCTATCACAAATATCCAATCTAATGTATACTATCTTCTATTGAAAAACTCCCCCTAATATACAACCAAACATCTACATTTATACAAGAAGCTACCAAGCTGAGTCGGCCTTCAGATCCACAATCAATAGAAAGAATGATCAAATCTGGGACCACACGCTTCCCAATGATGGATTCCAACATTAAATCTATGATCCAATATAAATGCACAAGTCGGCCACAACAGGAAATAAAACTAAACCCATCGGTGAGCAAGATAACCAAGTAGCAAATAGGCAATGTCGAGCGCCAATGAAATAACCAATCGCCCAGGAGAGAACTGACCACACTCGGTAACCAAAGAAAACAAACCAAACTACCGACCAACTCAGTCAAAGCAGAAACCGAGCAACACAGACAAACTCCAAATTGTTTTTGGTGACACAGGATTGCCAAGGACCTGAGATGCTCCTAGATCAGACACCTGGGGTTATTTTGAAATGATTCTCTGAATCATTTGATAGGTATGATCCGAGCTGCATCCAACTTAGACTATGAAATCCATGAACTATCTTGCATCGGTCTATTCTTCCATTTTACTAGATACTCCATATATTGTTTTCCTCTTGTACTCTTGCCAACTCTTTCCTTCAAAATTTCTTCAACTTCATCATTCTGCTTCTTAAGATATTCTGTCAGTACTGTTACTTCTTCATCAGGTTCATGATACTCATACAAATCAGCAATGTTGAAAATAGGTAATATGTCCATGTCATCAAGTAACTCTATTTCATATGCATTTCCACTGTCAAATTTCTTCAAAATCTTGCAAGGTCCAAACTTCTTCATCTTCAACTTCCCATATGTTCCAATAGGAAATCAGCCTTTCTTCAAATGAACCATCACTTCATCACCAACATCAAAAATTTTATGTCTCCTTGATCTATCAGCTTTGGCTTTGTATTTTTTATTACTATCTTCTAGCTTGGGCTTCACATCTTCATGCAATATTTTCATGTACTCAGCAAATTTTACTCCTTCAGCACTTTTCTTATTCTCACCAATAATGTCTCTCAAATCAAATATTCCTCTTAGTTGTGTGCCATTCACAATCTCAAATGGTGTCTTTCCAGTACTCCTATTCACTAAATTATTGTATGCAAACTCTTCTTGTGCCAACACAGAATCCCAATTACTTGGTGTGTCTCCAAATAAACATCTCAAAAGATTTCCCAAACTTCTATTCACAAATTTAGTCTATCCATTGGTTTGTGGGTGAAATGTAGAACTATATTTCAACTCAGTGCCAAATTTCATCCAAAGGGTTTTCCAAAAATATCCAACAAATTTAATGTCTCGGTCAGAGATAATACTCCTCGGTAATCCATGCAATCTGACAATTTCCTTAAAGAAAAGATCTGCTACATGTACTACATCTGATGCCTTTCTACATGGTATAAAATGTGCCATCTTTGAAAATCTATCCACAACAACAAATATAGAATCATTACCTCTTACTGTCTTTGATAAGCCAAGAATGAAATCCATACTGATATCAATCCAAGGTTTCTCAGGAACAACAATTAGTATATACAATCTATTATTTTGACTTACTCCTTTTGCAACTTGACAAATTTCACAACTTTTCACAAATTTTTGAACATCTTTATACAACTGTGGCCAATAGTACTTCTCCTTAAGAAAATTCCATGTTTTATCAATACCAAAATGTCCAGCCAAACTACTATTATGTTTCTCTTTTATCAAATTAGTTCTCATTACTCCTCTTGGTATACACAACTGAATACCTTTGAACAACATACCTTCCTGAATGAAATATTCATCCCATTTAGTATCTTGTTGGTCTTGAATAGGTGCTCTGCACTTTCTCCATGGCTCAGAAAAATCAGGGTCAAACTCATAAAAATCTCTCATCTCATCAAAACAAAGAACTTCAATTTTCATCTCGGTCATCAAAGATCTTCTTCTACTCAATGCATCAGCAACTTGATTAGTGACTCCACTCTCATGCTTTATTACAAATGTATAACTCTACAAATACTCAACCCATTTCATATGTCTATGATTCAACTTATTCTAAATACCCAAATATTGTAAATCCTTATGATTAGTATACAACACAAATTCACTCGATATCAAATAATGTCTCCATTTCTTTAGTGCTTGAACAATAGCATAGAATTCTTTATCATACACAAAATATTTCCTTCTAGCATCATTCAACTTTTCACTAAAGAAAGCAATATGTTTACCTTCTTGACTCAACACAGCTCCAATTGCACTTCCACTTGCATCACATTCTACTTGAAATACTTTACTGAAATCAGGTAATGCCAACACAGGTAATTCAACAACCTTCTGCTTCAAAGTCTCAAAACTTTCGTCAACTCCATGTGTCCACTTGAATTCTCTTTTGTCTCCTCTCATAGTCTCAGTCATAGCATTACAAATTGAACTGAAATTCCTTATGAACTTTTGGTAAAAACTTTCCAAACCATGAAATGATCTTACCACACTAGCATTCACGAGTGTAGGCCAATTCAAAATAGCTTCAACCTTTTTAGGATCCATCTTCAAACCATTAGCTGAAATAACAAATCCCAAATACACAATCTCTTCTTTCATGAATGAACACTTTTTCAGATTTATCAGCAATTTCTCCTCTTTCAATCTCTGCAAAACTTGTCTAACATGTAACAAATGTTCTTCTCTAGTCTTACTAAATATCAGAATATCATCAAGATATACAATCACAAACTTACCCAAGAATTTCTTAAAAACTTCGTTCATCAACCTCATAAAAGTACTCGATGCATTAGTTAAACCAAAAGGCATAACCAACCACTCATACAAACCTTCCTTTGTCTTGAAAGTAGTCTTCAATTCATCACCTTCTCTGATTCTAATCTAATGATACCCACTTTTCAAATCAATCTTTGTGAAATACTTTGCTCCAGTCAAACTGTCCATTATGTCATCCATTCTTGGTATAGGGAACCTATACTTCACCGTTATCTTATTGATTGCTCTGGAATCAGTACACATTCTCCATTCTCCATTCTTCTTCGGTGCTAATAAAGAAGGTACTGCACAAGGGCTTAAACTTTCTCTAATCAAACCTTTCTCCAACAACTCTTGAATCTGTCAGTTCAATTCCTGATTCTCGATAGATGTCAACCGATGAGGTTCCTTATTCAATAAACTAGCTCCACGGATTAGATCCATACAATGATCAATGCTTCTTTTCAGTGGTAAACCATCAGGTACATTATCAGAAATGATATCACTATACTTGGTGAATAACTTATCAATCTCCTCAGGGACATTATCCTCTATTTTCTTACTCATCTTGTTAGGGATTACAACAAAACATAAATCATTATTTTTCAAAGAGTTAACAAACTTTCTTCCTTCCATCAAAAAAACTTTCACAGATGTGCAAACATTACTAACAGGTTCTTCCATCAAGGGTAACAAGATTTATTTCCTTCCATCAGCCACAATAGTATACTTATGCAATCTCCCATCATATATAGCATGTCTATCATATTGCGAAGGTCTACCCAACAAAATATGACAACAATCCATAGGCATGATATCACACAACACCTTATCATAGTATTTTCCAATTTTCAAATTTACATAACATTGTTCACTTACCATGAGTGTATGTTCATCTTTGATCCAGGAAATCTGATAGGGCTTCAGATGTACCAACCTTTTCAACTACAATTTTGTGACCATCTCTTCAGATGCCAGATTCTCTGAGCTACCACTATCAATGATTACCTTCCAAACTTTATCAGAAACTCTACATCTAGTCTTGAACAAACTTTTCCTTACCGAATCTTCCTTCTTTCTTTCATTCCACAATGCTCTCCTTAAGATCAAGTTACTTGCTTTCTCAGGTTCATTTAGTGACTCTTCTTGCACCAAAGCATTTCTACTGCTACTAGCCTTCTTACTAGCTTGTGTACATTCAAAAGATCTATGTCCTTCTTCTCCATAATTGTAACAAGTTCCTTGGAAACTTCCTCTGCCATAACCACCTCGATAGTTACTGCCTCTACCTCTAGATGAACTTTCACCTTTCCACTCGATCTTGCCTTTGTCCATATTTGTCTTTTCTAGTTCAGATCTACCATTTTCACCATTAGATCTACCTCTTCCTCTAGGGAACCTACCACCTCAACCTCTTTGTCTTTTCTCATGTCTCTTGTTCAATTTATCCTCGGCTTTCAAAGAAAATTGATAAGCCTCTTCAATGTTCTCCAACTTGACCATACTAATTTCCTCTTGGATGGAAATTCTCAATCCATTCAAGTATCTACCAATTCTTTCCACATCATCTTCATCATGTCCAAATCTAATATCTAATCTATAGAATTTCTCAGTATACTCTTTTACCGAGCTATCTTTCTATCATAAACTTTGCATTCCCCGAACTAGGTTAATCTAATAATCACAAGGTAAGAACTTTCCTTTTAATTTGTTCACCATTTTACTCCATACCTTGATTTTATCCTTTCCTTTCCTTTTTCTATCCAACTATAGATGTTCCCACCATAAGGATGCATGAATTTTCAACTTTGTGCTTGTAATCTTCACCTTATTATCCTTAGGGATATTTTCATATTCAAAGTACTTTTCCATCTCGGTGATCCAGTCCACCAATTCATCAGAATATAGCTTTCCACTATACTTGAGAGGATTGAAATGTGGTGTTGAATTCAGACTTGTCAAAGCCTTCAAAAATCTTTCTTCACCTTGATCCATAACAGGTACAGGTTCTGCATTCGCCTATTCTTTTTCAATTTCAGCATCACTAACATCTTCGAGATGTCTACCTCTTCTTTAGGCTATTTCAATAGCTTCTAACCTAGCAACAATCTACCTTAGCATATCCTCCAATCCTAGATCTGCATCTCACCTCCCACAAACCATCTTGACAAACCTCTACAATTGCAAGTTAGATCACAATCTGCTACCCACAACAATCAATTAGGGCTTCAAGAGGAACCTACAAACCTAGATCCGCAAAAATAGATCAAGATCTCACCTCGCTTTGATACCACCTAACGCAAGGTAGGATGCAAGAGGGGCCAAACAATGTCGCACCCTAATGATCCAAGCCTGCACAACACATTCGGAAGAAACAAACAACAACAGTGAGAGATAGAATGCTAGATCCTTCATTTATTATCATCAAATAGAACCATACATGTTGGGTTGTAAGGCCTTCCTAGTTAGGGCCAGATCTTACAATGAATCATAGAAATCCTCAAACATGCGAGGATCTATCACAAATCTCCAATCTAATGTATACTATCTTCTATTGAAAAACTCCCCCTAATCTACAACCAAACATCTACATTTATACAAGAAGCTATCAAGCTGAGTCGGCCTTCAGATCCATAATCAACAGAAAGAATGGTCAAATCTGGGACCACACACTTCCCAATGATGGATTCAAACATTAAATCTTTGATCCAATATAAATGCACAAGTTAGCCACAATAGGAAATAAAATTAAGCTCGTCGGTGAGCAAGATAACCGAGCAGCAGACAGGCAATGCCGAGCACCAGTGAAATAACTGACTGCCCAAGAGAGAACCAACCACACTTAGTAACCAAAGGAAACCAACCAAACTACCGACCAACTCGGTCAAAGCAAAAACTGAGCAACACAAATAAACTCCAAACTATTTTTGGTGACACAGGATTGCCAAGGACCCGAGATGCTCCTGCATCAATAAGGTAGTTTAGGATGAACTTCCAAATCTATTTTCTAGTGGTTTAAGTAAGGGGATTGGGTTCAACCCATTTAGTAAAGTACACTTTAGTTACAATGATGTATTTGTGGTCATTGGAGGAATTAGGAAATATCTGGCTAACAAGTTCAAGTCCCCAATAGGAGAAAGGCCAAGGTATGATATTGTATTGAAGGGAATGGAATGGTGTGTGTATCAAATCATCATGTTGTTGAAAAGGTACACATCTCTTTATATAGTGATAGGCATCATACTCCATGGGTGACCAATAGTAACCTATGCGTAACAACTTATTTGCAAGAGTGAGTCCATTGAAATGAGCCCCATATATTCCTTGATGAACATCTTCAAATATTTTTTGATCTTCAAATCTAAGACACCTAAGGAGTAAATCGATATGATCTCATCATGGAGGTAGGATTAAATATCCTAGTACCAAGGAGAATGAGGAATAAAAATATCATACACCATCTCAAATATTGGCATGTCATAGGCAGGGACCATAAGGTTCTCAAAAAGAAACTTGCACTGGTGAGCATGTTGTGGCATAGATATCAAGGATCCAATGGTTTCCATTGCGTTAGTATATTTTTTGTTCTAGGGATCTATTGGAATATAATCTCTATGAAGTGTTATTTAAGTTCCTTGACCATTCTGTGACAGGGAAGTATTTTATCATCCTTTGTCTGATAGTTGCATTAACTTTCTTGATAACCAACTATCAGTCAATAAAGACAAGTGGACTAGTGATTTTCCATCGGATATCTAAACGAAGTCCATTCACCAAGGCCTTGTACTCTATAATTTGGTTTTTTCATGTAAATGCTAACTTATAAGATTTGGGGTTGAGGTCTCCTTGTGGTGTCACAAAAAATACTCCTACCCTCGATCCTTTTTGTGTAAAATATCCATTGAATATAGTTTCCATTGTATACTCAGGGTGACAGTCATGATGGATTCATTTGGAAAATTTGCAACTATAGGATGATCTCCTAAAATAGGAGATTATGCTAATTGATTCACAATCACTTCTCCCTTGATGGCTTTTTTGTCTACATACGTAATGTCAAATTTACTCAGGATGATAACACACTTAGAAAGATGACCAATAAGAGAATATTTAGATAAAAGGTATTTCAATGGATCAATCTTTGAGATAAGTTAGGTTTTGTGATTGAGCATGTAATGGAAAAGTTTCTGCATACAGAAGACAACGACCAAGTATTCTCACTCAATAGTTGTATAATTCAACTCATGTCCAAATAGTGTTCTACTTAAGTAGTAGATTGATCATTTTTTTCCATTATCATCTAATTGTTCTTGGAGAGTAGCCAGTGCAATAGTAGTGGAAGATATGTATAGAACAAAGGTCATCCTGGAATAGGTGGGACCATCACTGGTGGGTTAGCTAGATATTTCTTTATTTATTTAAAGGATTTATAATATAAGCAATCCCATGTGAACTTGATATCTTTTTTCAAGAGGTGAAAGAAAGTATGGACTTTATATGCTAGTTATGATAAAAAGTTGCGGATGGACTACAATCTTCCTTATAAGATATGGATTTTTTTTAGTGTATTAGGAGGCAACATCTCTAATATGGATTTCACCTTATTTGGGTTTACCTCAATTCCTCTATAGGATACAATATATCCTAGAAGCTTTCATGATTTTAGACCAAAGACACACTTCTCAAGATTCGACCAAACTTTGTATTTCTCTAGCCTATCAAAGATTGTCATGAGGATAGTGATGTAGGATTATCTGGTCTTGGGTTTTCCTAGGATCTCATCCATGTATTCTTCCATGATATCATGCATGAGGTAATGAAATATAGTCGACGTGGCATGTTGATAAGTGCCTCTAACATTTTCAAGACCAAAGGGCATGACTTGATAAGAAAAAGTACCCCAAGGCATGGTTAATTTTTTTTTGTGTTGGTCTTCTATTGCAGTTATGATATGATTATAACTATAAAGTTCATCCATAAGAGATAGCATCTCATGTCCTTTTGTCAAATCCACTATGAATTCTATGTTGGGTAGTGGAAAATCATCCTTTAGACATGCCAATTTCAGGTCTCTAAAGTCTGAATAGATGTAGATTCCCTCAATGGCCTTACCTGCTAGAACAATTTTGGAGACCCATTCAGAATAATCTATAGGTCTGATAAGTTCAACATTGAGAATCTTTTATAACTCTACTTTTACTAAAATTTCCACTTGTGGATGCATCTTGTACAACTTTTATTTGACAGGCTTTAATTTAGGGTCTGCAATAAGATGGTGGATGAATAACTTAGGGTCTAGTCCAAGCATGTATTTGTAGGTCCAAGAAAAATTCTTTTGTGCCTTACAGAGAAACTTGATCATTTCTTATTTCTCTTTGTCACTCAAGGATATTTCTATAAATGTGATCTTAAGGTTATTAGTTAATCCCAAGTTTACTTCAACTGTATCTTCAATGAGAATAGAATAATTTTTTGGTGGTAGAGACATGAACATCAAGTCAAATTCTCCCTCTTCTATAACCTCAGAAACATTTTCACTAGAAGACATTTCCTTTAGTTTCTTGTTTTCTTCATCCAAAGTTGCCTTAGAAAGGTTTTCACCAGGGGATGTTTTATCATCTTTTTTATCTTGATTTTTCTTTTCTTTTTTGTGACTAAGAGAGTTGACTTGGATACCAAAGTAGGATTGATCATTGTAACATATTTTGCACTCATAGTTTTGGATATCTCTCAAGCCAAAGAGGGGTAATATTGCCTAATTTAAATTGCATATATCCAAAGCAAGTGGTGATTATTTTTGGTCCCAATCAATGAGTTTAGGGTGTTTGAGTGGGAGGCTAGAGGATGTAAGGTCAACTTCAGTGATGGTAAGCACATGGTTGTTATTGATGAGATCATCTTTTATGTATTGGAAGGGGACTTCATAGAATGCCTCCTCAGGTTCTATATTAGAAGAAACCTTACAGAAATCAGTTGTGGGCACCTTAGTCTCTTGGGAGCCCAATCCTCTACCATGGTGGTAGCCAGTTGCTTTGATTGGCTCTTTCATACATTTTTATTTTTCAACAAGGATTGTTCCATGATATCTCATACTTTTAACAATGGGAGTGGCCTTTACATACTTTCCTTTAGGTATATCTACATGTTTTTCCTCTCTGTCTTTAAAGAGCTAAGATAGAATGTCTATTTACATGTGTTCATCACCAAGGGATTCCCAATGTTCAAAGATGGTCTTCTTACATTCCATGATAACTTTGTTTTTATTGGGAAAGATTTGTGAAGGTCTACCATGGGACATAAGGGATAGAGGGAGTTGACCAATACAAAAGGCATTCTCAAACTTTCATTCTTCCATACTCTGATTAGTGAGCTTAACCTTCTTGACAGTCTCAAGGATCTTTTCTTCAATGACCTCTTTATCCTTAGGAGTTTTAGATGTGGAGGCCTCATTATTTAAGGATTTTTTAGTTTCTTCTATGGAAGGTTTCTTAGTAGAGGATTTGATGGGTTCCTCTTTAGCAATAGGTCTAAAAAAATCATTTAATGGGCATAAAAAGGTTTGTTTCCCTTCCAATGATTTGCAATATTGGAAAGGCTCTTAATCCCCAAGAATAGTAATTTCTCTACCCTAATGTGGGAACTTCAAGAACTGATGGAAAATGGAAGGTGTTGGAAATTTTGATATATTGATGTATATGACTTAATATAGTGTTTTCATTATGGCGAAAAAGTCATATAGTAGTTTGGAGCCAGCGCACTTGAAGAGAAGATCATAAATTAGTTAAGTGTTGAAGACTGGATAGTGTACAAAGTTCCTGCAACTCAGAGCATCAACGCACATGCGTACGGAAGAATTATGGTATGCACCCTAGAAGTTAAGTTTGTTATACTATATTCATGCTTAGTCTATGAGCGCATGATCAGATGTGCAACGATGAGAAAGTTACAGTCAGTTAAAGTTGCACAGCTAGTGTGTGCCAGAGAAGAACAGAGGATGGAGCCGACAATTGGTATTTTGGTTTGCGGATTTAATGTAATGTTGTAAAGGCTATGTGCCTATTGTATTTAGGTTGTTGACATGTATACTTGTTTGTTTGTAAGAATTCTTAAGCCAACTCATTTGGAAGCATTGTATGTAATAGTTCTAAGGGCCGACCTAGTTGTTTATTTTGTATGCGCGTATAAATATAAGATGCACCCATTGTATTCGGCATGGAAGTTGACAGAGAGTTATAATAAGCAGAGAAAAAGTGTGCGAAGACACTAGAAGATGTATTAGAGATTTTCTAGAGGTCAAAGCATCAGTACATCAAAGGAACTGATCTAACAAGAAGTGTCACAGTGACAGTTCATCCTGCAGATATAGTTTGTATCTAAGATCAGAAGGTTGTAGCCTTCACCACTTGAGTAGTGAGATCTAGGATAGTGTGTCCACTCCCCTAATAGAGACTATTGTAAAAGACTCCTAATAGGGTCCGACCCTTGACAAGGTCTACTGTACTAAAAGAATTGTAAAGAAACTCCTAACAGGGTTAAGGATCTTCTAACAAGGATCACAAAACACTAGTGTAGAATATTAGTGGGTGTCAATTCCCACCGGCGTTTTTACCTATTTGGGTTTCCCCGTAACCATATTGGTGTCATGTGTTGATTTCATGTTTCATGTTTATTTTAGTACTTAAGCATTTAAGTTCAATATAAAGATTAAAGTTAAAGTTAAAATACAGTGAACATTGATTCACCCCCCCCCCCTCAGTGTTCCCATTCCTAACAATTGGTATTAGAGCTCTGGTCCTCAGCAAAGAAGTTTAACCACTTGAGGAGATCATGGAAAAAGAAAAAATGAAACATCTGAAAAGAAATCTTGAAGCTTCTCTTGAAGACCTAGACAAATCAGAAAGAGAAATTGAAGAACTAAAAGAAAAAGTCAGTGATGCACAATTGGTTATCAAAAGGCTAAGAAAGGATTTAAAAGAATGCTCTAACAGTGATCTAGGAGAAAAGGTCAAGAAGCTAAATGAAGAAAATAAATCCTTAAAGGAACAACTTGAAGAGTTTGATGATAAGCTGACTAATAATTAGGAAGTCTATGATGAACATATCAAAGAGAATATTTAACTAAATGGATAACTAAGGCAAACCAACATGGAAATCTTGGAGCTAAGGAATAGAAAAGAAAGCTTGGAATCTAAATTGAAAGAAGCAAAGAATCACATTGAAAAATTACACACTAGTTCTGATTTGATAGAATCTTAGTTGTATGCAAGAAGACCCAAAGGAGACACCAGCTGTATTGGATACAATGAAGCAAAAAATCATATTGACAACATGCAAGCAAGAAAGGACTCTACTGATGCTAAGGACATTGAAGATCAAACCAAAGATAATGGTGAACCACCTAAGAATGAGTGCAAGCCTATAGACTGCACTTTTTTTACTTGTAACAAGCATGGACACATTGTGAGGAACTGTACAGAGGTAAGACCTTTTAATGGTTACTGTTATTCATGCAATAAATTTGGTCATAGAGATATGAATTGCAAGACTAGTAAGAATAATAGGATTCAACATGATTAGAGAAATCAAAATTAGACAAATGTAAGAAGTTCTCAAAATGTTACATGCTAGATATGTAACTATAATGGTCACTCAGCTAGACAGTGTAAAATGGTGACTCATGTTAATGCGCTGAGGAATATAAGACCTCCAGTCATTTGTCACTCTTGTAACAAGGCTGGACATATCTCAAAGTTCTATAGATCAAGGATGCAAGATCAGGAAAGCCCTAAAAAGGTCGAAGAACCAATTTTGGATCCTGAAGGAGAAGTTAATTTTGCCAAAGCCTTAGATGATGCGAGCTTGATTTGGTTAGAGAAAAAGAAGGACAAGACTGATGAGAATGTATTGGATGCATCCATAGTGGACACACCCTCTACATCTGGATGAATAGCCCTCAGGGTCATAGGGGGAGCTAATTTAGCTCTAGACCCATGCGTGGCTAGTATACTCATCCTCAGAGTATGCACCTTTGGACTTAATCTTATGGAGTATAAAGGTACATTTGTGCAAGAGCACACATGCTAATTGTGAACAGAACTCAAGTTGGAAATTTTGAAGTGACAGTTTCATTTACGCGACTTGCATTACTGGCGGAATTCTCACTTTAAGTACACAGAAAGTTGTTTAATTACTCACTGCATTCAAACTCAGAGTGATTGAAGAGAAAAAAGAGCCTTGGAAGTTGTTGTGAAGACTTTTAGATTGATCTATCAGTGTTTTTCAGCAATTAGCAATACATTTGGTCAGTTGCAGAAACCCTAGTTCGACACGCCGATTTAGTAGTCTTTGGATCATCTTAGAGTACAGTCGGAAAGTCATTAAACAAGTAAGTCATGGCCACTCCCATAGTTTTTGATGTTGCTGAGAAGAAGAGATGTGTTTTCAAGAAACATCCATTTAAGTCAACCCTGGATGATTTAGAGGGAGAATTCTCCCGCACGCCTATGGGCATCATGCATGTTGAGGATATTAGGGCATGTATCTACTGCAAGAAAGAACTAGTTGGGTTGGATAGGTTAAGGGCACACATGGACACCATGTTGAAACCAAATAAATTATTCATGGATGAATATTTTAAGTGGAATGATCACCCCATAGTTGAGTATGCTACGGCATATGAATTTTATGAGACTGAATGGATTAAGATACTATTAAGAATAATTCATGATGACCTATTTTGGATAGGTGATGTGTTAGGAATAGTCCTAAGAGATAACTAAGAGAGGGGGGGGGTGAATCAGTTATCTACAAGATTCAATTCTTTATCCAATTAAGTATACTTAAACATAAAGCATAAACACAATGAAAGAACACAAGAACACAACACCAATCTTTTAGTTACGGGAAACCCAAATAGGTAAAAACCCTGGTGGGAATTGACACCCACTAATATTTTGCACTAGAGTATTATGATCCTTGTTAGGAGTTGCTTTACAATATATTTAGTATAGTAGACCTGGTCAAGGGTCAGACCCTATTAGGATTCTTTTACAATTGTCCCTATTAAGGGAGAGGACACACTATCCAAGAGCTCACTGCTCAAATGGGCGAAGGCTACAACCTTCTGAATAATAGATACACACTATATCTTGATCTTGGTGAACTGCGCTTTGACCTACTTTCTAGATCAGTTCCAATGTATAGCACAAGTACTTTACTTGGCCACATAGACCTTCTTCTGATGGCTCAACACTTCACACACTCTGATCTGCTCTGCTTAAACAACTATGAACCACCCTCCAGCAATCACAAATGACTGCCTATAAATATCTTTCCACTAAATGATATAATCAAGTTGGCCTATTAGAACCACCTTGAAATCATATTAGAGAAACCATAACAAACTCCAACAAACATTCTATCAGCTCTACTATGCACGCAACACAATCTGGGACCTGTTCAATAAGATAATTGTAGACGCACGCTACACGCTATCGGCTCTACCCAAACAACTGGAACTTTCTGTGTAAGATGAATTAACTCATGCACTCTTAACCAAACATCAATAACTCTCCTCTAAGCTTAAATCCAAGGGCACATATCCACAAGATAGGTGCAACTACATAACCAATAAAATCTCTATCGGCTCTTCTGAATAAACACAGGAAACTGCTACTGGCGAATAGCTACTGCATAACTTCACTTCTACTCATCAATAGACTATGCATCCATAACTAAAACATCACTAACATGTCTTCAACATAAATCCAAGTGCGCAAGGCTCCATGATAATTGTATGGATAACCAAACATAGAACACTACCTATAACTCTATCAGGAACACTACTGACACCAACTGCTATATAATTGTCTGTACTAACAGTTAACCTTTGCGCCCATGATATCATGTTGATATCATGTCCATGATTTATATATAGAAAGCTTACTACATAAGACTTCCATGCATGCTACTTTCCATATGTTCTCATCAATGACAAACATATAGTCAGTACTAGCCTACTGGCAAATCTCCAACATGATGTGCCGGTCAAAATCACCAGTGACCTAATACATGAGATGACAGGCCTTTCTAGGAAAAGTGTCATCCTTCTTGTGGGCAAGGATGTTAGAAAGATGGTGGATCATACATGTAAGTCAAGGAGCAATAGGCGTGGGATGACAATTGAGCCTATTGAACAAGAAGACATCAAATTGATGTCAATGATACTGGGATACAGGTTTCATCACACTAGCAGGGTGAATAGTGTGTATGAGGACACAATTCTAGTAGCCATCAAACTTGTGAAGGAAGATGGGGAGTTCAACTTGTGTGAGATCTTGCGTGCATATTTGATTGTTAACATCAAGGCCATCAAGCATGATAAGACAAAAATATTTAGGTTTGGGTCTTTAATCATTTACATGTACCTTCATATAGTTGGGAGAGTATCAGATATGTATTTGGACAAGTCCATTCCAACCATGCCATAGATATCTAACAAAGCATCCACTGAGAATACATTGAGAGATTATGTAACATTGGAATTGAAGACCTTCAGGGCTAAGATGCAAAATGAGGTATAGGATTCTAGAGAGCATTGTGTAAAAATACAAGGATACAATTTTTTTTATGGTGGAGATAGACATAACTTGTATGGAAGTTGTTGAGCCAAGAACTAAGTGGATTCATCCACTTGGTTATGAGGTAGAGGAACAAGTCCTTGAAGCATATGCGTAGGTACTACTATCAACCCCCAAAGATCCTAATGAACCTAGGTGGGGAACATATGAGGAGAAAACTAGAGAAGTAGATGCTAAACTTAACAGTGCAGGAACAAAAAGAAAGGTTGCTAAAGTCACATCAGAGATCTTGAGGATTCATGGTGTGTCTCAAGAAGACCTTGATAAAGCAAGAGATGAAAATATTTCTTTGGAAATTAAGAGCGCACCCATAGTGGAAGCTAAGTTTGATGATCCCAAGATGAAGAAGGTAAAAATTGAAAAAGATGATAGTCAGAAGGGTAAAGAAGATGATACTCCTTCTGTGCCCAAGGTAACCATTGATCTTACTGCTCCTCCCGAGTATAAGGCAATGCGTAAGAGGAAGAAAGAGGTTGGCACTAGTCATCCATCCTCGTGAGTCACAAGAAATAGAAGAAACACTCAAGCACCTCCTGAAGTAAGCTTCAAAGCCACTCTCAGTGTGCTAAGTGCCAAAATAGTTGATGAAGGAAGAATTGATCAAGTAGGGAAGTTTTATGATAAGTATAGTGAAATTGACAAGTCAGAGATTCATAGCATGATCATAAAGCACATGATCAAGTTCAAAAGGATAGTTTTGGAACTAAAAATAATGATTCCTAACAATGTATGGAATATCCTTGAATTCCAAAAGAGACAGGCTATTGAGGAAGATCTGTGGATAAGGGAAAAGATTCTTGATGATACCCTTCCTGTGTGTGAACTAGAAGAAAAGAAATTGTTGTTAGATCTAGTGAAGCCTCACCTCAGAACTAAGACAAGAACTCTGAACATAATGGATAAAAATTATGAGCTAATTGCAAAAGAGACAAAGAAAGACTTTGAGAAGGTATTTATGAATAGAAACATGTATCCACCTACTGTGCCCACAGCTAATGTACCCTTAATGGTCACCAAAGGGTCAGAGACCATCAAAGTACATTCTACAGGTCCTTAGGATTTGGTGCCTACAATGGAAGTACAATCAGAGGCAGACAAGTCTGCACCCATGTTAGAATTACTCAAGGACAACACCATTATCATTGATAATGTAGAGATAGCCATGGCGGCCACTGACACAGAATCGGACAAGTTTGAGGAAGCTTTTGTGAGCACACAAGAAGCTAAGATTTTATGTAGCAACACACCTCCCACTCATCAAGAAGAGGTATTGATTGAAAATATAACAGATAAGAAAGAAGAAGAGAAAATGGAAGAGGAAGAAAAGAAAGAAGAAGAAGAAGAAAAAGAACAAGAGAAAGATGAAACTTCTGTTGAACTAGCCAAGGTGAAACTAGAAGTGATGGATAGCACTTCCATCACTCCCTCCTCAGTATTGTTGTCAAGTTTGACACCCGACACATCCAGTTTGGACTAATGGAGAGAAGAAGACCTGATTAAGTTTAGTGTCCTAGCTATGGAGAAGGCAAAGGAGAAACAAGTAATGAGAAATCCTCTCCTTATGGAATCAGTGAACATACTAAATAGTTTATTTCTTGCAGACAAGAAAGTGTTTAAGGTACACTTTGTTGATGATGTAATTACAATCATTTCTCAGTTCAAAATTAATTTCTCAAACCTTGAAGAATCGGCATCCCAAGTTGCATAAGAAAAGTATATGAAGAAGAGATTGAATGAGTTGATGAGAAACTTTGCACTAGATTTGAATTCACTCAAGACTGGTCAAGCATCTTTAAAAGAATTTGCTGATCAAGGAAGGAAATTCATTGTAGACTGCATGGATCAGGATAAGCTTACCGATGCCCATCTTAAGAAAATAAAAGAGGCAGAAGATATGATTGAGCAGGTGAAGAGTTTAGTGAAAGACACATCCACTGATGTGAACATGTGCAACAATGTCTACCAAGGTCAGTTGGACAAAATTAAGAAGGCAGAGAAAGAGATGGCAAAGATAAGGTCTAGACAGACTCAGTTGAGGAATGCTCTTGCGCCCTCATTAGACATCCTCAATCAGAACATCAAGGAGATTGATGCCACAATGGTAACATATGATCAAGGTCCTACCAAAGACTTGAAGAAAATGGAGAATCTTCAATATGCATTATGCGCCCATCTCCAGATAGTTAACTCTTTGATAACTTTTTGGAAGAAGGAGATCCAGAACCTAAAGATTGCATATCCAGATGTTTTCCCTCAGTGAATATGTATAGATACAGTTTGTTGTAACACCTTTGTCATTAATGTCAAAGGGGGAGTTGTGTATAGAATATGGATTATAATATGTATAGGGAGATATAAGTATATGTATAGATGACAAAAAGTTTTTTGTATTAAGGAGAGTTAGCAACTTGGCCATATTCCTTTGTTGCCATCAATGACAAAGGGGGAGATTGTTGGCAAGTTGGCTATACTGATGTATATGACTTAATATAGTGTTTTCATTATGGAAAAAAAGTCATATAGTAGTTTGGAGTCAGTGCACTTGAAGAGAAGATCAGAAATCAATTAAGTGTTGAAGACTGGACAGTGTACAGAGTTCCTGCAGCTCAAAGCATCAATGCACGTGTGTATGGTAGAATTATGGTATGTGCCTTAGAAGTTAAGTTGGTTAGACTATATTCATGCTTAGTCTATGAGCGCATGATCAGATGTGCAAGGATGAGAAAGTTACAGTCAGTTAAAGTTGCACAGCCAGTGTGTGCCAAAGAAGAATAGAGGATGGAGCCGACAGTTGGTATTTTGGTTTGTGGATATAATGTAATGTTGTAAAGGCTATGTGCCTATTGTATTTAGGTTTCCGACATGTATACTTGTTTGTTTGTAAGCACGCTTAAGCCAACTCATTTGGAAGTGTTGTATGTAATAGGTCCAAGGTCTGACCTAGTTGTTTATTTTGTATGTGCGTATAAATATAAGATGCACCCATTGTATTCGGCATGGAAGTTGATAGAGAGTTGTAATAAGCAGAGCAGAAGTGTGTGAAGACACTAGAAGATGTATTAGAGCTTTGCTAGAGGTCAAAGCATCAGCACATCAAAGGAACTGATTTGACAAGCAGTGTCATAGTGACAGTTCATCCTACAGATATAGTGTGTATCTGAGATCAGAAGGTTGCAGCCTTCACCACTTGAGCAGTGAGCTCTAGGACAGTGCATCCACTCCCCTAACAAGGACTATTGTAAAAGAATCCTAACAGGGTCCGACCCTTGACAAGGTCTACTGTACTAAAATCATTGTAAAGAAACTCCTAACAAGGTTAAGGATCTTCTAACAAGGATCACAAAACACTAGTGTAGAATATTAGTGGGTGTCAATTGCCACCGAGGTTTTTACCTATTTGGGTTTCCCTGTAACCATATTGGTGTCATGTGTTGATTTCATGTTTCATGTTTATGTGAATGTTTATTTCAGTACTTAAGCATTTAATTTTAGTATAAAGATTAAAGTTAAAGTTAAAATATAGTGAACACTGATTCACCCCCCCCCCCCCCCTCTCATTGTTCTCATTCCTAACAAAAGGTACCCCTAAAATATCATGTATCCATAGCCTTCCAAGGATTATATTATAGGGAAAATCAAGATCAAGAACTTGACAAGTAGTTTTAATCAATGCAGGGCCCACTTGTAGAGGAAGCATGATCAAACCCTTGGATTCTCTTTCTCTATCATCACAGGTCTTTATTGTTATTCTCTTTGTAACATTAGAATTTCATCAAGGAGTCCTAAGTATCTTGTCATTTTTATGGTACAAAGATTAAAACTAGATCCATTATCTATAAGGACTGTTTTTATTTTGTGATGATGGATGAGGGCTTCAATGTGTAGGGGTTTGTTATTATGTGAAATAGGACCATGTAAGTCCTTATTTGTGAACATGAGGTTTTGGTGCATAGATAGGTTCCCAATCATGGCTTGGAATTGTGATGCATTGATTTTGTTAAGAACACATTACTCAAGAAGGGCTTACTCAAGGATTTCTTTGTAAACAAGTGAAGTGTGGATAATATCAAGGATGAATATCTATGCGAGAGTCTTCCAATATTGTGACAATAGGTCATACTATGAAGCTATTCTAGTGGAAGTTGATGGTGCAGCTAGCAGAGTGACAGCTTGGATAATAACTTTAGCTCTATGATTGGTAGAACTACAATCTGCACCCTTACATTTGAGTGTGTATACATGGTTATTGGACTCTTCAATGCAACCACATAGGGGATCAAAGCCAAA
The DNA here is from genome assembly GCA_027943335.1 of Chamaecyparis obtusa. NCBI lineage: Eukaryota > Viridiplantae > Streptophyta > Pinopsida > Cupressales > Cupressaceae > Chamaecyparis > Chamaecyparis obtusa. The sequence goes on along the minus strand of BSBK01000066.1, from coordinate 1,296,031 downwards.
AATTTCATTTTCTTCAATATTTCCATACAATGAGTCAAAATCCATGATGTTATTAGTGGAGTAGTCATATGGCATGTTCTTTGATAATAAGGCATTATTCTAATCATGTTTAAGAAAGGTTTTATTATAGATCTTAAGTTGAGCATTTTATGATGATGGTGTATGTCCCTCAACCTCAATATTTCCATCATCAATAAGGTCTTGGACAAATTTTTTCAACTTTATACATTTCTTGACCTATCATAGCCCTTGATGTGATGATAATTAGAGTATTTATTGTCCTTATACCAAGCGGGCTAAGGTTTATTCTCTTCATAAGGTCTAGTGTTTGGAAACACCATCATATTTTGAAGTTAAAAAGTCTTTGGAAAATGACATCAAGAGGTTTTTCAAGAGAAGTGTATTATTGACATTGACACGTATATGACTAATTTTGATTCAGTTGTTTTTATTGTGATTATTTTTTTCTAATTGTTATTGCAATTCTATTCGTTGTTGTTTTGCTTGTGGTTGTTGTTTTGATTCTGATTTTTGTGATTGCCTTAATTATTGGACACCTAGAGATTTTGGAAATTTTTGGCGTCGATCACTCCATCATTGACAACTCCCTTATTTTTCATGTAAAACTTAGGTTTGTCATTATTAGATAAAGGGGTATAATGTTTAATGGTACCCTTTTGCAATATTTCATCTTCAATGTTCTTCCCTTTCTTAACAATAGACTCAAAAGTGTTAGGTGAATCCATTTTTGTTTGGAATGACATCTCAAATACTAAGTTTCTAGTAAATATTCCAATCAATTGTTATCTAGGTATTTTCCATGGCATTTTATTTGCAAGGTGTTTCCACCTTTTTAGGAAATTGGAAAAGGTCTCTCCATTCCTTTGCTCATTATTGTACAAGTCACTTGATGACACTTTATGTTCAATGTTATATGAATATTGTACAAAAAAAATCTCGGTGAGATCACAGATGGTAGGTATGGACCCATGAGGGAGGTTCATGAACCACTCAAGGGAAGGGCCTCCAAGACTTCTAGTGAAAAGTATCTTTAGATAATTCTCATTTTAGGAGACCTCTTGACATGCAACATAAAATTCCTTAAGGTGTTGGACCGGACATGTTTCCCATTTATATTTTTCAAATTTAGGGATCTCATAGTTTGGGGGAAACATTAGCATGTTGATTAACTTGTCAAATGGGTAAGGGCATATCTTATCAAAAGAGAATTTCTTCTTTCCTCCATTTGACATGCTATACCAAGGACTCTTAAGTTCATTGATTTGGTTGGCCAATTAAGGAGAATTGTGATGTGTGAGTGCTAGTCCAAAATATTGTCCTCCTCTAAATTGTGATGCTGAAAATCTTGTTGATGTAATTCCAAGTGTAGGAGGAGGTGTGTAATGATATTCTTGTGATGATGCGGGGATGGATGTCTTCAAAGCACTTGATGGAACCAAGAAGAGTGATGGATAATCTTATTGTGTGGATTATAGAAATATTATTTGTGGAAATAAAGTTTGACCTATTTTCAAGACACTTGCACCCATTTTGGAGGATGTGATAATTGTAGTATGAGTACTAGCATGGGAGGTTAAATTAGGAAAGACACTAGGATTTTCTAAATAGTTTCGGGTATTAATTGAATAGTTTGTGGTTGTGTTGTTGACATGGCTTGAGATGTCAATAAATTTTGAGATTTTGATGTGGGATGGGAAGAAGAAGGCCTATTGGGAGTATCCTTCCCTCTGTCTTGATTTGATGTCATGTTGAGTGTGGTGGCCAAAGAAGCATTGACTGGGGTCATAGCCTTGACCACATTATTATAAAGAAAGGATTCATCAAATTTTGATGGGACTATGACTCCATCTATGACAAGGTTCATGAAGATTTCATCTTTGTTATGTCTAATTGTTATCTCTACCATCTTCAAGTGGGAAGGTTCTCTAACGAATTAAATTACGTGAGGAGATGTATTGGGTTGATCGATAAGTTCTTCTTCAAGTTCATTGGTGATATTTATAGCGAGCACTTTAGAGCCTCTGAGAAGTGTTGAAGCAAATGGATTTTCATTGTCTTTTCTCATGTCTTTTGCAAATATCCTCATGTTTCTAGCTTTTGAACAAGTCACACCCATAAAAGTATTACCTTTTGAAAGATGAAGGATGAAGTCTAAGAATGGGTTGGATGAAGTATTTGATGATGGATGAATGATGGACTTAGGACCAGGAGTAAATGTTTAGGACTTGTTTTGTTTATGAGGGAAGGACCTCAAAGATGTTGGATTGTGAGGGTAGGGCCTCAAGATTTGATTATTTTAATTTTTTTATAATTGGATGAAGGTTTTGGATAACCTTGGTGAAATAAGATCCTATTAGGCACAATGTTTGGATGTTGGATGATATCTTTCTTCTACTTGGAGATGGACTAATGATCTCAATAGAAATAGGATATTAACTAATTAAATCAATCACTCAATACAACCAAATATTCTCAAGTAATGCAATTTATCTAGGGTTCTTTCTAAAGATGAGGATCTTAATGACACTTTGATAAATCTTCAACTTAAAGATTATGATAAAAATGTTGATGAAGATGTGAAGGATTGGTTTGATTGATTGGGTTGGTCTTGACTCTAATTTGGATGTGGGTTAATCAAGACAACAAGATTTAAGTCCAAATGGATGATGATTCTCCTAATTCAAAAGATAGAAGATTTAATTAACTATGATAGATTAGACTAATGACATGATAAAAAAGGTCTAACTTTGTTCGTCAAAATTTTCTCTTGTAGGTACGTGAAGTTCCAATTTACTTGGAACTTAATGGTAAAGTTGACTACTCTATTGTTGAATACCATCATGTCATATTTTTCAAGTTGTTGGGCACAATTTTGGGTCGATTTGATAACACATTTTTTTTCCTAATGGTTCTATCAATTATTTTCTTCTCTTTGTAGGCAAGGGGTAGTTGGAATTTTCCCTTATGTTTCAAATCTGACATGGATCATGGAAAAATTGTAATTATTGACACTGGAGTATTGATTTTGGAAAAATGACTTGATAGTTGTTTAGGTGGGTCAAAATGAAAAAATGTTTGTGAGGTCTATAAGCTCACTGTTTCCAGGCAGAGACATCGGTTGCAGTCAGAGATACCACTTTATAGAGATAGTGAACTACAGGAGGAGACACCAATGTATAAAAATTAATTGGTCAAAATAGTATTCTATCTAAATTCTAGAGAAGTGGAGACATGTTTCTACTCATCACAGATGTTGATTTGCATATACATGGATCTGTACAGACCCTGATCTAGAGAAAAGATAAAATTTCAAGCTTTCAGGGTTTTGACCAAGTTTGGCTATTTGTTGGACTGGTTTGTTGGACCTACTTCATGGAAAGAACAATCACAACACGTAGAAACTTGAAATATCATGAAATGTTTAAGATTCAAAAATAGTTTTTCTAAAAAAATATTTTCAATGGTTTAACATCAAACAAGTACTTTATATCTTAAGGAAACAATTGTAATTTAACACATTGTAAGCCCATGGGAGAAAATCCAATCTTGATATACCAAACCCTCATGTGCTATGTACCTCTCAATTTAAGTGGTAAACATATGCAAAGATGAATGGAAACAAATGCATTTAATAAGGCCTTCAAGGAGTGGGTGAATAGGGGATCCCCTTGCGGGGGCTCGCTCAAATTTCGATGATGAAATGTAAAATCCTTCACACCTCACAACTATGGGTATATGTATGGTGAATAACTTCAAAGGATGATGCAATCCTCTTGCATTGTAAGTGTTAAACCAAGGATAAAAGGGTGGGCTTCTAAGTTAACAATTCGTAGTTAGGTTTGTAGCATCCCTCTAATCGATTTCTATGTGTGTGAGACACTTATGTCTCTAGTGGACCACATCAACTCCTTAGGAACTATTTTTCCCTATCTGAGATATCATCCACTCACAAATCCTAAGCTTGGTGGCACAAAACAATTTTTTATTTAGTATCTTATTTATATACCAATTGGTTTATTTACTAGTTTGAGACCGTTCTTTGAAGGGGAGTTCTCCCCCCAAATAGACCTCGCTATAGGCAAAAATAAAAGCAACATTCTCTTACACCCAAGATCTGCAAAGGTGAGGGGAGAAGATATAATGACTTATATATTTTCATCACATAAATTAATGAGTTTTAAACTCTAAACATTGAGTAAAGTTCTTGAAGGGAGTACCTCCACCAACAAGATCTTCCAAGAATGCAAAAAACTTGGGTTAAATTCCAAAATGAATCTAATTAGATCAAACTAAAGTGAAACTACTTTAACATAAGACACTCCCATAAAACTGGAAATTATTCATTCAAGTATAACAAAATTACAAAGAAAATATGGAAATCCTTGCAAGTGTTAGTAGTTTGTTTTTCAGAGAATCTTGGGGATAAGAGTTGTAAAATAGTTATTCATTAGGAAACCAAGTAAAAATTCACAAAATATGCTAACTAGGAGGAGACACAGACACGAATTTGTGCAGACGTCGATTAGTGAAGACGTCAATTCTGGGGTCAGAAGTAAAAGTAGAAGCAAAAAAGATGAATTTAAATACGTGTTTAATTAGCTAGACTTACTCTACACTAATTCAGGGAGCGCAGATGATGATATGTGTAGACGTTGATCTACGGGGATGATGATTCAACCTATTAGAAAAATAAAGATTTTGGTAGAATTTCATTTTATATAATCGATCTCTCTTAAAAAATTAAAATGCTATACTATTGCAAAGCCACAGGAAATCAATTTAAATCAAGTTTTAAAAAATAAATCAGGTGAGAAACCCCCTAAGGCGGAGTCAGCGATTTACATAGTGGATGCACCAATCTACACAAATGGTGATGTATTAAATGCAGACACCTATCTAGAACTTTGACTTGTGTGTGTTCAAAACTCGACAAAAACTTAGATTAAAATATTAGATTTTATGACTCGGAGTTCTATTGGGTGTGCCAAAATGTGTATGCATTTTCTTAATCTGGGTAGTCAAGCTCAGACATGTCAAACATTAGAGTTTTAGCAATAATCAAATCAAGACATGTATTCAAATAAAACTACAACAAAAGAAACCGCATAACCTTCTATAGAGTTAAAACAAGCACACCCAAGGCTTGTTTGATTTTCTCTTTTGGGAGAATGTGGTTGTTCTCTCCTAAACATAATATTTTATCCTCAAATGCAAAGCTCAATGATGAATGAAGCTATAAGCACTAATGGATATCAAATGACTACAAGACTAGCATGAGGAACTAGCTTGCAATATTGATCTAAGATTGATGAACTATGAAGCTTATGACTTCCAAGATGATTCTAGAATGAAATGCATACTATCAAGATAACATGGACTCAAAGATTAAACTAGTATAATATCAAGATTCAAAACTAGAAATTGAAGCAAACATGTATATGCTAAAATGCTTTTAAAACTCCAGAATGAAACTAACATGATAACAATGCAATAGCTAATGGATGAAATGCAAGGAGTGAGGGCTCCTATTTATATATTCTTGGAAAGATTTGAAGGTCTCTGATGAGGTGTCACCTATGTGTAATCCACATAGGAGACACATAGGCAAAGATATGGCCATAAAAAATGCATGAGTTGATCACACGTGTGAGAAACTTGGAAAGTGATCGGTCATTTTTGAGGGGAGACGAAGTGGAAGAGTAGGAGAGGCTAAAGGTTGCTCACACATGTGTGAGAAAATCCCAAAAGGGGAAGAGGGAAACAACATGTAAGAGTGTAGGTGGCCATTTATGGAAGGTGGTTGGCCACTTTGGAAAGGGTTGCTCTCACATGTGTGAGAAACTCATTAGGATTAATGAAGTTAGGAATCATATAGATTAGAATAACTAATCTAGAATTAATTCAAATGATAGGTTTAGTGGGTGAGGTGATGGGTGTAGGCTAGGCTTTAGGCACGATTTAAATTTAAATTAAGTTAAATTAATTTATATCATAGTTTTAGAAGAAATAGGAATATGGAGGGAATAAATAAATTGAGATTTATTTAAAAGGGGACTTATGGAGGACATGTATTAAACTAAATTTAATGCATTAGAGGGGGATATATTTAAATTAAATTTAAATACCTTAGGTAATGAACCTGGTTTAATTAAATAAATTTAATTAAATAGGTAGAAGCACATGACAAATACAATTAATAAATTAAAATTAATTATAGTCTCAAGGGGAGCATTAATTAAGTTAAATTTAATTAATATATATATAGAGTATCAAAGGATGTTTTTAAACTTCTGCACATATGTATGTATTCATGTGAATTCATTCAGTTCTCCTACACATTCATCCATTTTTCCTACACATATGTTCCTACAACCATACACATGGTCCTGCAGTCCTTAGCATATATTCATGTAATCTTGCACATTTGTGATATTTAGTAGTTCTTGAGGGTTGGTGCGCAAATGAGATTTGGATTTAGATTCCTTATGTTATTGAAATCATTTTCATGTATTCACTTTCCATTTTCATTTATGGTTTGATATATTTTAACCTATTTTTCAATTTGATTTAAAAAAAAACTAGTGACTTCTTGTGTTCAGGACAGACTTAGTCTCCTCGAGTGCCAACCATTGATGATTGTCCAGTCCCATCTCGTGAGGTTCATGGGATAATTTCCAATCCTATGCGAGGTATCTTATAGGATGTGAACTTTTTGTCCTATATCAATAGCTTGAATTGTCATGGAACCCTTTGAAGTTCTTTCAAGTCTTCCACTTTTTCATGATCCGGTAAAGAACATTGTTTGATTTCTTGCTTTCTTATTTTATGATATATTAGGATGCTACACTTATGTTCTTGATGTTTATGTTAATTTCAAAAGAAATTATTGAGTACATGATTGACCCTTTTTTCTAAGGGTTCCTTGGCAAGGCATTACATTGGAACAATTACAATATAGTAAAAGTTAAATTTGATAAATATTTTGATAATTGTGGTACTAATCTAATCAATTTTGTTAAATATTTTGCATTTGTAAGAAAAATTTGATGATTGTGTGACTCTAATTTTCCTAGTTTTTTATTTTAGTTTTTCACAAAGTTTAGTTTATAGATAGCTAGAAAACACAATAGATAGTATGTTTGTTTGACTCTAAAAACTAAAGTATGACCTACAAGCCTAGATTAGCCCAAATTTTGAATGATAATCATTGGTATTTAACATTTGTAAAAAACTCAAATATTTACAACCTATTACTCAAGATGGTTAGCTATTAGATCATGCTCAAGCTCAACTTCATTCCAGAGTAGATGGCTAGAGGTCTAGTGGCATAGGAACTTGTGTCATGGCACTGGCTCACCTTCCTTCTTACCTCAAAGGTATAAATACCTTATGATCAAAGATATTTCCACCTTACTAAGGAGGTTACATTCGGAGTATCTTCAAGGTACAATATGCATCCCTTTCACCAATACCAATAACATTGATAGGTCAATCTTAGAAAAGTAAGAGGTGTCTAGTATGGGCTCCAAGAACACTAACAAATGTTGAGTAGGAAAGGTCACATGAAACAACTTAATAATAAATCCCTTAAGGGTCCCTAACCTAAATCTCAAATCATTGAGGGCCTCAAGACCACACCTCACACCATTAGCTTGGATTGAGCTATGGATTTTGATAACACACCCCTTTATATAGCTCACTTCAATTGTGTGTTTGAGGTCAAACCCTGGGATGATGAAACCCCCAAGAACATCTCATAATAAAATAAAAAAGGAATCAGCAATCCAATTTCACAAAGGTTTGGAGAAAGGAAGGGGACATGAAGTTTCACGTACTAATTTGGGTAATTAACAATAGACATGTGCAAGTCAACTAGATATGCAAGACAACCATTCAATACTCAAAAATTTCCGAATAAAAAATACAAACAGTTATGGTTAAGGAAAATTGGCTTTGATTGTGATACTGCAACATATGTGTTAGATTTTTTAGCTTTTCCAAATCCTTTCTCTTTCCTTTCCAAAATTTTATGAAAATAATCAGTAACACCAAACTCCATATACTAATAACTATACAAAGTAGAAAAATAGAGAACTAAAATCACTTAAAACCTAATTTTCCCTTATATTTTTTCTAGACAAATTTGATACAAGAATCTACAAATATTGTGTTGATTCCTACTATTGCATGATAGATTTTGAAAACACACTGTTGATTCCTATAAATGCACTAGAAATTTTGATAATTGCAATAGAGATTTTGCAATTATATGATGAATGAAACTTGTAACTTTAAAGATCCGTACACTCAAAAATTGATCAAATTAAGGGCATGTTAACATTAGGTTCACCGGAATGTAACGAATAGGAAATAAGAAATGGTGCAATGAGATATAAGAGAAAATACAAAATCAAATCACAAAGAAAAATGATAATCTACCAATGGAGAAATATGTAATGAAATGCAATAACATGAATTAAATACATTCAACAAAATATTGCATTCATTTCCAAATCCCTCCATTTTCCTTTTCCTTTTTTGTGTTGTATGGGATTGGCTCTCAAAATTATATCACAAGTATTGCAGTATGATCACACAAAAATTTGGAGACTACAGTTATTGATGATAGGGGATCGGGGTTGCTTTTATAGATTTTAGGGATTTCCCACAATGGTTGAGATTAAGAGGAAAACAAAATTGATGAATGTCTATGATATATTGAGAGGGCTTAATTTAGATAATTACAAGATAGAATTGGCTACATGTGTAATCAGCTAAAATTGGTATAGCCTTATCAATAGACCTAAATCTCAATAAACTGTCCTAAACCCTAATCAAGGCATCAAATCAATCCTAGACATAATTGTGTGAGTGAATTTATTCCATTTACTTACATAATCATCAAGTGTCAACAATCGATAATCAAACATCAAGAATCAAGGAGCATTAATAAAATAAAATTAATTCATTAATTAATCCTAGCCTATTTAATGAAATCAAATTCAAAAATAACATGGCTAGTGATATTAATTAAAAGGAAATAAGTAATTGTCTTATTATCTACTCAAACACAAAAATAAAAATAACTTGTCTCAAGCCAATGGGATCAAATTCACATGGATCACTTAAGGATCAATCTCCATTGTCCATCATAGCTTCATCCTAGCCATTGAATTCAAATTGTCCTCCAAGGAAAATCTATAAAAGAAACATCAATCAATATAATTTGACCATCTAGGATTTGTGTAAGGAGATCATGCCAAATTGATTCTAGACCATTTCTATTGCATTTTAAGAGCATTATAGTGAGATTTTATCCTTTTAAATCAGAATTCATTACATTTCATAGCTTAATCAATCATGTAGATCTATGATCCAAATCATCTTAGCTTGCATAGTACTTAATTGCACTCATTTAGAGATATTTTCATGAATCTTCCATTTCATAGTGTCTTGTCATTGATCTATTGCTAATCCTAAGAGAAAAATCATAGATAGATCATACTCATTGTGACTAGGAAGCAATAATTTAGTCTCAAATGTGCTTGTTTTGATGAATTTATTATAATAACCAATTGAATTAATAGATTATTGAGTGGTGTTGCAGATTTGCAGGTTTGAAAAATTTACACACACAAAATGATGGAGCTAGACTGAATTGATTAAGGAGTTAAGTGATTGGTTAATCTCACAATTGAATTGATTATTAGTGGAACTAAAAGTGAGTGGGAATTAGACTCAATTAACAAGTCTATTAGGAGAATTGATTGATCATTTAAACTATGAGTGAGTGGTAGTTTGAGAAGTAGAACTAAAGGCTTCATTAGCATTAGATAATTAAATAATCAATTAATTGAGCATGTGAGAATAATTAGAAAATAAATAATTGATATTACATGGTGATTTGATGATTAGATAATTATGGATATTATATATTTATAGTTAGATGATGTTGCATACTTTGATGATGACTATCTATATGCTTAAAATGATGTTTATGGCTATGATTTTACTTACCCCATACTTGCATGTGTATGATTATCATGTATGCTTTTACTTCTTGTTTGACATGTTTGATATGGTTGGGATGGAGTCATAGTTGCGGGATCCACATGATATACTGACCCCTGCCATTGCTTGTTATATATACATGTATGTACATGATTATCTTTTCTGTAGGTTTTTAGGTTCCGGGCATCGACTTCCCTGAATTGTCAGGATGAGTGTGCCCTATCGCAAGCCTCAATAGTAAGGGAGGGGAGATAATGTTCAGATCCAAATCCCAACCTAAGCCATTCTATTGTCCTGAAATAGTGGACAAGTTTTTGATATTTTACCCTTCCCAAATTTGTCCAAGTGACATGAGTTCATAGTCTTCACCTTGATCATGGTTATGGCTTTATTAGTTCAGTTTATTTCTAGTTGGTAGATATGTTGTTATAATTAAATAATTTATTTAGATTAATTATGCAATTTAAATAAATTAGATCTTTCTATATATAGTTATTTTAAATGTGGAAGTATTTAATTAATAAAAATTAATTAAGTATATTTATCAAATTTAAAGATTTAATTAAAAGCCTATTTTTGGAAATAAATATATTTAATTAATGAAGATTAATTAAATACATTCTTTTAAGATTTAATTAATTATCAAATTTAATTTTTCAAATAAAAGATAATTATTAATTGAAAATAAACTTTCATGTGGAAAATAACATTAGACTAAATAATATTAAATTTATTTAATTAAAATGCAATTTAGTTGCACAAATCAATTAGAATAAATAAATAAAGAATTAATTAATTGAGAGTTAAGGGAGTTGACAGAAACAAGGAAGGCAAAACATTGAGTTACAAATTGGAATTGAGGGAATTATAGAGTTGATGAAAACAAGGCTGTTGAATTGAGTTGAGTTCCAAAATTTGCATGGTTGAGTTTAATTTCTATTTCGGAAAGGCTTGGCCATTATTCTCAACACACGGGTTTGAAGATTTGGGTGAAGGAATGGAATTGGAATATTTTTGAAAGCTTGGATTTTTCTACGTTTCTAGTATTCGTCATATTTCTTCAATTGGTGTTTTGAGGTAGGATTTAGAAACCCTTGTAGTGTCAATTATGGTAATTCTGAAAGATTGTCTTCTTTGTGCCTGTTAGATTTGGTTATTATGGTTGTTTTGTGATTTGTGTTTCATGTTGAATTTTTGGAATTAATTGTAGAAAATTTTGTGTTTGTATGAATTCCATAATTAAATTATTTTTAAAATTCAATTAGGATTTGAATTGATAGAATTATTAAAATTCATAATATTGTGTGTATGTGAATTGGTCTTTGTTAAAATTTGTGAAAGAAATTGTGCCTAGTAAACCCTAGGTTGAAAACCTATAGAATGTTGTTTTAGAAAATTTAGATCTGATAGGGGTTTGGAGGAATTATTAAACAAAACATTAGAAATCAAAATTAACATTTGATTGTGAAAAAACCCAAATTAAGTCAAAATAGAGAAATTAGGTTCTCAATTTGTTTGTGTAAAAAATATATATATACCTTGCTAGAAAATTAGGTACAAACAAAAAGTTTGTCAGAATATATATATATATATATATAAAATAAAATAAAATAAAATAAAAAATTATTGTTTATGGGTGGGGACACCATTCCCCACCCACCGTCGGCACTCGAGGCAGCAAGGGTTGTCAGACGATAATCCTTGGCTATTGTGCGACAGTCAGAGGCCTCGCTTTCCTATGTGAGTTATGTTCTTAATTTTATTTAAATAAAATAAAAATATATATAATATTGTTAAGGCCTTGAAATATCACCCTAACTCAAGCATTAGGGTACACTAATATTTCATGGTAACAATGGAAACCTTCTCGAGTTGTGGGTGGACTTTGATTGAAAAGGAATCTCTGAATTCTAGGCTGGTTCCTATTGGATTTGAAAATATCACCTTTGACTAAAACTTTGATTGGAAAAGGGAAGAGAGATAACTTAAAAACTGAATGAAAAAGGGGGGTGATACACCAAACTAGATTTAGACTTATCAGAAACTTCAAACCAGCATCCAAAATACATAGACTATTGAGATTTTCCTTAAACATTCACTATTCATCATATAGGTTGACTTAAACTCACTATTAGGGTATGCACCACTAACAATGAAAATCTGACAACAAACATACAGATTCTGCAAAAGGTTTGATTTTGATAACTTAGAAAAGGAATTGAATTAACTCACTTATCTTTGTTACACTAAACATGCAACACTGAAATGCAGAAAAGATGAATAGGATTGATGACAAAACTCAAAAAAATATATGAAATATGGAGAACTTGCTTTATTTCCTTCAAAATCTAAAAAATGGTTACAAAACATATGTAAAAGGGCACAATGGAACCAATATGTTCACAAAGTCACCTTCTCCTCAATTCTGAACCCTTAAATCTAATTATGAAACTTAGATATATACCCTCCTAAGGCTAAATTAGAAAATACAAAGCCCTCCAAATTAGCTCCAAATTAGCTAAGAAAACCCTAACTCATAAGCACAATCTATGCTTTTAATCATGCCCCTAATGTTGGTATTTTAAAATAAACATCTTTTAAACATAATACCAACATATATCAATAAACCCCACTAATAAACTCCACTAAGCCTATAACTGAAACCTACATTTAAAAAACCTAAGTCTCAATATTATTACTGATTACATAACATAAGGTCAAGATGACCGACTCCATAAAATCAACAATCTTCAAAGAATATCCACAAGGCATGGGCTAGATGGCACTTAGAACTTTGAGGCTTCATATGTCATGCACTACCGCCATTAAGGCATTAACTACTCTCTGTCCACAGACCTTGAAGTTTATCAAAACTCAACATTTCTTGGTCTTCAAGTTTCATTCGCATTTGGGGAAAAATATGAAAGTTAACCCTAATCTATGGCGATATTTTCTGCAATGATCTCGAGCTTGGCTTTCACTTCTTATCTGTGTTCAGGTTCTTGATCTGGAGGTGTTGATACTGAGGAAACAAAGACTCTTGATCTGGAAATGTTTTTATTTTTCTCTACTTTCTCATTTACATGTAAATGAAGCTCAGATTTTGGATCTGGAACTCGGACTCCACAGTTTGAGGCTGTGACAATGCACTCGGGCTCCATAATTTTTTGTCATTGCATTAAAGAGCTCGAGCTCTATATAGCTAGAACTTGTTTATTGCTTTGTCAAAGCTTCTCTTGGCATGTATTTTGAGCTATCTCTGTGGTTTTTAATTTATCTTCAGCTGTGAATGTGACTTGAGCATGAAGCTCGGGCTTTGATTGCATTTGGCATCGTGATAAAGAACTAAGGCTCTTTACAACTGGAACTTGACACACAGCTCAAGTTCTACAAATGGAGCTTGAGCTCCTCAGTTGGAGGTTGTAACTGTGACAAAGAACTCAGGTTTAATAGCTAGAACTTATGCTTTGATGGTATTTAGCATCTAGAACTCCATACAAAGATCTCGACCTGTCTTTGAGATAAGTAACACTATTCCTCTTTTTACTTTGCTAAACCTATACACATCATTGAAGGCTGAGTTTCATCTTCTTCACATTGTGAAGACTTTGGGGTTTTTTCTTTGCTGTCTAAAATGGAAAAACTGATAGTTATCATTACTTCATAATGAATCATGCTTGTAAACTCCACTTTAGTTGTTCATTTTTTGCAACCTGAAATGCTAGAGTTGTTGTATGATGTTCCATTATTTTCACAGGTCATCTACAGCTCAGTTTTTTTTGTCTCCAGCTGATGACTTGGGGTTTCATTGTCTACTATTCACTGTGATCATACTTGTGCCTTGTCACTGTAATCCTGTCATGATTGATAACAGTCACCGGGTGACCCCACAATAGTGGGTTACACTTTTTTAGACATGCTGATTTTTGTTGAAATAATAGATTTTTAATAAAATTTGATTATTTGAGCCTTGAGAGGTTCCATTTGAAAGAATTAATTACAAATGGTTAGCTCAAAGCCTCTTAGATAAAAAAAACATTGATATAACATTTATATTCCTCATTCATACCTACAATGGAATCTCCTTCGCACCTATTAAAATCCTGAGAAAAAATCACTTCAACTTTATCTTTTGGTAGATCAAATAAATCCATTTGAAAAACCTATCTATGTAGTAAGGTACTACTGAGAAAACTATTTCCAATGATTATAATTTTAATATATATTAAGTTTATTATGGCTTTGTATTTTCAGTTTTACTAAACATAGATATTTCACCATATGTATACCTCTATGTTTGACGCTTATGGAAAAATAGTAAATGAGAGAAACAAAATTCTAAAAAATATCTATGCCCTAAATATTGAAGTTATCTTTCTATCAAAAAAAGTAAAAATGAAATTGGACAAATACACAACAAGTTATAAGCTATGTAGTCAAGGTATGTCAAAACTACAGTTTAGTCAACTTCAAACGTTAATAAAATATGAAATAATCATGATAATTTCATCAAACCAATTGCATGCCCTCCATATGGACATTAAAAAAAAAAAATTGAAAGAATCACATTAATATCTATTTTAGAAAAAAAAGTTATGCTCTATGAAAACAATGTAACTCTTTGAAAATGATGTTTTCAGCAACATACCAGTTTTCGTGGGAGAAAGAAAAAAATAATCAAATCAATTCAAAAATAAAAATAAAAAATATATTTAGAATCTAGACAAAAAATACTAAAAGACTCCAATTTACTTCATCTTTTGATTCCAAACGGTTTAACGAGAATATGCATTTGAATCTGAAATTTTTTCTCAAAATGTAGAGTTTAGTGTCCGTTTAGGCAAAAAAGTGTAACCCACTATTGTGGGTTCACCCCAGTGCCATAGTTTAATTTATCTATTGGGTTGTGATAACTTAGCAATGTTCTTGACTTTGAAATATGCTTGACTGTGTCTACAACTCCCTGGTTTTTTCTTTGCTAGAAATGACAGTGACAAGTGCATCAAATGACTTCTCTTTAAAATATGAAATGCAACAATGTAAAATGTTTGTTTATGGGGTTCGAGAATGGGCTCGTGACACCCAAAAACAAAAGAATGCTGATTTATGAAGTTCGAGCACGGGCTCATCAAATCCATAAATACAAACTCTGTGAACACTATTTGATACTTAAACAATGCAATTTCTGTAGCATTTCTTCTTTTGAAGACAACACTGCCATTTCTCTTTTTTTTTGTATATGCACAACCTGTGGCAAAGCATATTCATTTGATAATGTCATTCTAGATTCATGATTCATATATGCATATTGTTTGTCATTTTTTGTAAGAGATAAACTCTCTTTATATTGCACACCAGTAGTGAAAACTTCCATGTCTACATATGCACAAATTGTAGCATCTTTTCAGTGCATTTGACACTGCATCCTCTTCTTCATTTGACTGTGATATGGAATACACAGTTCATTTCTTAGAATGCATTTTTGCTTACTTTGTTTTAAGAACAATAGAAAATCCAATATGTTAGGTTAGTGAACATGACCAAATGGTCAATTTTTAGTGAGAATGTCGTGTATGATGACATTCATGCATTAATGTTGGTCAATTGATGGTGTTCAGTAATCCAATGCTATCATGTTGTTCTGAAAAAGGTTTCTCAGCTACAAGAACTAAGTCCCTTTGATTCAGATATGTAGTTTATATAAAAAAACATGCATAATGATGACCATAAATAGTAAAAGGTTTCATGGAGTCATGTCCCTTTAATACTATTATTCAATTTATGCAAATGCATATTTTTCTATTGCATTGATATTATAGATAGATGTGCATCTCTAAAAGATTTGATTGTTGTATGATGCTTTTAGGTTTTCATGCATTGCTTAGATCCAAATTGGATCCAACACTTTTCTCCTATGATGCAGGACAAAACCATATGACACAAGACATGAGACATGAGGACTCACCTATGGACTTGGACCAAAATAGACAACCAGCTCCTAAATGTAGATGACTCTTCAAGGAAATGCATGGGACCCTACTCATACTTGTATCATGCTTTCTTTTCTACCATTTGATCTTAGTTTCAACATGAAAGATAAAATATGAAAGAAAATTTCTCTATTACATTCAGTTTGAATGCACAATGTAATGATCAATTATGAATTGAAAATTTGAATATGATCAATACTTAGAGTACAATATAACTAATGATATGAATGAAATAGAAATGTATATATCTTCATCACCTAAAAAGTAATGTTGAATGGACGTACCTTCATGTAATCTTTTACTATTTATGTTTATCATCCTGCATGTAGAAAATTAGGATAACAATTCTGGTGACTTCTATTGGATGTCTTCCTACTAGACATGAACTATAGACCTTATTCTTTGGGAAATGGAGTTAGAAAACTAGAGCATACATATGCAACCTTTATTGAAATGAAAATGCACCTAAACTAAGACTCGTGCAACCTAAAGACACCTAGTGCTAGACAACACTTATTGAAGGGAAACTACACTATCCTACTTGAACCAGTTCAAAACTTGGTCAAATAAAACCATTTACAGACTAAGAAAAGTAGCTTCCCATCCTCTTTAATTCACAATAATCAACATGCTTATGGAAAGCCAACATGAGATAAAAGTACAAGATACACTTGACCATTTGTTAAGACAATTTTTTTTTGACAAATATCTCACTTACTTGGTCCAGTTGTTTGAAAACACCATCATTTTGAGGAAGATCAACAAGCAACAACATTTTGTGAAGTGCAAAAAGGACTTCACTTACTTGATCAAGATGATTGAAAGGTCTATTATTTTCAAACGTGTCAAAAAGCTGCATTAGTCCATTTTCAACTATACCTTTTGATAAAAAATCATGATGAGGTGCTAACACAACTAGCCCTTCTTTGCTGGTCTCCATTCTTGCCAAATGCCTGATAGGGCATCCATGTGAGATAAATGTTTAGGTTTAGAATTGTCACCCTAACTTAGGCATTAGGGCTACACGAAAATTCTATCTTGACAATGGAAACCTCCTCGAGCTGTGGGTGGACTCTGAATAAGGAGGAATCTCCAAATTCTAGGCCGGTTCCTATTAAATATAGAATATTACCTCTTGATCTGTAACTTTTTGGGAAAAGGGAAAAGAAAACTTCTAACTGAAAATAGATTAGGGTGATACACCAAGAATTGTTTCAAACTTTTCAGAAAAGATAAATCATTAATCCTAACTCACAAATGAAGATCTTGACACTTCAAATCTCTGCTCAACATATAGGTTAACAAAACTTACTATCAAGGTTAGACCACAAATAGCTCGAATAGTCAACAGACATACATTTCTCATACAAGGCTTTTAAGAAATTGATTACCTTAAGATGGAACAAAAATCTACTCACTTCTTTTGGACAATGATGAATTTAGCACTTGTTAGAAAAGATGAAGATAGGATCCTATATCAAAACAACTCCACAAATATGAATCAAAATCTCTGCTTTATTCCCTCCAAAATTTGACAAAAGTGATTACAAAAATGGCTTACAAAGCATGTAGGAACAATAATTTCTCTATATGCCTTCTCTCCAAAATCTGCAACCCCTAAATTGATCATCAAAAATCAATTTTATAGCCTACCTAAGCTTCAAATCCAAAAATCTAAACCCCACAAATTGCCCTAAAATTGGCCAAAAACATGCCAAAAATTAAGCCTATGAAAACTCGACTCTAAGTGCCCCCTTAAATATTGTCTTATACTAAGGACTTAATCCTTTTACAAGTCCTTACCAATATCTAAAGTATACTTAATATTAGATCAAAACTAACATCAAATAACCTAACTATTCAACTTCTAACCTAGATTAAAAACTCTAAGTGTGAAACATGCAAAGTGGAGAAAGTCGACATGAATATTCAATCCACTTGCAATATAATACAAAATTTGAGGAGATGAAAGTCTAAGGTGGCACTATATAGTTTTCAAAACTCTCAAGGAATGTGACATCTACATTAATGGCATTGAATGCTACTCTTCTTGCGGACTCCAAATTTGTTATGTTTATTTTGTTCTCGACACTTGTGCTTATCTCATTCTTCGTAGAGAAGAATTAGGGAAGATGAAACCCTAACTGGTAGGAAAGCCTTCGAAACCTTCTGATAAAACTCAGTTTGACTGTGAGAAAGCTGTTTGTGAAAATTTTAAAAATTCCTGGCACAAATCATATTAAGCTCGGCATTTGTGAAAGATCACTAGCAATTTGCTTCAGTCTGAGCGTAGTTTGTGAATGACCAAAGCTGGTAAGTTATTTATGTATCTCCATCAACAATCAACTGATACATTCATTATGTTATGATTCATCCTATGACTGATGGTCATCTATTTCTTCGAAGCTCGGCATTTGTGAAAGATCACTCTGTTGAACTCAAGCTTACTACTACACTAGAGATCACTGCTCTTAAACAAAGAACTCAGCTTTGAATGAGAACTCGGGTTCACTGAACATAGATTGAAATCTTTGACTGACTTTGGCAAGAAACTTGTAAGTTTGTCTTTGAGCTCTTTGTTTATCTCTTGGAGATTTGTTTTCATATGCAAGATTGTTTTCAAATCTCAGGCTATGAGTATAAGTCACATTCGTGACTGGTGTATATTTATCCTTTGCTTTCATCATGCACAAACTTAGCTTTGCTGAGAGTTTCCCTTCATTTTTCTGCAAGCCATGAGCTTCAAGTTGATTATGTATTTGACAGTCTCATGACTGGTGTTCTCTTATGCTTTGTTTCTATCTATATTTCCAATACTTGAATTGTGACTTGAACCTTCACAATATCTTGACTCACTGTTTATATTGTGTGACTAAAGCTCTCCTTGTTTTGTCTATAAGCTGTGAGCACACATTATGATCCACGACCTTTGTTGTTTTATTCTTTTTACTTATTTAATAGGTTCAGAGCTGTGAGCTCAAACCTTTTCTTGCTAGCAGTCACGGCTTTGTGACTGTTGTAACTTCCTCTTAACTGATATAAAGTTGTGACTGAAGTTATGATATCGGGCTCTTGAGTATTTAACAAAGAAATCAAACCCTACATACCATTTGATGACTTGTAGTCTAGAGTCGAGTTGACTATTTTCCTTTCATTTTGTGATCCGATTCTGTGAATCATTACTTGTAACTGAAGCTCGACTTCACTTGTGATCGAGAATGAACTCGACTTTGATTGAGAGCTCACTGATATTCTATGCATTGAAAACTGAAAGTTTTGAACACATGTACTTGTCTTGACATAGCTCGAGCCTTTGACTAGTAAATATTTCAAACTTTCTGTAGATGTAACATGAAGCTTGTTTGAACATTTTGTTCACACATTCCACACTTACATGGACATTTGAAATTTACTGTCAACAGTGGAGTTACTAAATTCAGTCTCTTTTCTTCAGCATATAACTGTGACAACATATAATGAAACTAGAATTTATAACCACTTTGACTGGGAATTTGGACATGACAGATAATTGCTCTTCTTTGATTAGCTTCTAAAAACATGCTGTATAAAACACTCATTTACTAGAACTTGATTTCAACATGTTTTCTACAGTTTGTAAATAAACTGTGAATATACCATATAGCATCCAAACTATTTCATTCTGCTAACATGAATAAATCTGTGTAATATCGGTAGTGAATTTGATGAATTGGTGAACTTGTTCTGACAGAGCAATGAAACTGAGCCATTTTGAAAATAGTTCAAGCTGAAACTACAAAACCCTATCAAGATGAATCCATCAGCATTACACTACATGAACTCTTTTCTAGTTATTTCATCAAATTTGTGAGCTTGTGACTGAAAGATGTGATACATGTATACAATTTTGTTATGACATCTTTCAGTCATAAGCTTCACAAACTTTGGGAGCTGACTAAAATGACTGAAAGGCATCAAGGATTAAAAGTCACTATGCTCATAACAGATAATTACTTTAATCTTTCTTCATTGATAGGTGTGCATTTTCTTGTACTTTCTATTTTCACTGTTGCTCTATAGCTTGAATTCCACTTGATTTGTAACTTTGATATTCCAACTGTAGGAATAACATGTTATGCACTTTTGTTCAATAGCATGAATTTTCATTTTTGCATCCTAGTTTTAGCATCATAACTCCTGCAGCATGTCCACTATTAACAACTCTCTTTGATGCTAAATCTTCACTTAAAATATGAGAAGTACAACGAGATGAAAATGTTTGTTCATTGTTAATGAAGTTCGAGCATAGGCTCGTGACACTCAAAAACACCAGAATGCTACCTTTCGAGGTTCAAACATGGGTTTGTGACACTCACTAAAAACAAACTGTAAACATTTTATAACTTTATGGCTCAATCTTGAAGCACTCTTTCTGTAATCAGCAACAATAATGATATTACTTGAAAATGTACCTTTGAAATAGCAAGGACATATTATATTAGTATTTATGCAGCTTCATTTTGTAACTTGAACTTTAAACATTGGGAACATTTGGCACTTCCTGTAGCACTTTTATCTTGGAAATTCAGCTTGATCTACATCTTTGGCAATGACTAAATATGAAAACCAGTCAACTATTTTCTACAAAATAATTTGTTAAGCTCTCAAATAACATCGTTATGAAATGGTTAGATTAGTGAACATAATAAACAACTTGTAAATTTACTTTCAAACCATTATGTTCACTAATCTAGCCATGAACTACATTATCTGAAAAAGGTTTCTTAGTCTAAAACATACTAAGTCCCTTTAATTCAGACACCTGGTTAATAAAAAGGACAACATACACCACAATGATCATAAATAGTAAAAGGTTTCATGTCAAAAACAATTCCCTTTAATACTACCTTGCAGTGAGTGTTAGTGTACATTTCCTTATTGCTTTTAATTTTCCAGATTGATATGCAGTATTGAAAACTTGATTGCTACAGTATGTTATTTGTTTCTCATGCATTGCTTAGATCCAACAGGATCTAACCACATTTCTCTCTTATGCAAATATGAAACCCTAAAGACCTAAATGTAGATGGAGACCTAGACTATGAAGACCTAAATGCAGAGACCTAGCAGACAACCAGCTGACAACAAACCAACACAAAGGCAATGCATGGGACCCCTATTCCATACTTCAATCTTTCTTTCAATTCTGTAAATGTACTCTACTTATTGATATGAAATATGAAACAAGAAAGGACATTTGTACTACATTCAATTTGAATGCACAATGTAATGATCATTTATGAATTTTGGAATCTTTGGAATAGTGATCAATACTTAGAGTACAATGATGACATCTAGAATGAATGCAATAATGACATGTAAACTAACAAAACCTGCAAGGTAGTGTTAATTAGACAAACAAATGCAACCTTTTCCTATTTATGCTTATTGTATTGTACGTTGTATTTTTTAGTAACAATAACAAACTTAGAGCTCACTTTGAAAGACTATGGCTCCTGAAATGTTACTTCAGCCTGATGGGTTACTTTTTCATGCTGGGTGGAAATGACTACCTCCTGTAGCTTGTGGGTAATTTCTGGAAATATTGGTTTTTAATCAAGATGTAAGAAAAATTATTCTAACTCGTCCCAAAAAAGGTCTTCTTCTTCATCTACCTTACCTTTTTGTAGGAGAGGAATATTTTTAACAGAATAGTTATCCTCTTGAGGGTTTTTGTAAGAATCCTGATTTGCTGATAACTTTGATGTCTCATCTTGTTCAATGGGAAAGGGAAGCTCTTCACACCAAGTCATGACATCTTCTTTAAAAACATGAAAACCATGAGAAAGATCATCCTTTTCATTATTAAGCTTATCAACTACAACTTTCTTCTCATTGCCCTCCTTTTCTTGCTCTTGCTAAAGATACTTTTCAATCTATATTTGATAGGCTTCTTTATACTTCAAATTTGTAGAAATTGGTGTTAGAATAACTGAGAGGGGGTGAATAAGTTATCCATGGTCCCAATCACAAAATGTATATCCAAAAACAATTTACTAAAACTTTTGCAGCTCGGTAACATAAAATAGTATTATGTTTGTGCTTTTACCGATTACCATTTAATAACATATAATGATTACCAATCAAATCCAATATGCAACATGTAAATTATGACAACAAAAAATCATCACAATCAACACATAACACAAGAGATTTAACGTGGAAACCCTATGAAGGGAAAAACCACCTGGGACCGGCAACCCAAAAATTATTCACTCTTCTAAAGTGAGGTCAATGAAGACCCAACCCTGTTAAAGGTTACAAACACACTGTAAAGTGTGACCTTGTTAGAGGATTTTAGACAAACCGTTATCGTCCAACCAGCATTCACTATGGGGTTGACAAGATAACAAATGTACACTCTATGAATGACATTACAAGACTTTCTCCACTGTTAAAAGATTTCTCTATTTACAATGGTTAAAATGTAATAGTAGTTGATCTGATTACAACAAAAATTCAATTACAGATTATCAGATCTATGTTAAGCTCATTCAAATCCTCTTATCAATATATCAATTCTGTTTTAATCAATATTCAGTAACTTACTATCGCTCGGTAATAGCTTTCTGACGCTCGATAATCTCTGCAGTTCGGTTCTCCTTAACCATTCTGATCAGGCATGCATGAAGCTTGTTCACACGATATCTTTGTAGTCTCCTTCTTCTGGCATAATTTCATCATGAAATCCTAGTCTCTTAAATAGACGAGTAAACTGTTTTAATTCCATCCATCAGATTTTGCCACTTAATCTCCTTTGTTGATTTTTCCACTTAAACCCTCCTCAGATGATGTGTCAGTAACACATTTTGTTTCAATCCCTTAGATCTTCTTCAAATTATGTTAGTCGTCGATCTTCGTAACAAACATTATCTTCATCTCTTATTTCGAGGTACTTTACAGCTCATCAACTTCCATCAACTAAACTAGTCATTTAGTTATTTTCTTCTGCTCGGTTAATAAAGAAATGTGTCAGTGAACACAAGCTCAATTTGTACTGTGATTGGTATACACTACACTATGTCAATGTATACTAAAATGGTTATTTAATTGACAACACTTCTTTGTGCATTTTTCTCTTATCCTTCATCATAGATGAATGCAACATAATCAAGTCAATAACATAAGGTCATATACTCATCCATAAGTTACCCAATGTATTCCTTATCCTTATCTATCATATCCATCTTCCTCTTGTACATATATCTGTTCTTCATCTCTTTTCTTCTTCTTCTACAGATGTTTGGATATAGTAACTTACAAGATAAGTATTGTCAAAACTAGTTGACATCAATGACAACATATTACTGATTTAACCATCTTACATATCTAATCAGCAACTCAATGATCTTAAATCATAGATCTTCAAGTTATACAATGTATTCAAATTAGTTTTAGTTCATCAATCTCTCCCTTTGGCATTGATGGCAACACAAGCAATATGAAACATCCCATACACATACCAAACATGTATTCTATAACTCTGTCAACAAATGTTTTAATGGTACAAGCTCTCCCTAGCTTAATATGTTTAATCACTATGTTACATAAAAGCATTTGAAAGTGTAGACTAAGTTCTACTGATATGATCTTTTCAGCTCATAGGTTTTCTTCTGTTCTTAGTAACTTTTCTTCAATACTCTCCCTTTTCTGTATCTCTCTCTCTATCTTTGGCTTCATATTATTCTCATATTCTTCATATTGATCTCTCTCCCTTTGACAACAATGCCAAAGAGAAATAAAAACATACAGCTCTGTAGTAGCCCTATAACTCTCTGTTGTCTGGTATATTCTATGTATCTCGGTATACTATTATGCAAATCTGTTCCAGTACTTCAACCTTTCACAACCTTAGACAAAATTCCAAAGTGTGAACTCTGTTGCATCAACATGTATGTTCTTCTGATAAGATTAGGCTGATGCAACCTCTAGATCACCTTAGTGACCGGTAGATAGGGGACAAACCCCAAGTCTAGTCCTCAAGTATTCATATGTATCCTTCAGTAGAGGCTTTGTAAATATGTCAGCAAGTTGTTCTTTTGATGTAACAAATTCTAGCTTAACTTACTTATCCTGTACTTGTTCCCTTAAGTAGTGATACTTAATAGATATATGCTTTGTTTTAGAGTGCATCACCAAATTTTTTGAAATACTAATAGCACTAGTGTTATCACAATATATAATCACTGGCTTAGTGATTACCTCATTCATTCCTTCTAACACTTGCTTGATATATGCAATATTTGAACAGTTAGTAGCAGCAGCAACATACTCTGCTTCAACTGTAGACTGAGAAATGCAAGCCTGTTTCTTACTTGTCCATGTAACAAGTCTTTCACCAAAGAAGAATGCTCCTCCGATGGTACTCTTTCTATCATCCACATTTCTAGCCCAATCAGCATCGGTGCATACCTTTAGTTCAAACTTGCGTTTCTTAGGTTACTATAGTCCATAATCTTTAGTTTTCTTCAGGTATCTTAAGATTCTCTTTGTAGCAACCATGTGTGACTCTCTAGGGTTTGCAGAAAATCTAGCAACTATTCCATTTTGTTGTGGTGTCCTCGGTGCAGAGACCTATTTTTTAATACCATGCTCATTAAAAAAGTTAGTAAATTCATCAAAAATAAATTCACCACCTCGGTCAGATCTTAAGCATTTCAATTCTTTACCAATCTCTTTCTCAACTTTTGCTTTATACCACTTGAACATCTTAAATGCCTCTGATTTTTCCTTTAAGAACATGACTGTTATTAATCTAGTATAATCATCAACAAAAAGAATAAAGTATCTATCTCCATAGTAACTTTGAGTTCTCATAGGACCACATAGGTTGGTATGCACTAACTCAAGTAATTTCTTTGTTGAATAATCTTTGCTTTTGAAACTAGATTTTGTCATTTTACCTTTCTGACATTCATGACACATAACATGATCAGGTTTAGATAAGTTAGGTAGACCTCTAACCTTTTTCTTTTTATTGATCTTAATCATGTTATCAAAATTCACATGACATAACCTCTTATGCCACAACCATGCATCTTCATCTTTCATCATTAAACACGAAGACTGATCATTATCAAGATAAAACAAATTACCTCTTGATTGTGTTCCAGATCCAATAAGTCTTCCTCCATCATCAAATATCTTCACTTTCTTGCTCTCAAAAGAAACTCGGTGGCTTGAATTGTTTAGCTGTGCCACACTTGGCAAATTATAGTTTAGACCTTTTACTTAATAAGCATTATCACATCTAATTTTATCATTTATCATCAGGGATCCTTTTCCTCTAACCATACAAGGTGCATCATTACCCATTCTAACAGATCCTCCATTGTGTTCTTCAAGATGATCAAATTTCTCTTCATCACCAGTCATGTGATGTGTACAGCCACTATCAATGATCCATGTATCATTCTTATTAACCTTAGAGATAAGTGTTGTCTCTACATACCTTTCATCTTCCTATGAGTCATCCTTCATTGAAACAAATACTACCTCCACATCTTCATTAGTGTCGGTATCGGTGACATCTTCTTTTGCAATGTAGCACACCTTCTTGCCTTTATCATTATTGTCTCGGTTGTCTCTATTGTAGTGTTGGTAACTTTTGTTGCCTCTTCTCCCATAGCTTCCTTCACCAGATTGGTCTTTGTTTCTGTCATCATCTTTCCTGTGTGGACATCTATCAACAATATCACCAACCTCTTTATAGTTAAAGCATTCTAAAGGTAATTTACCTCTATATCTACCTTTACCTTTAGGTAACCTTTTGGCCATAAGAGCTTCAAATTCATCAAGCTCATCATCAGTATTTCTATCACTATCATCATTCTTATTTCTGCTACTAGACTTTCCAATCTTCAGAGAAGACATAAAAGCATATTCAATAGATGGTACAACACTATTATCAAAGTTATTCAATTCAAAGGTTGCAAGCTTACCAATCAGATTATCAAGAGTAAGGTTGTTACCAGATGCAGACCTTGTTTCATGAATTATAGATATTCTGATTGCATAAACTAGCAATAAGGTTTTGAAAACTTTGCTTACCACTGTCTCTTCATCAATAACACCATCAGATGCTCTAATAGCATGGACTACCTCTTTTAGTCTATTTGTGTACTACACAATATTTCCACCTTCCTTCATCTTCATATCATCAAATCTTCCCCTTAAGCTTTCAGCTCTGGCTCTTTTAACATTCACATCACCACTATAAACTTGAGCAAGTTTATCCCACATACCTTTGCAGTAGTGCAATTTTTAATATCTTCAAATTTGGCATCGGTACAGGCAGAAATAATCTCCATCATAGTAACATTATGTTCATGCATGTCTCTTAGTTGATCAAGGGTCAAGGGACCAGTGGGCAATGCAATGTAGCCATTCTCCATTAGTGTAAGGGCATAATTCCTAGTTCCAGATACATGCAGCTTCATTCGGCTTTCCCATATTGTGAAGTTATCTTTATTTAGCTTTGGCACTTCCCTCTTATACATTTTGAGATCTTTGTGTTGAAGTCCTTAAAACTCTATTCCAAGTAACCAACGCTCTGATACCAATTGTTAGAATAACTGAGAGGGGGGTGAATCAGTTATCCACAGTCCCAATCACAAAATGTATATCCAAAAACAATTTACTAAAACTTTTGTAGCTCGGTAACATAAAATAGTATTTTGTTTGTGCTTTTACCGATTACCAATTAATAACATATAATGATTACTGATCAAATCCAATATGCAACATGTAAAGTATGACAACAAACAATCAACACATAACACAAGAGATTTCACGTGGAAACCCTGTGAAGGGAAAAACTACCTGGGACTGGCAACTCAAAAATTGTTCACTCTTCCGAAGTGAGGTCGGTGAAGACCCAACCCTGTTAAAGGTTACAAACACACTGTGAGGTGTGACCTTGTTAGAGGATTTCAGACCAACTATTATCATCCAACTAGCATTCACTATGGGGTTGATAGGATAACAAATGTACACTCTATGAATGACATTACAAGACTTTCTAGTCCACTCTATTAAGAGATTTCTCTGTTTACAATGGTTAAAATGTAACAATAGTTGATCTGATTAAAAAACAACTTCAATTGCAGATTATCAGATCTATGTTAAGCTCATTCAAATCCTCTTATCAATATATTAATTCTATTTCAATCAATATTCAGTAACTTACTGTCGCTCGGTAATAGCTTTCTGACACTTGGTAATCTCTATAGTTCGGTTGTCCTTAACCAGTTTGATCAGGCATGCATGAAGCTTTTTCACACGATATCTCTGCAGTCCCCTTCTTTCGACATAATTTCATCATGAAATCTTAGTCTCTTAAATTGACAAGTAAACCATTTTAATTCCATCCATCATATTTTTTCGCTTAATCTCCTTTGTTGATTTTGCTTCTTAAACCTTCCTCGGTTGATGTGTCAATAACACATTTTGTTTCAATCCCTTAGATCTTCTTTGAATTATGTTAGCTATTGATCTTTGTAACAAACATTATCTTCATCTTTGATTTCAAGGTACTTTACAGCTCATCAACTTCCATCGGCTAAACTAGTCATTTAGTTCTTTTCTTTTGCTTGGTTAATAAAGAAATGTGTCGGTGAACACAAGCTCATTTTTTACTGTGATTGGTATACACTACACTGTGTCGGTGTATACTGAAATGGTTCTTTAACCGACAATACTGCTTTGTGCATTTTTCTCTTATCCTTCATCATAGATGAATGCAACATAATCAAGTCAATAACATAAGGTCATCGACTCATCCATAAGTTACCCAATGTATTCCTTATCCTTATCTATCATATCCATCTTCCTCATGTAGATATATATGTTCTTCATCTCTTTTCTTCTTCTTCTACAAATGTTTGGGTATAGTAACTTACAAGATAAGTATTGTCAAAACTAGTTGACATCAATGACAACATATTATTGATTTAACCATCTTACATATCTAATCAGCAACTTAGTGATCTTAAATCACAAATCTTCAAGTTATACAATGTATTCAAATCAATTGTAGTTCATCAATCAGGAGCTCTATTTTTTGTTTGTGCTCCTAAAGCTCTTTCTCATGGAATTCCTCATGAGGTCTTGATCTTCTTTGGGAATCTTCTTCATATTCAACTCCTCTATCAAACATGACCTTTATTAGCTCTTTATAGTCTTCAACCTCCTTTTCATGAACCTTCTTTTGTGCTTCCAACTCTCTTGCAAGGTTGGCTTCATGCCGCTTAAATTGCTCCTCCAAATATTTCTTCTGATGTTGCTCATGCTGAGCCAACATAGCCTGTTGTTGAATGTGGGCTTGATAAGAAAGCTCCTCTTTATGCATCTTTAGTTCTTGTTGGAATTAAAATTCCTACTACTTCTTAATGTCATCAATCTGCATGACCAAGTCCTACAACATACTTGTAGTGTCCCTAATTTGTAAATCATTATCATTTACATGATAATGAAGAGGCTGAGCAGGTGTGGGTTCAGTGAAGGCATATTGCAATTTCTGACCTTGAAATGATTGAAAAAGATTGTCTTGATCAGAATTCTCATGAAATGGTGAAGAACATGCAAATTATCCATCTGGGTATACATATCTTCCTTGAAAATTTGACATTTCTACTCATCTGAAAGGCTGGAAATCAGAAAGTAAAACTATTTTTAACATACCAGCACTTGATCTTATGAAACCAGTTGATTTTCCTCCACAGGGCCACCAAATATGCAAAAAATGACCTCTTTAAGGTCTAAACTTGCTCATAGCACACCAAAACTAGCAAGAAATGCAATGTAATTTGACCAGTTCATTTAAGAATGGTTCCACCATGCATGCCAAAAACTATCAAGGCCTTGAAATATCACCCTAACTCAGGCATTAGGGTACACTAATATTTCATGGTAATAATGGAAACTTTCTCGATTTGTGGGTGGACTCTAATTGATAAGGAATCTCTGAATTCTAGGCTGGTTCCTATTGGATTTGGAAATATCACCTTTGACTAAAACTTTGATTGGAAAAGGGAAGAGAGATAATTGAAAAACTGAATGAAAAAGGGGGGTAATACACCAAACTGGATTTAGACTTATCAGAAACTTCAAACTAGCATCCACAATACATAGACTATTGAGATTTTCCTTAAACATTCACTATTCAATATATAGGTTGACTTAAACTCATTATTAGGGTATGAACCACTAATAATGAAAATCAGACAACAAACATACAGATTCTGCAAAAGGTTTGATTTTGATAACTTAGAAAAGGAATTGAATTAACTCACTTATCTTTGTTACACAAAACATACAACATTGAAATGCAGAAAAGATGAATAGGATTGATGAAACAACTCAAAAAAATATATGAAATATGGAGAACTTTCTTTATTTCCTTCAAAATCTAAAAAATGGTTACAAAACATATGTAAAAGGGCACAATAGAACCAATATGTTCACAAAGTCACCTTCTGCTCAATTTTGAACCCTTAAATCTGATTATGAAACTTATATATATACCCTCCTAAGACCAAATTCAAAAATCCAAAGCCCTCCAAATCAGCTCCAAATTAGCTAAGAAAACCCTAACTCATTGCTAGGGGCATCTCATCACTTGGGACATGTTCAATTTTTTGTACCTCATGGTCAAAATTGGATGTTCCACAATCTTCAATCATTAGGGGCATCTATGTGCCTTGCATCTTGTCATCATCTCTTTAGCTATCTAAGCAATCTAACTTAGATCCCTGGGAATCAAGCTTCGCTCAGGAGATTGTTCTCGAAATATCTTTAGGTATCTGAGCAATCTAACTCGGATCCTTGGGAATCAAGCTTCGTTCTAGAGATGGTTCTCAAAATCTCTTTAGGTATCTGAGAAATCTAACTCAGATCCCTGAGGATCAAGCTTCATTCTAGAGATGGTTCTCAAAGTCTCTATTAGGTATTGGGGCAATCTAACCCTGATTCCTGAAATTCAAGCTTCGTTCTAGAGATGGCTCTCGAAAGCTCTTTTTACTGGTATCTGGGCAATCTAACCCGGGTCTTAGAGGGCTAAGCTTTGTTCTGAAGATAGTCCTAAAAATTTGCATCAGTTATAATTTAATTGACATGTATTGGGGCAATCTAACCCTGTCTCTTAAATATTGAGCCTCATTCTGGGGACAGTCTTACTAAAAGTGGTAATTTGATTGATGTCTTCACAATCTAACCTAGAATTTGGAGAATCAAGCTTCATTCTGGAGATGGTTCTATAACTCAATCTAATCGGTGTCTTGGAAATATAACCTTGATGTCTGAGGGTTAAGCTTCATTCTGGAGATAATCTTAAAACTCTCATCAATTGTCACATCAGACTATTCTTTGAATCAACGCGCTACTCGCACATCAATTGATAGAATGAGACTAAATGCAACAAAATTGGTTAGGACATTGAGATGCCAATTTTGGGGTATTACATTTTGCCCTCTTTAGCTAAAACACATAAAACATGTTAAATTCACCCTCTTTAGCTAAAACACATAAAAAATGAATTAAATAATATTTGGTTTTTAAATAAACATCCTCATTTCAATAATTGAATTTAATTATTCAAATAATTGAGAAAATCCATTTATGAGGCAATATTGTATTTATTTAATCAAATATTCTCTCCAAAAATATTCTCTTCAGTTTAGAAAAGGAAACTTTGAGTTAACTGGAAATCCAAAAGTGCAACAAATCAGTTAACTACTTTACACACTCAAAAGGCAAACAGTTGACTACCTCCCTGCAGGAAAATTTCTATTCTAAACTGAAATCTCCTTCAGTCTCCCCCGTTCGTCTGATTCAATCTTGACCATCGATTGAACCTGGGATTCTATAAAAGAACTCTCATTTCTCATTCATGGGGATCCAACTTTTGAGTATTGAAACTCTATCAAATTTTTATCTCACTTTATTTTGCATTCAAAGCTTTCACTTTCATTACTAGTTTGATAATCATTTGCTAGAATAATTTCATACTTAGTTTAGCAATGCAATATATCTTAATCTAGTTTTCTTTCAATGTTATTAGATTAATTCTCATATTTCATTTCTAGAATCATTACATGCTTTCATTCTAGTTTAAATTGAATTCAATTCATAGATAAATCCTTCATTCTAGTGCTAGTCTATGGTTGCTAGACTCTCGATTCTAAGAGCAATCCCAAACCCTACCTAGATAGGAGGCAACAGGTCGAATCATCCAGGCATGCAGGATGAATGATCCCACATTCATTCTTGTGTGTATCTGGTGAATAATGACTATGTTGAAGTGTATGGTTAAGTAAAAGGTCAACATTTAGCTATCACAGTTTCACCTCATAATCATCTGGTAGGTAGGTCTATCTAATCTTGCCACCATACCTTTCCAATTGGTAATAGGGTTTTTTCCCTCTTTTACCCTCTCATCTTACACAAACTTCCACCATGTGAGGGTAGCTCCCCTCATCCTTGACTTAGCCACTCTAACTCTTTGGGCTTCACTAATGCCTTCACACTAGTACATTTGAGGTCAAATTTTGACGGCCATTTGTTGGATTTGTAATGCTCATTTGTCGGCATTTCGACACATGTGTCTGTCGCCATTTTTGCGTTGGAAATTGTGATGAAAGAGATATCTGTTAGTTTACTAACACCCCATTACATCAAAAACTTGCACATGATAACAGCTTTGTTATGGCATTTCCTACAGTCCATCTATCAAAATTTTGACACAAAGACCTATCGTAAATACACAATCACTATCAGAACTAACTATCGAAAAGATATCATTTCCGACATTAGAACTATTGGTATAGTGACAACTTTGCAACCAATTTCCGATAGATAAACCCATCGGTGATGTAGCATTAGTGTCAGAACAGTCTATCGAAAATTGCATATCTACGACATTTTAACTATCGAAAGAGTGACACTAGTGCAGCATATCTCCGACAAGTTGCCCTATCGGACGTATAGCATTATTGTCGCAATAATTATCGTAAATTATTTTCTCCGACATTTTATATGTCGGATAGGTGACGTATTGGCCTATATTCCAAGGGGAAATGATGTCGGATGTATAGCACTACCGTTAGAATGAATTATAAAGTGTCAAAAAATTGACGAATATGCACATTAAAGATAACACAGCTCAAGAGACCATCATAGGTTGTCTCTTTCTTTGGTCTATATTATTGATAGAATGTTTTACCTTTCATTAGCTCATCAAATCCAGGGATTTGAAAGAATTTAATAGAATATTTTCATGAAAGCATATATTATTTAAGTTGACATTGCATGAATTTATCTACTTTGCGCACTTGTAGACTATGAGGACTATGATAAAGAAGCATGGCCATGGGAGGAGATGCTTCTTTATCGCCATCCTAATAGTCTACAAGTGTGTGAAGTAGATAAATTCATGCAACGTCAACTTAAATAATATACGTTGTCATGAAAATATTCTATTAAATTCTTTCAAATCCACAGATTTGATGAGCTAATGAAAGGTAAAACATTCTATCAATAATATAGACTGAAGAAAAAGACAACCTATGATGGTCTCTTGAGTTGTATTATCTTTAGTCCTAGCTACTGGGTAAGGCCTGGAAGACTTATACTTGTTGATCATTGAGAATAATCACCGCCTTACATTTATGTACACTACACAAATTGATCCCAGTCTCGCAAAAACATTTTACACTTGTACATCTCATCAATACTAGAGGCCTAAAGTAATTTTATACGATCACTAGCACATTTCGTGCATGGATGAGAAACATTATCCAAAGTTTCTAGATAACCATTTTTGAGAAGAGGAATGAGTGGAGGCCAAAGAAGGGATAACTATGAAGGTTTTATAGATGTAGGTTACTAAATCATCATCTCTACACTGGTACTCAATCTGGCCTGCACTCCATATACATCTTCTCATAATCTAAAAACTCTCCATCATTGATTTTCGTCATTTTTTCAGCATCTCTGTGGACTGAGACCTTAAATTATTGAGCTTCTCTTTGTTTCAATAATAGTTTAACATTCTCTACTTAACAGGGCCAACCACGTGAAGGTGGAAGCTCACCTGGACCCCTAGGAGCCTCTTATGACCCTTTACAACATTTTAAGACCTCTAAGATGTATTCTTAGGGATCGTAAAGGGTCATAAGGGGTTCTGGGACACAACGGCTGAGAAACATAAATGTAGGCATCATGGTCACAAGTTTTTGGAGACACAACATAATTGAGTGGTTTTCTTAGATGATGAAAAGTAGTGGTTGCTTTGCATCATCTGAGAATAGCACTCAATTATGTTATGTCTTCAAAAAATTGTGACCATGATGCCTACATTTATGTTTCTCATCTATTATGATATCTGCATTGTAGTATGTCATTGTTGCAGTAGCAGAGCCTATATTCCACAACAAAAAGGAAGACATATTTTTAGCCTGGGTCTAGATCCTACCCCAATTATCGAAGGATCTAGGGCCAGGCTAGAAAGATGTCTTCCCATTCTGTCTGCAACATTGTGTCCATCCATGATCTCAGGAATATCATCATCTTTCCACTCTTCATTTTCCAAAATATACCGCTTCTTCAAGCTTGCAAAGTAATATTACTAATAAAAGAACTCTTGCCAACATTAGGGTACCCACAAATAAAAATAGTTGATGTTATTGGTGCTTGTGCTCAAGAATATCGATTCACTATTTTGAAATGGCCAAATCATTTTTATTTCGATTGTAGAGAAAAGGAGTGGGAGAAAATGAGTGGGTGAAAGTTGATCGAGCGTGAGAGAAGGCATTGCATTTTATTTGATCATGAATGCTCTCTGAAATGACCAATCATGTTTTCTATTCGATTCCTTTTGGTGCTTTTTTCCCATATTCAGTAGATAAAAATCATGGCGGCAGCCACTTAGCCATCTTTTTGATGTTCCAGGTATTTTACAAAGATACAAGTATGTGGATTTATCATTCAGTTGCTTGTAGTTATTGGTCAAATACAAATATTTTGTCAAGTTGAAAGGGAAAGATATCAATTTGGTGTTTTCGGTTTATGTTAAAAGTTGATTTGGTAAAATCCTCAAAAAACACACTACATGTTCTAAAATGTAAAGAAGTTGAATGTTAGATGTAAGATATATATTGCATCCATAGTAATCAAAAGAAATGACATGAAACTTATAAGGAGATTTACCAATCCAAAAATATAAGCGAATAGGAAACATGATTGGTACCTTATGAATTGGTTTTTGAGGTGCACAATCTTCATCAATCTCCTCAAAAGAAGACCCCTCGTGAAAAATACATTTAACACAAAAAATAAATCTACAAAACTGAACCAATGGCATGTTTAGAACAAAGAAATAGAATGATAATAATATGCTGAAAATTCTATTATGTTTAATACATGCAAAAGGACCAGTCCCAACAATTCTTAAACATACTTTATTTGATATGATAATAACATGATAATTAAATTGATAAAGGTGTTATCTACATTTAATCTGCCAATTACTAATTACACAAAAAACAAATTTACAAAACTGAACCAATGGCATGTTCTTTATATGTGATTTCTTCATCTTTCGAGCATCTAGCATCATATTTGACTACAAATTTCAAATGCATTGCATTTTATTTGATCATGAATTCTCTCTGAAATGACTACATTCTATTGGTGTCATGCTCTAGCCCATGCTTTATCTCCATTATTTGATTTTATTGGTGCTTGTACTCAAGGATATTGATTCACTATTTTCAAATGTTTGGATCATTTTGGCCATGACTGTTCCTCTAGTACACAGTCAGGAAATGTAACTGTCTAATGATTATATGTAATGTTGAATGGATTAAATGTTTTATTCTTGGTAGAAGTGAATGGAAGGAATATTGTTGGTGTTAGATTTCATTTATTATTGAATTCAATGGTTTCCAAGATGTGTTGAGGAGTTTGCTCCTTGTTTAATGTTAATTGTTCCTGCACAATCTACTCATACAACAGTGAAATGCTATGTGATTGACAATTTCATACAACTGGTCCTTTGGCATGTATTAAATACAATCCAATCACTTATTGAATGCTTTGGAGACTACTGGTTTGACTATCCATGTGTTACTAGTGATTGAGATTCATTAAAGGATACAAAACCCTTCATTTTGGGGTTATTGTGTGTGGATTCAAATGTAGGTTTGATTTGGTTAATGTTTAGAAGAGATCAATAAAGTATTTGAAGACAATCTTACATGTTTGGAGAGGTTTGAGAGGCACTTATCATGACTGTACCCTCACAAACAACAGCATAGACTGGTTTTACTAAGCTTCCTTTCTTTATTTTGAGGTTTCCTTTCTCTGCTGTAGGGATACAGTCAGAGGGTTCATTGACAAAATGATCCTTTGAATGGTTACTATGAATATGAATGATTTGATATAGCATATTTCTCATTTTACTTGAAGTTTGGAATAGCTTGTGCAAGGGTGAAATTAGTTTTGATCATTTTGGTCATGATTGTTCCTCTACACAATCAGAAAATGTAACTGTCTAATGATTATATGTAATGTTGAATGGATTAAATGCTTTATTCTTGGTAGAAGTGAATGGAAGGAATAGTGTTGGTGTTAGGTTTCAATTATTATTGAATTCAATGGTTTTCAAGATGTGTTGAGGAGTTTGCTCCGTGTTTAATGTTAACTATTCCTGCACAATCCACTCATACAACAGTGAAGTTACAAAACTAAACCAATGGCATGTTTACAACAAAGAAATAGAATCATAATAATATGCTAAAAATTCTATTCTCTTTAATACACACCAAAGGACCAGTCCCAACAATTCTTAAACATAATAGTTATCTGATATGATCAATTGTTAATAAAGGTCTAATTCTGTAGACTGCTAGCATGAAGGAAGATTTGACCTAGCCAAATCTTCCTTGTACCACACAAAAAAATGTCTGATAACTATGTCTACTCCAACCTTAATTGTTTAAGAATTCATCATATCAGATAAAGTATGTTTAAGAATTGTTGGGAGTTCTATTAGACCTTTGTTGTAAACATCTCATTGGTTTTCAAATGTTTGGATTCACGTTTGTTGATATTAATGACATGTTTAATGATGCCATTGTA
This sequence comes from Chamaecyparis obtusa, assembly GCA_027943335.1. Classification (NCBI taxonomy): domain Eukaryota; kingdom Viridiplantae; phylum Streptophyta; class Pinopsida; order Cupressales; family Cupressaceae; genus Chamaecyparis; species Chamaecyparis obtusa. The sequence goes on along the minus strand of BSBK01000066.1, from coordinate 1,259,834 downwards.
TATTGTTATCACTGAAATAACTGCATTCTATTGGTGTCGTTCCCTAGCCTGTGCTTTATCTCCATTATTTGATGTTATTGGTGCTTGTGCTCAAGGATATCCATTTTTTTGAAATGTTGATTGTGGTTATCAAATGGATAGTCCATGAGCTTCTAGTTAGGTGTCATTTGTATTGATAGCTTAGGGAATCAAATGTATTGTATCATTGATAGTTGAGACTTTGTTAAAAGGAAATAGGACAAAGAATGATTTTGATTTAGTTTCTCTATTTTGATCTCTAAGTGGGTTACAACCCTAGAGAAGTATATGCAGATTTACAGATGTAGTTGCAAGATACATAGCAGCTGATAATTCACAAGAAATCCATGCATCCAATTTGAATAGAAATTAATACAAATAAATAGGGTCCTCCAATGGCCTAATCATCTGGACCTTGACTATCCCCTCAACCAGTGACCCTTCAAAACCAGGTTATCATGCAATCAGTGAGTGATCCTTCATTCTCCTGGTCTGCCCTGCATCCAAACATATTGGAAATACACAATACAATGATAACAAGTCTTTCACAATCCCCCTTCCCTCAAGGAACACTATCAACCATCCCTTCCACATAGCATTTCATTTTTGTATGAGTGTATTGTGCAGGAACAGTTAACATTAAACAAGGAGCAAACTCCTCAACACATCTTTGTTGTAAACATGCCATTGGTTCAATTTTGTAAAAAAAAAATTGTGTTAAATGAATTTAAATGGAACATTAAGAATAGTAATAATATGCTTAATCTATTAGTAATTTTAGATTAAATGCCCATAACACCTTTATTAGTTTAGCATGTTATTATAAGATACTAAAGAAGACCTACTATTTATCAGAGAAATCTTCACTGTCCCCCACAATGAAGACAATGAAAATTGACCTCCTGCCCCACAACAAAGAACATTGTAATAAGAATAAGATATAATATAGTGTTAGAATAAACTTTTAACAAATACATGTAATGCTTAAGTTAATGATCTAAAAAGCTGCAAATATAGGAATTGAAAAAGAAGATAGTGCCAAGAAACATTTTCACAAATATGAAATGTGAGGAAAAGTAATAACATTAACAATGCCAAGATTCACAGCATTAAATTTCACCCGCAGATGAGTTTCTGCAATGGGTTGCCCAGCATCAAAAATATGTTGAGTTGCATTTGAGCTGTAACTAAGAGTATCATGTGGAACAGACCCTAAACTTTGAAAGCGTTCTCCAACCTAGCAATTCAAAATTCAATCTAGGCAAGCATCAGTAAGTGAAATAAATTATAGACATCAACATCAACATCATCATAATCATTAAAAATAAACTTTAAAGACATATTTTGGATAGTACTATGTTTCTTGAAATTTTTTGTGATGCTTATAAACTTTAAAGACATATTTTATGGCTTAATGATAACATAGATTAGTGTTTTGTTTTTTGATGGAATGTTGTTGTTCATTCATGGTCTTGAAGAAACTTTTGATTGTTTTGATTCTCGAGTCTTGATGTTGTTTCTCAATGTTGTCTTCTTCATGGTGTAAGTGTCAATATGTTTGTTACCTTTTTTTTTCATCATGCAGAATAATAAACAAAAAGATAGGAATAGTGAGTTTCATTTTTGGTACTTTCATTTAACAGTGCTTTTCAGTTGATGTCAAGTTCATTTTGTTATTACATTCAAATCAAAATTTCAATTGTACTCTAAGTATTGATCACATGTTAAAAATTTGCCAAAATTCATAATTGATCGTTACATTGTGCATTCATACTTAATGTAATTACAAATGTTCTCTCATATTTCATAAATAGAATACAAAGTGTATAATAGAAAGAAGAGATAAGGGTATGATTGAGTCCTCAGCATTGCCTCAAAGTTGTTTGCATATTTGGAGATGGTTGTCATGTCTGGTCCTAGTCCTCCGGTTCTTCATCTTGAGTTTGCATCTGTCTAGGTCTTATGTTTTTAGGGGTTGTCCTGCATCATGATTATGAGTTTGTTAGATCCAATCAGATCTAAGCAATGCAGAGAACGTAAACATCATACAAACAATCAATTTTTTCATAGCTACATAAATTTTTGATATTCAATGCAATAACAAAATGAGTATACACATGAAGTAAAAAATAGTGTTAGAAGATAGCAGTACGCTTTATGTTAGTGAGCACCCCAGTGGTCTAATAGATGCCCAAAATTGACCACTGGGTCATGTTCACTAACATAAAGTGTTAGTTTTGATGTTTTAATCTTAACAGAGAAATGCATTGTTCAAAAATAGAATGGTATTCTTCATAGTCAAGAATCAAAAGAGATGCAATATACTTTTCATCATGGTGCTCACAGAATCAGTGTGTTGTTCAGATATTGTTCATTTGTCGAATATATGCTAAATATCAAGATTAAGGTCACTGCAATCTATTTATGGGTGTCACGAGCCCGTCCTCGAACCCCATAGATGGATTGCATTACTAAAAATGAAAAATTGTGCTACAAGTTATGTCATATCTGGATCATAGATTTACAATAGAATATCAAGTGATATGTAATCACGCATTGTGATACTAGATGTCAGGTACACCAAAAGAAATGTTGCAAGCATGAAATAATCAGCATTTAAACAATGCCATCTACAGAGATACCTGTTTATTTAGTGTTGAATAAGTATTTTAGAAAGCTTTTCAAGATTACAAATCAATATCAAGTATGGATACAGAGTTTTCTCAAACAGTTAGAGATATCAACAAGAAGCAACCAAGAAAATGCAATGAAGGGTACATCTCTAGCATCTGATATTTAAAGCATAGAATGAAATAGACTATCAACATGATAACAGTGATCATCAAGTTGAGGACAGCTGGTAAATGTAAAAGTTGATTTCGAATCACTGGTGAACATCAAATAGTGCAAGACAAGAACAAAGTGATCCTTGATACTGAGTTTGCGAATAATGTTTCACTATAAGTTTGAAGTAATTTTTAGTATTTCATCTATTCAACAATACTTTCAAGCTTTTTCAAAATTCACATTTTTTGTAGATTTCAGAGAAGAGTGTTTTGATTTCCATCAATATGTTCAAAGTTAAACAGTCATAAGTTTGCAGTTTATATAAAAGCATGAGTTCAACAGAGTTTGAGTTCAATAGTCAAAATCACAGCCCATAGTTTTCAACAATGTGCTAGTCATCGCCGAGTTCTAAGAAGTTGACAACATAAGGAGTTGCTAGAATCGTGAGCTCCAAACTAAGAATAAGGATACATTATTTGTGCAAAGTCTTATGTGGTCAAAGCTTTGTGTTTAAAGTTGCCAATTCTTAGCTCTCAATCAAGAGAAAAGTCACACTAGTAACAGTAGGCTAAAACCTAAGATTCATGCTCAAGTGATAGTCAACAGTGAGTATTACTAGTACAAAACACCAAATCATAGTCGATTGTTATGTAGCAAAGCTGAGTTTTCTTAAGTCTAGCTCGTGCCTCAAGGACAATCTGCTATTTAAAAACCATGAGTTCTAGTTTGCTCTCGGGTTCTTGAAACAATCACAGTTCGGCAAGGGAGTCAACAAAATCTCCAGCATGCTATTTAGTATAAATAGTAAACTATCATTTATTTCATTTTTTACTTCAAGCATATAGAAAAGCCCATAAATCACAAGTCCGAGCCTATGGCATTTCAAATAAAATTATGCAAACAGCTAGACTGAATGCTAGTTCAAACACAGAAAGACCCGAAATTTATGCAAGGTCTACGCAATGTCTATTGCAATACAAATAAATAAGATTCAGCATTGAATGGAGTTGTTACAATTTAGTGAATTAGAAAAATGATGCAGCAAAAGAGGAAAATGGGTTATTTATCTGTATGCAAGGCTTAGTTTATCAAGCTAAAACTAGTCTCAAAAGAACTTGAAGTTGAGTTCGTAGCCCCAAATAGTGAACCCAAGTTCAAAAAGGGGATACAACATGTCGAGTTTGAAGACATGGTCAAGTTGCAGATTATAAGTAAAGATGGGATAATGATCTTCAATCATTAATGATCATAACCGAGCCTTAATGGATAGAAGTTTATGTTTACAGTATGGTGAAATAAGGCCGAGAAAAGAATTACAGCTCGTACCAAAGTCCATATGCCAGTAAAGAACCATGAGCTTTGAGTTACAGGCTGAGAGTTCAATCACAACATTCACGTTGATAGGCCAAAGTAAAACAATCACGACTCCAGTCAAGCCTCAAGTCACGTGCTAGAACCAAGCCCCAACAAACGGTATGCAAGGCTTGAGTTCTTCATTAAAAAAGAAAAAACCAGAGTGAGTTGCCAATAAATAAAAATGAGTTCCAAATCCCAAAAGGAGAACTTTTATTAGGTCATAGCATGATTTCTTGCAGTTAAGAATCGGGTTCCAAGTATCTGCCAGTCAATACCACAATCACCTCAAATCTGCCAATTAGAGTTGAGTTCAAGGGCAAGCAAAGGGATTCAACAAACACAGTTGAAGATAGAAGGAGATCACAGAGAGGAGGGCTTTATTGTAGCATAACTTTCATATTGAAATATTCACATCCAGATCCATGTTTCCCTAAATTTTCAAAAAAATGCAAAGCCAGAGAAGACTCGTAGTCTGAGAATATGGAGATTTTGATGAAAATCTGAAGTCCGCTGCCAAAGAATCAATGTACTTTAATGTCTACAGCACTCAAAGCATTGAAAACATAACTACCACCTGCCACATGCCTTTTAGAAATTTTTGCATGAGTTAGGTGTTGTATTTGATGGTATTATGCCTTAGTTAGTTTGTAATAATTTAAATTTAGGTCTTTTTAGACTTAGGTTTAGATTTTATTTGGGCTTTTGGTTTTAAAATTGAGTTTATCTCAAAAAAATTTGTAATATATTGGTAATATCTTTTTAAAGATATAAATTACCAATATTAGGATTTATTTTGGGGAAAAATTCTAGGAGTTGATTTGGAGATGAAATTAGAAGGCTATTTTATAGCTAAGTTTGAGCTTTTTTAGCAGTTTTTCTAGGGGTGATTGGATTTCTAGATTAGGGTTTGGAGGGCTTCTTAGGGGAGTTGGATAGTTAGTTTTAGGGGTTTTGAATAGTGGAAAGGAAGGGTTGAGTGAAAAAATTCATTCCTCTACCCCTTTTTCATGATTTTGTAGCCATTTTTATAGGTTTTTGAAGGATAATAAAGAAGGCTTTTCTTATTACATCAATTTCTAAGTATTGAATCCAGTCCTATTCTTCTTTTCTGCATGAAGTGTTGTATTTTATGTGATCTAGTAAAGTGAATTGTTTTCCAATTCCTCTCCTATGTTATCAAAAATCAATCCTTTTTGCAAAATATGTAAGTTTGTTGTCAATTTTTATTGTTTGTGGTATGAACCCTAACTGTGAATTCTAGCCAACCTTTATGTTGAATAGAGAATGATAAATGCAGCCCAGTAATTTTGTAGTTGTGGAATGTCAGTTTAAAGATCCTGATAGATCTATGCCAAATTTTGGTGTATCACCTCATTTCAAGTTTAGTTTTAATCTCTTTTCCCTTTCCCCCATCAAGTTTTCAATCAGGAGCTGATATCCTAAATCAAATAGGAACCGGCCTAGAATCTAAAGATTCCTCCTTATTCATAGTCTACCCACAGCTAGAGGAGGTTTCCATTGTTAGGATGGAATTGTCATGTAGCCCTAATGCCTGAGTTAGGGTGACAATTCTAAACCTGAACAGTTTTTGGCATGCCCAGTGGGACACGTTCTTCAACAAATGGGTCAAATTGCATTGTAACACTTGTTGGTTTTGGTGTGCTATCAACAAGATTCAAACCTCAAAGAGGTCACCTTTCACATATTTTATGCTTAATGGAGGAAGATGAGTTAGTTGCAAAGATTAGGAGATGTTTTCCAACATTTCAATTGAATTCTGTTCAAGAGAATCATTTTTAGTCTTATCAAGGTCAGCAATCACAATATGATTTTCATTATTCTGCAAATAATAATGGTTCATAGAATAGAGATACTACAAGTATGTTATAGAATATATTTATGTAGATTGAGGATATTAAAAGGCAGGAAGAATCTGAATTTTAGCAAGAGCTGAATAGGCAGATAGAAGAGCATACTTATCAGGCCCAAATCCAACAGCAACAAGCATTGGCTCAATAGGATCAAGGTTACAAGAGGTATCTTGTAGAACAATACAAGAGGAATGAAGCCAAGCTTGCAGGAGAGTTGGAAGCACAAAGGAAAGTTCATCAAGGAGAGTTGCAAACTCAGAAGGATGCTTATGAAGAGTTGAAAGTTCAAAAGAATGCTTATGAAAAGGAACTGAGAGCTCATCAAGAATTTAATGAGAAATTTCAAGAGCTGAAAGTTGTCATGTTTAAACATGGTCATGAATATCAATTAGAGAAAGAAAGAGAATTAAAAGGTCAGGAGGAGTCCCATGAAAAAGAGCTACATGATCTTAAGAAAAATATAGGATTCCTATCTTCTATAGCTGAAACATATAAGAGTGGCTATCAGATGTAGATTGAAAAGTGTTTTCAGCTAGAAGAAGAGAAGGAGAGCATTGAAAAAAAGGTTGTTGATATAAAGGAGGTTCTTTCTAAACAAGATGAGACAAATAAGATTTTAGCAAATCATGATAATTGTCCTGACAATAATGTACTTCTCCTACAAAAGAATAAGGAAGATGAAGAGGAAGATCATTTTTGGGATGAGATGGAGTAGTTTTTCTTGCATCTTGATGACAAGCCCACACTTCTGGAAAACACCTACACACTGCAAGAGGTGGTTATTCCCAGCCAGCATAAGGAGGAGATCAATCAAATTGAAGTAATCTCTCAGGATCCTGAATCTTTTAAGGAGAGCTCCAAATTCATCATCTCTCATGGTTGTCCTATTAGGCATTTGGCCAGGATCAAGGCTAGCAAAGAAAATCAAGTTGTGTTAGCACCTCTGCATGAAGTTCTGCCAAAAGATGAAATTGAAAATGAATTAAATCAGCTTGTTGTCCCATATGACCAAGTAAGTAAAGTCCTATTGTTGTTTGTTGATTCTCTTTAGAATGATGGTGATTACAGTCAGCTTGATCAAGTAAGTAAATTCAATACCAATCAGATCCTTGTCAAGAAATTGGTCATGCATATCTCCTATGTTCATCTTATGATAGCTTTCTAGAAGCATAGTGATTATTGTGAGCTGAGAAGGATGGGAAGTTATTTTTCACAATCAATGAATGGTTTTGTTTAACTAGGCTTCAAGCTGGTTAAAATAGATTAGTTTAGGTTTTCATTTCAATAAGTGCAGTCCAGCACTAGGTTTTAGGTTGCATAAGTCTAGGTCTAAGTTTAGGTGCATTTTTGTTTCAATAAGGTTGCATTCATGCATGTTCCTGTTATTTGACTCCTATTGCCCAATGATAAGATCTAAGTCCATGTCTAGCAGGAAGACATCTAGTAGAAGTCACCAAAATTGTTACCCTATTTTTTCATCATGCAGAATAATAAACAAAATCATAAGAATAGTGAGTTTCATTTTTGGTACTTTCATTTAACAGTTCTTTTCGGTTGATGTCAAGTTCATTTTGTTATTGCATTCAAATAAGATTTTCAATTGTACTCTAAGTATTGATCACATGTTAAAAATTTGCCAAATTTCATAATTGATCATTACATTGTGCATTCATACTTAATGTAATTACAAATGTTCTCTCATATTTCAATAAATAGAATACAAAGTGCAAAATAGAAAGAAGAGATAAGGGTATGAGTGAGTCCTCTGCATTGCCTTGAAGTTGTCTACATATCTGGAGTTGGTTTTCATGTCTGGTCCTAGTCCTCTGGTTCTTCATCTTGAGTCTGCATTTGTCTGGGTCTTATGTTTTTAGGGGTTGTCCTGCATCATGATTAAGAGTTTGTTAGATCTAATTAGATCTAAGAAATGCAGAGAATGTAAACATCATAAAAACAATCAATTCTTTCATAGATGCATATATTTCTGATATTCAACGCAATAACAAAATGAGTATGCACATGAAGTAAAAAATAGTGTTAAAAGACAACAGTATGCTTTATGTTAGTGAGTACACCAGTGATCTGATGGATGCCCAAAATTGACCACTGGGTCATGTTCACTAACATAAAATGTTAGTTTTGATGTTTTAAGCTTAATAGAGAAATGCATTATTCAAAAATAGTGATGAAGGGTGCTCCCCTTAATACCACAAACACACAACAGAAATAGAGAAACAATAACAATATGCAAGAACAGAAAATGGGCTTCTTATTATCTCCACAAATGTGGAATTACAATGTTTTAGAATTACAATATGCTAAGCCACATGGGCATTCCCTTACAATATTCTATAGGACAAAGCCTCGAATCAATACCCAAATCTACTACCCTGAACTACCCTAGACAACACTATGGGCCTTCTTTATATAGGCATTTTCCACCGCCTGAGAAGGTTCCAGAAATTTGGCCCTTAGGGCCGACCAAACTTAGAGTTATTTTATTTTTAAATTTATTACATCAAAGTCAGCTCAAAATAAATTTTGAAACCCGAACAAAAATTTTGAAGAAAAATTATTTTCTGCCATTTCAGGTGGCCCGACTTCTGGAGACCATAAGTCATCACCAATTGACCCAATTGACTATTATAACCCCATTTTGAAAAGGCCACAAAGTGCTCTACAGGCTTGATTGGTGCAAGTGCCTATCACCCAAATTTTTGACCTCATATAGGGTCTCTAAAGCCTTCAAAACCAAGTTCAAAGTTTCTATACCCTGCTGCCAATACCGAAAATCTTCAATATCTTCAAAACTAGACCTGATCTAGCCATGAAACTTTACTGGCAGGTTGATATGACTGAGATGAACCTCCACATGTAAATCAAAATATTTTGAAATCGTATGACCAACTTACTAAAAATAGAAAGTTTCCATAAATAGCAGCTCTGCACAAGATAGCCCTTATTGAATACAAAAACATAAATATTTTTGGTTGATGCAAGATTGCTTTTACACCCAGGATGCTCCTACATCAGACACCTAGGGCAATTTGAGAAGTGACCCCGTCACATCTCAAGTGTGTAGAGGAAAACCAAGGTGGTTAACCTCCTCCTTTGTCAGCCATGATGAATCTTCAACAGGTCATCCTTTCCACTTGACCAAATATTCTTCATATGTCCTATTCCTTATGCTTCTGCCAACATGACTATCCAGTATATCCTCAATCTCCTTGGTATCTGAACTAGTTGTTGGAATACTCCACTATGCTGTTGTGATCTCATCTTCAATACCTCCCTCATGATACTCTATCAGATCTGAAATGTTAAACACTGGTGAAATATTCAGCTCAATAGGCAATTCTACTTCATATGCATTTCCTGAATCATGTTTCTTCAGTGTTTTACATGGCCCAAACTTCTTCATTTTCAATTTGTTATATGTACCAACTCAAAATCGCTCCTTCCGCAAATGAACCATGACTTCATCTCCAACCTAAAATTCCTTATGCCTCATTTTCTCATCTACCTTAGCCTTATACTATGCATTCATCTTGGTAATGTGCTTCCTCACCTCCTCATGGATGTTCTTCAAATGTTCTACAAAATCCTCAGCTTCAGCACTACTTATTTCCCCTTGATCTATCCTTCTTAACTCAGATGCATTTTTGGGACTATTTCCATATACAATCTGGAATGGTGATTTACTAGTACTCCTATTGATAGAATTATTGTATGCAAATTATACCTGTGGTAAAATCAAATCTCATCCTGTCGGCTTATCTCCAACCAAACATCTCAGCAAATTTTCCAAACTCCTATTCACCACCTCTGTTTGTCCATTAGTCTGTGGATGATGTGATGAATTGAATTTCAAATCTATCTTTAGCTTCTACCACAATGTTCACCAAAAATAGCCTACAAACTTGGTGTCTCGATCTGAAACTATGGTCTTTGGAAAACCATGTAGTCTCACTACTTCTTTGAAAAACAATTCTTCTATATGAATTGCATCATTAGTCTTCTTATAGGGAATTAAATGTGCCATCTTTGAAAATCTGTCAACCACCACAAAAATTGAATCATGTCCCCGTTGAGTCCTCGGTAATCCAAGAACAAAGTCCATACTGATATCCTCCCAAGGCTTCTCTGGTATAGGTAATGGCCGATATAACCCTGTATTCTACTTCACTCTTTTTTCCATCTGACATACTCTGCAACTCTGTACAAACTTCTTGATATCTTGTTGTAACTGTGGCCAATAATAATTCTCACTAACCAAAGCAAATGTTTTATCATGACCAAAATGTCCAGCCAATCCTCCACTATGCTTCTCCTTGATGAGATTCTCCCTCATAGAACTTCATGGAATGCACAACTAACTCCCTCTGAATAGCATATCATCCTGGATGATAAAATCTAGCCACTTCATTCTGTCTAGAGTAACAGGTTCTTTACAAGCTTTCCAAGCTTCACCAAAATCAGGATCCTCTGGATACAAATTATTGAGTTCCTTGAACCCAACCACTTCAATCTGCATTTATGTCAGCAATAGTTGCCTTCTGCTAAGAGCATCTACAACCCTATTAGACTTTCCACTCCTGTGTTTCAAAACAAATGTATAACTCTACAAAAACTCAACCCATTTCAAATGTCTTTGATTCAACTTTCCTTGACTATTCAAATATTGCAAAGCTTGATGATCAGTATACAAAACAAACTCCTTAGGAAGTAGATAGTGTCTCCACTTCTTCAATGCCTGAACTATAGCATAAAATTCCTAATCATAAATAGAATACTTTCTCTTGGCATCATTTAACTTCTCACTAAAATAAGCAATAGGTTTACCTTCTTGGCTCATAATAGCTCCTATTGCAATACCACTAGTATCACAGTCTACTTGAAACACCTTATTAAAATCTGGAAGTGCTAAAATAGGTTGTTCTATAACTTTTTGTTTCAACAATTGAAAACTCTTTTCTGCCCCATTAGTCCACTTAAACTCTTTTCTATCCCCTCTCATTGTTTCAATCAAGGGACCACAAATACTGCTAAAATTTTTAATAAAATTTCTGTAAAAACTAGCTAGACCATGAAAAGATCTTACCTCAGTAGCACTCCTTGGATTAGGCCATTCAAGGATAGCCTGTACCTTCTCTAGGTCCATTTTTAGACCTTTTGCTGAAACTACAAATCCCAAATACACTAACTCTTTCTTCACAAAACTGCACTTCTTCAAATTAATCAACAATTTCTCATCTCTTAACTTCTCAAACACCATATGAATATGCATCATATGCTCTTCCAATGTCTTAATAAAGATCAAAATATCATCTAGGTACACAATGAAAAACTTACCCAAAAATTCTTTCAGAACCTTGTTCATGAGCCGCATGAAAGTGCTCGGTGCATTGGTTAGCCCAAAAGGCATGAATAACCACTCATACAATCATTCCTTTGTCTTAAAGGAAGTCTTCCATTCATATCCATCTCTAATCCAAATCTGGTGATATCCACTCTTCAGATCTATCTTTGAGAAATAGACAGCTCCACTCAAACAATCCATAATATCATCCATTCGTGGCAATGGAAACCTATTCTTGATTGTGATTTTATTTATTGCTCTAGAATCTATACACATCCTCCATTCTCCATTCTTTTTTGGTGCTAATACTACTGGTATAGCACATGGACTCAGGCTCTCCCAAATCAATCCCTTCTGTAACAACTCATGTACTTGTCTATTCAACTCTTCACTTTCTGCTGGTGTCATTCTGTGTGCTGCCTTGTTTGGAAAACTGGCTCCTGGAATCAAATCCATCTGATGACTGATCTTCCTTACCGGTGGTAATCCATCAAGTACATTATCAGATACAATATCCTAAAACTCATTCAACAAATCTATAACCTCTACAGGTACATCCTCTACTTCCTCTTTACCAGCTTTTGGAATTAAAGCAAAACACACATGCTCATGCCTCATATCATCTAGGAATTTTCTTCCATCAACAAAAGTTATTCTTGCATTACCACATACATTTTCTTCGGTCTCCTTTAATGGCTTTAGCTTATGTCGTACTCCATCCTTTGTCAGGGAATATGTATTCACACGACCATCATGTACAACACATTTGTCAAACTGTCATGGCCTACCCAACAACATGTGACATTCATCCATAGGTATGATATCACATAGTACCTCATCATGGTACCCGCCAATCTTGAACTTTACTAGGCACTGTTCACTGACCATGACCTTGTGGTCATCCTGTACCCAGGCAATCCGATATGGATGTGGGTGTTTCTGTCTCTTGAGCTTCAACTTTGTCACCATCTCTTCTGACACCAAATTTTCAATGCTTCCACTATCAATAATCACATCACAACATTTACCCTCACACTTGCATCTAGTGCAAAACAAGCTCCTCCTTTGTTCAGGTTCATTCTCACCACTCAGCAGGACTCTTCTGTTAATCGGTGTTTCTCCTCTTTCAGCATCTTCAGAATTTGATGATCTGGCATCTTCATCTACATGTGTAACTCTGGCCTAGCCTTCATTCCTCCTATCTATCCTTCATTGGCATTAAGGACATTAAAATGCCCTATGACCTTCTTCTCCACAGTGAAAACATGTTCCACGGAAGCCTCCTCTTCCTGAACCTTGTCCTCTTCCTCTTCCTCTTTGATCTCTATTGTTCTGATCTTGAAAATGATTGTAATTGTTTCCTCTCTAATTTTGACTACTACTAGCCTCATCCTTCTTTTTTGGATCTTCATTTCGGCCTCCATATGACCATCCACCAGATCATCCATGGTGACCTCTTCCATTTTGTTTTCTCTCGAACTTCTTGTTCAATTTTTCCTCTACTTTTAGGGAAAACTAGTATGCCTCTTCAATACTATTCATTTGAACCACATTCAGCTCTTCCTGAATGCTCAGCCTCAACCCATTAAGGTAATGGGAAAATTTCTCCTTATCTACTTCTGCATGGCCTATTCTGATGAGGATTCGATAGAACTCCTCTGTATACTCCTGAACAGATCTTCTTGCTTGCTTCAAACTTTGCATCTTCTTCAGTAGGTCAAGAATCAAAAGAGATGTAGTATACTTTTCATCATGGTGCTCACAAGAGATGAAGTATACTTTTCATCATGGTGCTCATAGAATCAGTGTGTTGTTCAGATATTGTTCATTTGCCAAATATATGCTAAATATTAAGATTAAGGTCACTGCAATCTGTTTATGGGTGTCATGAGCTTGTACTCGAACCCCATAGATAGATTGCATTGCTGAAAATGAAAAATTGTGCTACAAGTTATGTCATATCTATATCATAGATTTACAATAGAATATCAAGTGATATGCAATCACGCATTGTGATGCTAGCTGTCAGGTACACCAAAAGAAATGTTGCAAGCATGAAATAATCAGAATTTAAACAATGCCATATGCAAAGATACCTATTTATTCAGTGCTAAATAAGTATTTCAAAAAGCTTTTCAAGATTACAAATCAATATCAAGTATGGATATATATTTTTCTCAAACAGTTAGGGATATCAACAAGAAGCAGCCAAGAAAATGCAATGAAGGATACAGCTCTAGCATCTGATATTCCAAAGCATAGAATGAAACAAACTATCAACATGATAATAGTGATCATCAAGTTGAGGATAGCTGGTAAATGTAAAAGTTGATTTCAAATCATTGGTGAACATTAAATAGTGCAAGATGAGAACAAAGTGATCCTTGATACTGGAGTTTGCGAACAATGTTTCACTATAAGTTTGAAGTAATTTTTAGTATTTCATCTATTCAACAATACTTTCAAGATTTTTCAAAATGCACATTTTTGCAGATTTCAGAGAAGAGTGTTTTGATTTCCATCAATATGTTCAGAGTTAAACAGTTGTAAGTTTGCAGTTTATATAAAAGCGTGAGTTCAACAGAGTTTGAGTTCAACGGTCAACATCACAGCCTGTAGTTTTTAGTAATGTGCTAGTCATAGCCGAGTTCTAAGAAGTTGATAACATAAGAAGTTGCTAGAATCATGAGCTCCAAACTAAGAATAAGGATACGTTATTTGCGCAAAGTCTTATGTGATCAAAGCTTTGTGTTTAAAGTTTCCAGTTCTTAGCTCTCAATCGAGAGAAAAGTCACACTAGTAACAGCAAGCTAAAACCCGAGCTTCATGCTTAAGTGATAGTCAACAATGAGTATTACTAGTACAAAACACCAAATCACAGTCGACTGTTATGTAGCAAAGCTAACTTTGCTTAAGTCTGGCTTGTGCCTCAAGGATAATCTGCTAGTTAAAAACCATGAGTTCTAGTTTACTCTCGGGTTCTTGAAATAGTCACAATTCGGCAAGGGAGTCAACAAAATCTCTAGCATGCTATTCAGTATAAACAGTAAACTATCATTTATTTCATTTTTTACTTCAAGCATACAGAAAAGCCCGTAAATCACAAGTCTGAGCCTATAGCATTTCAAATAAAATTATGCAAATAGCTAGACCGAATGCCAGTTCAAACACAGAAAGACCTAAAATTTATGCAAGGTCTACACAATGTCTATTACAATACAAATAAATAAGATTCAGCATTTAATGGATTTGTTACAATTCAGTGAATTAGAAAAATGATGCAGCAAAAGAGGATTATGGGTTACTTATTATTCAGGTTTAGAATTGTCACCCTAACTTAGGCATTAGGGCTACACAACAATTCTATCCTAACAATGGAAACCTCCTCGAGCTGTGGGTAGACTCTTAATAAGGAGGAATCTTTGAATTCTAGGCCGGTTCATATTAAATATGGAATATCACTTCCTGATCTGTAACTTGTTGGGAAAAGGGAAAAGAAAACTTCTAACTTCTAGCTTGCATATTTACTTTCAAACCATTATGTTCACTAATCTAGCCATGAACTGCATAATCTAAAAAAGGTTTCTCAGTTTGGAACATACTAAGTCCCTTTAATTCAGACACCTGGTTAATAAAAAGGACAACATACACCACAATGATCATAAATAGTAAAAGGTTTCAGAAACAAGTCCCTTTAATACTACCTTGTAGTGAGTGTCAGTGTACACTTCCTTATTACTTTTAGTTTTCCAGATTGATATGCACTATTGAAAACTTGATTGCTACAGTATGTTATTTGTTTCTCATGTATTTGTCAGATCCAATAGGATCTAACCATATTTTCTCTCTTATGCAGATATGAACCCTAAATACCTAGATGTAGATGAAGACCTGGACTTTGAAGACCTTGGAACCTGAGACCTAGCAGACAACCAATTGACAACAAACCAAAACAAAGGCAATGCATGAGACCCCTATTCCATACTTCAATCTTTCTTTCAATTATGCATTCTACTCTACTTATTGATATGAAATATGAAACAAGAGAGGACATTTGTATACTACATTCAGTTTGAATGCACAATGTAATGATCAATTATGAATTTTAGAATCTTTGGAACAATAATCAATACTTAGAGTACAATGATGACATCTAGAATGGAGGCAATAATGACATGTAAACTAACAAAATCTACAAGGTAGTGTTAATTAGACAAACAAATGCAACATTTTCCTATTTATGCTTATTGTATTGTATGTTGTATTTTTAAGTAACAATTTTGACAACTTCTGCTAGATGTCTACCTGCTAGACATGACCTGTAGACTTATCATAGGGCAACAAAATTTAGGAAAACTTAAACGATGAATGCAACCTTTATTAAAATGAAAATGCACCTAAACTAGACTCAATGCAACCTAGAGACCTGGTGCTTTGGACATCACTTATTGAACTTGAAAAATTGAATCTAACCTAACCCTCAAAGCAAAGCTTGAGGTGTATTCCATTAACTAGAATCTGCAAATCTTCCCCCTTAGTTGTGGACAACTAAAAAGCATTGTTCTCCTTACAGGCAGTTATAACAAAAGGGCCTGACCAAAAAATATCTAACTTATCATGCTGCCCTAGCCTGCTCTTTAGTACATCCCACTTGAGTACTAGATCACCTTCTTTGAATTCTCTGAACTTAGCTTTCCTATCAAAAGATATCTTAGTATATGCTTGCTTAAGTTCCATTGTTTCCAATGCCTTTTTCCTTTCCTCTTCAAGCAATAATAAATCAGCATACCTTAGTTTAAGGGGATCCTCTTCTTCAAATAGTAACATCTGATCAGCTAGCTGCAAGGCTGGAATTTTAGTAGAAATAGGCAATCTGGCCTCTTTACCATAAACTAAGACATAAGGGGATTTCCCAATTACCTATTTAGGTGTAATCCTGTCCAGCCATAAGGCTGCCTTCAATTTAGAATGCCAATCTCTCTTATTCTCCTACAAAGTCTTTTTGATAATTCTGATTAGATTTTTATTAGTAGACTCTGCAATACCATTACCCTGAGGATAATAGTTAGAAGAAGTATTTAAATAAATCCCATTCTTCACAGCCCATTCTGTAATAGCTAAACCAATAAAAGCCATAGCATTATCAAAGATAATTGATTGAGGGACTCCAAACCTGGTCACAATATCTTCATAAAATTTTAACACAACAGGTCCAGTAGCCTCTTTTAGTGTGATAGCCTCATTCCATCTTGTGAAATAATCAGTAGCAGTTAAAATCCATTTATGACCTGCACTAGAATTAGGATTAATAGGACCAATAAAGTCCATTCCCCACTTAGCAAATGGATGATCAACCACAATTGGCTTTAATAGCAATGCTGCCAGCTTTTGTTTACCTACAAAAATTGCACATTTCTAACATTTTATGGCCCAAACATGAGCATCCTTAAATAAATCAGGCCAATAATAGCCCGCCCTTAGTATTTTCTAGGTTGTAGTTTTAGGACTAAAATGTCCTCCACAAGATCCATCATGAAATTCAGATAAAATTCTATCTTGATCTAGTGAATCAATACATTTAAGCAACATTCCAGAATAGTCCTTTCTATAAAGTATACCATCAATAAGAACATAGGGAATAGATTGTAACTTGTAGTATCTCCTTTTTTCCTTATCAAGATTATTTGGACATTTTCCAGTTTGTAAGAATCTTGTCATATCTAATAACCAAGTTGTAGGATTATTGAACAATACAACATCACCTTGTAAATTTTCATATTCTTCAGAAACCTTAGCCTGTTCTTCCTCTTCTGCCATCTGAGCACAAAGGCCTTTGCCTCTAATCAGCTTAGTCACATGAATCTATACATTATACTCCATAACTCTTTTTATCCAACCAGCCCTCTTTTCATTAACATCTTTGTTCAATAAAAACTCTTTGATACTAGGATGAGCAACCATTAGGTGTACTTATTTCTAGCAATTAAATGCTTAAACTTCTTCAAATCTTTAATAACAGCTAGTACATGCTTCTCAACAAAATTGCACCTTTTTTCATAGTCATCCATACCTTTGCTGAAAAAAGAAACTGGCTACTCCTATTTTTTATCATTCTTTTGAACCAGCATTGCTAAAATGGTATCAGAACCACCATAAGCATACAGAATAAAATCTTTAGTAAAATCAAGATTAACAAGAGTAGGGGCTAAAGACAAAGCCTATTTTATCAATTCAAAATTCTTTTTTCCTTCATCAATCCAGCTGAAAGGAATATCATTTTTAAGCATAGTGGTCAATGGTTTTAACATGTTTGAAATATCAGGGATAAACCTTCTTACAAAATTAATTTTCCCAATAAAACTCTGCAATCCTTTCTTGTGTTTAGGCAATGAAAGCTCAAGAATTGCATGAATTCTCTTAGGATCTATTGTTGTTCCTTCTTTAGACACCTGGTATCCTAGGAGTTTTCCCTCATGAACTAAAAATACAGATTTCTTGGGATTTAAAGAAATCCCAAATTCTCTACATCTTTGTAAAATCTGTCTCAAATGATCAATGTGTTGGTTTGCAACCTTGCTGTAAATTGTCACATCATCTAGGTACACTAGAACAAACTTATACATTAATTTCTTGAAAGCCATGTCCATTGCTTTCTGAAAAGTGGCTCCAGCATTTGATAACCCAAATGGAATTCTTTTGTAAGCCATGGTACCCCATTTAGTTGTAAAAACTATTTTAAACTGATCAAATTTTTTGACTAAAATCTAGTTGTAACCAGAATATCCATCTAGGAGTGAGAATCTCTCATAACCAGAAACATATTGTAAAATCTGTTCCATGGAAGGAAGAGGGTGCCTATCTTTCAGAGATGCCCTATTAAGGTCTCTAAAGTCTACACAAAGTCTTATCTCTCCATTCTTCTTCCTTACTGGAACTAAGTTAGAAACCCAAGATGTGTACTTAATAGGAAATATAATACCACCATCTAGGATTTTTCTCAGCTCTTTTAACATTAATGGCTCTAACTTGGGGTTTATAGGCCTTTGCCTTTGTCTAATTGGCCTAGCATTAGGCTCTAATTCTATAGTATGCTAGGTTAATTGGGAATCAAAACCCTTCAGATCAGAATAGTCCCATGCAAAAACATCATTATATTCTCTAAAAAGATCAATAAATAGTTCTTTTTCTTCAGGAGAATTTATTTTACCAACCTTCAACCGCTTGTCTCTAAAAATTTCCACTTCCTCATAATGATCTTCTTTAATGAGCAAGCTAGTTTTACCCTTCCTAAACTGATCAACAGAGTTGAAAGCTGATTCCAAGCTGACTAATCCCTTTGGAAGCTTGTTGGTTTTCAACTGAATAATTTGGTCTTTCATTTGTTGAATGTTTTTGTTACTTCTAGAAGCTGAAAAATCATCTGTTTTTATCAAAAAACTTAAGATATGTTCATCAGTATTGAAAACTTGCCAATAAGTGTCACTATCTGAAATGGATGGCCTAACAATTATCTTAATATGTGACTGGTATGAAATCAGTCCTTTATTTTCTGTTATTGCAACATGTGCACCAATACCAGCCAGCCTATCAACATGCATATTTTCCCTTATAGGAATTGAAATTATGTTGAAAGCATCAAATTCATCTAGAATGTCAAAAACTCTAGATTAATACATCTTAAGCAAATCATTTTTAATAGTATTGATACCTCTCACCTACTTAACAATAAGCTCACTATCTCCAAATGCTCTCAAACACTTAATACCTCTCAATCTTGCCCAATCCAGCCCCTGAATCAAACTTTCATATTCAGCCACATTGTTAGAACAAGGAAAGGACAACTTGAATGCAGCATAAAATCTATCACCATCAGGTGATACCAACATAACCCTTGCACCAACTCCATCCTTATTCCTTGACCCATCAAAATACAAATCCCAAAGCTGGTTAGATACATCAGATTCAGATTCTGGATCTTTAATCAAATTAGGCACTACTGAATCAGACTTTAAAATCATGTAATTTCCAAAACCAGCATCAAACATGTCATCATTTTGTTCATTCCTAGTAGCCCATTCATCTAGAACAATATCTGGATATGCTTTAGTTTGAGTATTATAAGCTAAATAATCAGGTATTTCATCTTGATCTATAATCACATAGCTTGCATTAATAGGACTTGGATTATAAGGCTCTATGTGATTTTTGGCCAATGATTCTAATTTTATGGTTACCTTAGTACCATATCTAGTTCTAAAGTACAAATTTGACCAATCTGATGAAAAATAGCCATTTATTTTGGTTGTGAAGTCTCTGGATAGACATAGCAAAATATGCTGGTAAATCAATAACATATATATCTTGTGGTATTGAAAAGTTTGGGCAAGGGTGTAAGGTCAAACTTGCATTTTTAATGACTCCTAAGGTCTTAAATAGAGTTTTGTCAAGCTAGACTACACCCATCTCAAGAGGTTCATATTTCAAATTTAGCAGATCTGCTATCTTTTTAGGCATGACAATGTTGGTTGCACCACTATTAACCATACAGTTATGAACTAATTTTTTTCCAATAATCAAAGAGACATAAAAAGGAGGAGGCTTTTCATTTGTAGATTTCTTACCTTCCTTTTTAGATGTCTTTTGCACATTTGATGGTCTCTTATCAGTAATTACTGTTGTTTTTTCAATATTTGTAGCCTTCTTGACTTCTGGTACTGGTGGCTAGTGAACTTTAGCAGGCCTTTTCTCTTCTCTTGGTGCCTTTTCCTGAACCTTAGGAGGATCAGAATTGGTCATTACCACACTTGGTGATTGTTGTATTGTTTTTTGTGAATTAACTACCAGCTTGGACAACTCTTCTTTTAAAATCTCAATCTATCCTAGAATTGATAAAGTTTCCCATGCAGACAAAGTAACATTTGTTTTTTCATTGTATCAACAATATTGAATGGAACAGTAAACTATACCTTATGTGAGGACCTAGGAGAACTCTAATCAACATTCCTTTGGCTTTGATCTTTATTAGTGGAAACTGATGGATTCTTTAAAATAGAAACTGGTGGAGAAGAAACATTACCAGTAGATTGATCTACTTCAAGGGCTCTCTTTTTCGCTCTAGTATTCGCTACAATTGATGAATCTTCATTAAGACCACAAAATTCCTCTTCTTGCCAGTTTAGGAAATCAGTATCTGTAGCACTTTGATCTGGTTGGTTTTGTACTTCTTCGACAGACACATTCTGCTGTGAATTCATTGCATTTTGTACCATCAGAGCTTGATTAAGAATTCCATTAGAACATGTAGACTGATCATGTGTCTCATTGCATGGAAAACACCAGTCAGTAGCAATATTATTCTGAGTAGGAACAATATCCCCAACGGTATTAAGAGGTGCTGGATTGTATTGTCTATTTGGTCTCATATTCCAATTCTGCCTGTTTGCATTAGTATTTCCTTGAAATTGTTTCCTATTAGCCTGAAAATTAGGTTGATTAGGATATTGGGAAGAAGAACCAGCAAACTAATTTTGAATAGTAGGGTTTTCTTGAGCTTGATTCCTCTTAAGGGCCAATAAATAATTACCAAAAGATTGCAACAAACTTTCAATTTTTTGCTGACTGTCCTTTATAGTCTGTAATTCATTCAGAGGAGTTGTAGGAGTTATTTTTGAGGGTTTATAAGATGGGATAGCAGATAATGGTGGAACTACCAATGGAATATTAGATTGTATATTAGGAAAGAAAGGCATAGGAGGTCTAGGAGCTATCTTTCCTACCTGGATAAGACTGTTCTCTGCCCTAATAGCAATATCAAAAGCTTGAGGTAAAGTATTACCCCCCATAGATTGAATCATAACAAAGATATCACTATTCAAACTGTTTAAATAATATATAAATAGGCATATTCAGCTGAAGGTCTTACCATGATAGGAATTTGATTCCAAGTCTTCTAAAAATGAAGATTAAAGTCTCTCATCTCCTCTTGTGGAGCTCTCTTGATAGTAGTTAATTGCTCCACAAGGGACAAGTTATCAGATTTGTCCTCAAAAAATTTAGATAGCCTTTCACCCAGGACATCCCAAGTAGCAATAGAGTCCACCGGGAGAGTTTCAAACCAATGAAGGGCTTTACCCTTGAGTGATGTAGCCAACAGCTTCAATGCTACATCTTCTTCTATAACATGATGAACGTTGCAAAGAGTTGAAACATCTCTGATGTGTTTAATAGCTGTTACTAGTCCTTCTCCAGTGAATGTTGGCAAGCCTTTAAGAGTAGCCAATGGAACATTATTATGATTTGCAATCCTCAAAGGATTGTCTTGATTAAATGTAAAAAATGGCAGATTCCTAGCCATTGCTTGATGTGGAGGAGCTTACTGCTGAATAGCCGGTGTAACAAAAGGTTTGGTAGACTGAACTACCTTCCTTTGATAAGTCTTTAGGTTATGGGGAGTTGCTACAGTACCACTTGTAGAAGCTCCAAGAATAGAATTATCTATAGATAAATTTTCAACACTTGGAAATTCTAATCCGGTATGATTAGGAACGTCTAGATCTTCAGGAAGACTGAGCTCTTCAATAATAACCTCAAGTTCCTCTGAATTTGTAGCTTGATTTTCAAAAATGGGATTATCAAATGATGAGAAATTTGAATTCAAAGAAGTACCTCTTGGATCTTGTGATGTTCTTCCACCTCTAGATGATCTTCCTCCCCTTCTACTTGACTTTAATTCCTAATACACAAAACCCTCCTTGTTTGATCTAGTTGGAGTTCTTCTCATTAAAATCCACACTAAGAGTTGCAACTGAAATTAAAAACAACCATAGATCTAGCAGCTCAGAACTGAGAAGCAGTTCGTAGTCCCACCGGGTGTGCCAAAAACTATTCAGGTTTAGAATTGTCACCCTAACTCAGGCATTAAGGCTATGCAACAATTCTATCTTGATAATGGAAACCTCCTCAAGCTATGGATAGACTTTGAATAAGGATGAATCTCTGAATTCTAGGCTGGTTCCTATTAAATATGGAATATCACTTCCTGACTTGTAACTTGTTGGGAAAAGGGAAATGAAAACTTCTAACTTGAAAATAGATTAGGGTGATTCACCAAGAAATATTTCAAACTTTGCAGAAAAGATAAATCAGTAATCCTAACTCACAAATGAAGATCTTGACACTTTGAATCTCTGCTCAACATATAGGTTAACAAAAACTTACTATCAGAGTTAGACCACGAATAGCTCAAATAGTCAACAGACATACATTTCTCATACAAGGCTTTTAAGCAATTGATTACCTTAAGAAGGAACATAAATCTACTCACTTCCTTTGGACAATAATGAATTTAGTACTTGTTAGAAAAGATGAAAATAGGATCCTATATCAAAACAACTCCTCAAATATGAATTAAAAATCTCTGGTTCATTCCCTCCAAAATCTGAAAAAAATTGATTACAAAAATGGATTACAAAGCATCTAGGAACAATAAGTTCTCTATATTCCCTCTCTCCAAAATTTGCAACCCCTAATTGATCATAAAAAATCAATTTTATAGCATGCCTATGCTTCAAATCCAAAAATCTAAACCCCACAATAATTGTCCTAAAATTGGCCAAAAACATGCCAATAACTAAGCCTATGAAAGGTCGAGTCTAAGTGCCCCTTAATACTGGCTTATAATAAGGACTTAATCCTTTTACAATTCCTAACCAATATTTGATATTTACTTAATATTAGATAAAATCTAATACCAAATAATCTAACTTTCAACTCCTAACTTAGATAAAAAAACTCCAAGTGTGAAATATGCAAAGTGGAGAAAGTCGACATGACTGTTCAATCCACTTGCAATACAATACAAAAACAATGAGATGAAAGTCTGAGGTGGCATTATGCGGTTTTCAAGACCTTGTAGGAATGTGACATCTGCATTAATGGCATTAAATTTCATTCTTCTTGCAGACTCCAAATTGTTATCTTCATTTTTCATTTCATTCTCAGCACTTGTGCTTAACTCATTCTTCCTGTAGAAGAATAGGGAAGATGAAACCCTAACTTGTAAGAAAGCTTCAAAAATGTGTGATGGAGCTCAGCATATTGACTAAAAATGCATCCTTTTGTTGAAATCAAGCTTACTGCTACTAGAGATCACTGCTATTCCTCACTAATTGTGCATTTCAAACAGAGCACTCGGCATTTGGCAAACTTGGGTTGATATGCAACTATAAGTTTATCTCTTGGAGATTTTTCTTCTGGTAATGAGTACCATGACATTGTATCACCACTTCTGCATGAGTTGTAGCCTTTTCATCTTTTGAACTATTCCTTCACTGGTGCTTTCAAAATATGATTGTTGTTTTGATAATATGGGGCTATGAATATAAGTCACAGCCGTGACTGGTGTATACCTTGCTTTATGCACAAACTCAATCATGTTGAGAGTTTCCTTTGATTTATTTGCAAGCTGCGAACTTCAAATCGATTATGTGTTGACAGTCATATGACTAGTGTTCTCTTGTATTTTATTTCCATTTGTAAGTCATGAGCTCCACACTATGATCCATGAACTCTATTGTTTTATTCTTTTACTTCTTTTATGGGTTCAAAGCTATTAGCTCGAACCTCTTATTGCTAGAAGTCATGGCTCTTGTGACTGGTGTAACTTTCCCTTAACTAAGACAAAGTCGTGGCTTCTAGCAAGAAATCAGGCTCTTAAGTTTTTTCCAAAGAAAACAACATACCGTTTGATAACTTGCAGTCCAAAGTGAAGTTGATTGTTTTCCTTCATCCTGTGGGCCTATAACTGAAGCTCAACTTTACTTTTTGACTAAGAATGAACTTGACTTGACTGAGAATGGACTCAGATTAACTGAGAATGAACTCGGCTGGACTAACAACTCAGCTCGACTGAGAGTGAACTCACCGATATTATGTGCATTGAAAATCAACTTATTTTGAAGATTTGTGCTTGTCTCGACCTTTCTCAAGCCTTTGACTGGTAGACATTTCATAATTTATGCTGTGTAACATGAAGTTTACTTTGCACATTTTGTTCACACATTCCACACTTGCGTGGACATTTGAATTTACTATCCACAATGATTCTACTAAATTCGGTCTCCTTCTTCAGCACATGACTATGACAATATAAAATGAAACCCGAATACCTTGACTGGGAATTTGGACATAAGCTAATAATTGCTCTTTTTTTATTAGCTTCTAAAAACACTCTGTATAAAAGAGACAGTTACTAGAACTTGATTTTTAAAAGTTTTCTTCAATTTGTACATAAACTGTGATTATAGCATATAGCATCCAAACTTTTTCATTCTGCTGACATGAATAAATCTGTGTAACATCAACAGTGAACTTGATGAACTGGTGAACTCGTTCTTGAAACCAAAAAATAAAACCATATATTATGAGCTCAGCAATGACAGACAGTTGCTCCAGGAAATCATGACTTTATTGATAATATAAACTAGGCCAAAATCTCCTCTAATGGCTTACTAAAGTTGCAGGTTATGATTGAAAAATGTTAAAAAATATATTCAATTATAATCAAAACTATAACATCTTTCAGTCATAACCTTCGCAAACCTTAGAAGGTGATTAAAAACATGACTGAGAGATGCTCAAGAATAATAGTCATTTATTCCACAATAGATAAGTACTTTTCTCCTTATGATATTTCTCTGTTAGCTGTACATATTCTGTTTCAGCCTATGCATATTTTGTACTTTCTACATAGCTTGCATCCTGTTTGATTTTGTAACTTTGAAATTTCAACTTTTAGCATTAAAGCTCCTGCAGCATGTCCACTGTTAACAATTCTTTTTTGATGTTGAATCTACACTTAAAATATGAGAAGTACAACAAGATAAAATGTTTGTTCATTGTTAATGAAGTTCGAGCATGGGCTCGTGATACTCAAAAACACCAGAATGCTACTTAATGAGGTTCAAATGTAGATTTGTGACACTCACTAAAAACAAACTGTAAACATTTTATAACTTTATGGCTCAATCTTGAAGCACTCTTTCTATATTCAGCAACAATAATGTTATTACTTGAAAAGGTACCTTTGAAATAGCAAGGAAATATTATACCAGTATTTTTGCAGCTTCATTTGTAACTTGAATTTTGAATATTGGGAACACATGGCACTTCTTGTAGCACTTTAATCATGGAAATTTAGCTTGCTTTGCATCTTTGATAATGATTGAATGTGAAAACCAGTCAACTATTTTCTACAAAATAATTTGTTAAGCTCTCAAATAACATCATTATAAAACAGTTAGATTAGTGAACATAATAAACAACTTACAGATTTACTTTCAAACCATTATGCTCACTAATCTAGCCATGAACTGCATAATCTGAAAAAGGTTTCTCGGTTTGGAACATACTAAGTCCCTTTAATTCAGACACCTAGTTAATAAAAAGGACAACATACACCACAATGATCATAAATAGTAAAAGGTTTCATGTCAGAAATAAGTCCCTTTAATACTACCTTGTAGTGAGTGTCAGTGTACACTTCCTTATTACATTTAGTTTTCTAGATTGATATGCAGTATTGAAAACTTGATTGCTACAATATATTATTTGTTTCTCGTGTATTGCTTAGATCCAATGGGATCTAACCATATTTTCTCTCTTATGCAGATATGAACCCTAAAGACCTAGATGTAGATGAAGACCTGGACTTTGAAGACCTTGGAACTTGAGACCTAGCAGACAACCAGCTGACAACAAACCAACACAGAGGTAATGCATGGGACCCCTATTCCATATTTCAATCTTTCTTTCAATTCTGCATTGTACTCTACTTATTGATATGAAATATGAAACAAGAAAGGACATTTGTATACTACATTCAGTTTGAATGCACAATGTAATGATCAATTATGAATTTTGGAATCTTTGGAATAATAATCAATACTTAGAGTACAATGATGACATCTAGAATGAATGCTATAATGACATGTAAACTAACAAAACCTGCAAGGTAGTGTTAATTAGACAAACAAATGCAACCTTTTCCTATTTATGCTTATTGTATTATATGTTATGTTTTTAAGTAACACTTATCTATATGCAAGGCTTAGTTTATCAATCTAAAACTGGTCTCAAAAGAACTTGAAGTTGAGTTTGCAGCCCCAAACAGTGAACCTGAGTTCAAAAAGGGGATACAACATGCTGAGTTCGAAGACATGGTCAAGTTGCATATTATAAGTAAAGATGGGATAATGATCTTCAATCATTGATGATCATAACCGAGCCTTAATAGATAGAAGTTTCTATTTACAGTATGGTGAAATAAGGCTGAGAAAAGAGTTACAACTCGTACCCAAGTCCATATGCTAGTAAAGAACCGTGAGCTTCAATTTATAGGCTGAGAGTTTAGTCATAGCATTCACATTGATGGGCCAAAGAAAAATAGTCAGAACTCCAGTCAAGCCGCAAGTCATGTGCTAGAACCAAGCCCCAACAAATGGTATGCAAGGCTTGAGTTAAACCAAAAGCTAGAGTGAGCTGCCAATAAATAAAAATGAGTTCCAAATCCCAAAGGGTGAACTTTTAGTGGGTCACAGCGTGATTTCTTGCAATTAAGAATCAGGTTCCAAGTATCTGCCAGTCAATACCACAATCACCTCAGATTTGCCAGTTAGAGCCGAGTTCAAGGGCAAGCAAAGGGCTTCAACAAACACAGTTGAAGATAGAAGGAGATCACAGAGAGGAGGGATTTATTGTAGCATAACTTTCATATTGAAATATTTATAGCTAGATCCTTGTTTCCCTAAATTTTCAAAAAAATGCAAAACCAGAGAAGACTCATAGTCCAAGAATATGGAGATTTTGATGAAAATCTGAAGTCCGCTGCCAAAGAATCAATGTAATTTAATGTCTACAACACTCAGAGCATTGAAAACATAACTACCACCTAGCACATGCCTTTTAGAAATTTTTGCATGAGTTAGGTGTTGTATTTGATGGTATTATGCCTTAGTCAGTTTGTAATAATTTAAATTAGGTCTTTTTAGACTTAGGTTTAGATTTTATTTGGGCTTTTGGTTTTAAAATTGAGTTTATCTCAAAAAATTTTGTAATATATTGGTAATATCCTCTACCCCTTTTTCATGATTTTGTAGCCATTTTTATGAGTGAACAAATTCATTCCTCTACCCCTTTTTCATGATTTTGTAGCCATTTTTATAGGTTTTTGAAGGATAATAAAGAAGGCTTTTCTGATTACATCAATTTCTGAGTATTGAATCCAGTCATATTCTCCTTTTCTGCATGAAGTGTTGTATTTTATGTGATATGGTAAAGTGAATTGTTTTCCAATTCCTCTCCTATGTTATAAAAAATCAGGCCTTTTTGCAGAATATGTAAGTTTGTTGTCAGTTTTTATTGTTTGTGGTATGAACCCTAACTGTGAATTCTAGCCAACCTTTATGTTGAATAGAGAATGATAAATGTAGCTCAGTAATTTTGTAGTTATGGAATATCGGTTTAAAGATTCTGATAGATCTGTGCCAAGTTTTGGTGTATCACCTCCTTTCAAGTTCGGTTTTAATCTCTTTTCCCTTCCCCCCATCAAGTTTTCAATCAGGATGTGATATCCCAAATCAAATAGGAACCGGCCTAGAATTCAGAGATTCCTCCTTATTCATAGTCTACCCACAGCTAGAGGAGGTTTCCATTGTTAGGATGGAATTTTCATGTAGCCCTAATGCCTGAGTTAGGGTGACAATTCTAAACCTGAACAATGTTATAATCCAACCAACATGTCATACCCCCACTTCTGACAAACTTCACAGCATGCAAATCATAGCCAAATACTTGGGTGATCAGCATACACAAACAACGATTACCCTTAGGAAACAATGATGATTAATATTCATTAATGGCAGGCGGTGATTCCTTGGTAATATAGGCATTGACAGCATTCATCATCTTAACCAAGTCATGGGTGGTGATCCTTGAAATAGAACAATTAGTAAAAGGAAATAACAACATAACATAATTTGGAGGGAGGAAGAAGGAAAATTGGAAAACAAAATATGGAATAATCAGGTTGGAATTAGAGAAGAATTTAGAAATAAACTTGAATTAGAAAAAAGCCAAGTTATCCGGTTCTTTGTTTGAGGCTGTGTTCCGGTTCCACTTTTGTTCTCCTCTGGGTTTGACTTGGGTTCCTTTGGTAGGAACTTGGGTGCGTGGGCCAATCCTGGGTGCACCTACAATATTTTATTCGTAATTTTATAGGCCAACTCATTATTATGGTAACATGGGTATGACCACATTCCATGCCTTATAATGGTACCCGACATGGAGTGTGGTTCAAATGAAGTTGAACCAAATGTTGACCGTGATGGCTATGATCATGATGAATATGAATATGAATATTAAATCTAAAATATGGCTTGTAATTTGAATTTTCATTGTGAATGAAGAAACTATAGATTCAAGTTGACTCATTCTATGTTGTAGTATATTTGTTCCCTAGATCTACTATATTATATATGTGTAGCCTATAAGGGACATCTTCTGCTCATCCATGTATCAGAGCTCGGTGAGAGTTCTTAGGAGAAAGACAAGATGTCAGTGGGAGATGGAGAAACCAATCTCAAAACACCACTTGAAACCTTGCAATGTTGAGAGTGGGATAAAGGCTACACTTGAGACCCTATATAAGGAAAAAACTTATTGAGCTTCACTTTGTTTCGAGAATAGTTTTATATTTTGTACTAAACATGGCCAACCATGTGAAGGTGGAAGCTCATTTGGCCCCACCCCCCTCCCCTAACATCACTCTAAATTCCCTGTTAACATCTAACATTCATTCATTATTTCATCCATTAATAAAATGTAACATTCATTAATTATCACACGATAACATTCATTAACATTCATTCACACATTAATAAAATGTGACATTCATTAATTATCACATGATAACATTCATTAACACGTTATAAAATTTATGAACATTCAATACAACATAATTAAATTCATTGGCATATAAAAATCAGTCATTATCAATTAAGGTGCATAGATGACAATCATTTCTTTTTTTTCTTTTGATTTCTAGTTTTTAAGAAGTAATCATTAAGAGGAGTATCGATATCATCATGATGATCATCTACCCTCTCATTAGATCTCAATGCACGCCTAGTTCTCTGTTGATGCAAAGGGGGGTCATCTGCAATAACATATAAAATGATTAAATTAAAAACATTTTATTATAATTAAAAACATTAAAAAAATTTTAAAGTATTTCGGTACTTTACAGGCTATAATCGTATAGCTCTTTACTTGATCTAGTTACATCATCAACATTGAGGTCAATTTGTCTAGCCTCAGCCTTAACCTCAACCTACTCATTAACAATGGCTTCTACACTCTCTACAGCTGCAATACAAATTGTTACATTAATCCAAACACCAATTGCAATTATATTTGTATTACTACACCAATCAATTTAAGATATTTACGTGTATTACTGTGATGCACATCCTCATTGTCATCAACATGCACAAGTTGTGTATGGAAAGAATTGGCAGGCTACATTTCAATTTCATACGCATTCATGTTATCATTGTTTTCTTACTTAAAACAAATTTACTCACTTTATGTTGAACTTAACATCAAATAAACTAATTGGTAAATAATTAAATTTGAGGTAGTGTTCTTGTGCATTGAAAAAGGTTGAAGGTAGACACTTTTGCATTTCACACATTAGATGAAGAATTCTTCTCTTCTGATATTTTATATCTGCTCTATGGATTTCCACTGCATATACGTCTTCTCAGAATCTAAAAACTTTGGCCCATCATTGATTCTCATCAATGTACCAATTTGGATAGTAAGTCTAATTTAATTTGTCCGTGGACTGAGACCTTAAATTATTGAGCTTCTCTTTGTTTTGAGAAGAGTATAACATTCTCTACTTAACAGGGCCAACCATGTGAAGGTGGAAGCTCATCTGGCCCCTCCTAGGAGCCTCTTATGACCCTTTACAACATTTTAAGACCTCTAAGATGTATTCTTAGGGATCGTAAATGGTCATAAAGGGTCATAAGGGGTCCTGGGACACAACAACTAAGAAACATAATTGTAGGCATTGTGGTCACAATTTTTTGGAGACAACATAATTGAGTTGTATACTAATGGAGAGAAACTCCTACACCTTCAATTCCAAGTTGACTACATCTATTGCTCATGAATACAAGGTCCTCCAACAGATGTATTCAACTTGGAATTGGGGGTGCAGAAGTTTCTCTCCATCGCTTGGGTACACAACTCAATTACGTTGTCTCCAAAAGATTGTGACTATGATCCCTACAATTATGTTTCTCAGCTATTGTGAAATCTACATTTATGTTTCTCAGTTATCATGTTTATGTCCATGTTTTAATCCATAGTCAAGGTCAAGGAACAAATGGAATAACCAAGAAAACACTATACGTTAAATCATGTGATTGATAGCAGATTGGGGCTCACCTGAGCCATAAACATGAAGAATTATTCTAAAAAAAGATGTAAACCATATATATGCACACTTGAGGCAAAGAGAAGTTACGTCATATCCATATTAAAATATTAGTTACAATATGAAAATGCTAAACTAACTAATTCCTGAGTTCATCTCCGCATATGGTCGCAACAAAGATATGTGATTATAATATAGAGAAGGCATTGTAAAAATATAATTTCAGAATTTGCCCTAGCCTGACACATTTTGCACTCAAATCCTTCATCGTGGATAAGTGGAGATGGGCGGATAGATGCAGATGAGTTGTCATCAACCCAACTAAAGTATCTGGAGCCATTATTTCCCTATGATGTCCAGTCTACATTAGTTCTTATATTATAATGAATAGTATTTACATTAGAAACATTAAATATATACACATAAGCAACCTTTTTTCTATTTGGGCAGCACCAAAATTGTCGTCCAGGGTTGTTCGGTGTCTATGAAGTCTTCAACACACACTGCCCATCACGACATTGATAGTTTGGCACATTGACAAGAGTCATCGAGCCTATATATCAATAATGCACCACACCATCGTTACTACATTTATTATTTTTATATGAAATGCACCAAGGAGTACCATCAGAAATATTAACCATTTACAATAATGAAAAGTAAACCTAAATCAAATAGCTCATTTTTTTATCAGCATGTGTAGTCTCTGTGTATATGAAAAATGAAAGAAATATGAAGCTGAAATAAAATAGTGAACAAAATAGTATTCCACATAGACTGAATGAATATACCATCAAAAGAAGGTGACAAAATCATGTCACGAAGCATAGACATAGGAAATCAAAAAGGGACAAAAGATAAGAAATAAGAAAAATCATTTATACTATAATAAAAAAAGAAACACTCTTTGTCAACAATTTTCCAAATCATTAGGACTATAGAAAAATAATTAAGTCTATACAAAATCAAATTTTAGAAATGGACGGTTCTGATGCTTTACCATTACAACAATTGAACATTCATCATTTGGTATTGTGTATTCCATTTATGTCAACAATGTTCAAAATCCTGTCACCAAGCACAGACAAGAAATAAGAAAAATCATTAGGACTATAGAAAAATCAAGTTCTAGAAATGGACGGTTCTATTGCTTTGCCATTACAACAATAGAGCATTCATCATTTGGTACTTCTTGGTGTATTCAATTTAGGTTTTTCAATTGTCGTGTTTATGTGCATGTTCTTAATGTGTTTGGCTTCTCTCCCTCGCAAGGGATACATCAATAGGTAATTGATTTGAAAGCATAATGATTTGATAGTCTTTTTTTAGGATAGGCGTAATCATCCCGCCAACCTTAATTAGCAACATTTTTGATATATGTCAAGTACTTATAATCAGTATGCCCAACAAACAAAGACTTAGTAGTAAAATCATGTCCTTTGGTTTACTATTTTACTTATAATCAGTATGTCCTTTGGTTTACTAGTTTAATCTAGTTTAAGAATGGTTTGTTTCATGTTTGAATGTACCATTGAATG
Source organism: Chamaecyparis obtusa (assembly GCA_027943335.1). NCBI lineage: Eukaryota > Viridiplantae > Streptophyta > Pinopsida > Cupressales > Cupressaceae > Chamaecyparis > Chamaecyparis obtusa. Next base: position 1,227,404 of record BSBK01000066.1, on the reverse strand, counting down.
AAGCTTGGCTATATTAAGTACATCTTAAGACTTGTGACTCTTCAAATTCTCTTTTTTCCTTCAGACCTCCATACATATGTACTTTGAGTATCCCTCCAACAAATGGACTTGTGATGATTTTCACAATAGTACATGTGTAGGAGGACTACTCAAAGTACTACTTAGGCAAATCTAAATGTTCATCACATGTGCATATAAGAGTTTATCATAGAAGATATATGCTAGACCTAGCAGCAAATAGATTTGTGGTGATTTTTACAATAGTACATGTGTTGCTAGGTAAGCTCTCAATAGCGCTTAGGAAAATATGCATGTTCATCACCTATGCATATGAAGTGGCTCTAATGGAAGATATAATCACTAAATTCTGCATACTCCTTATTTTGTTCTACGTTGATATTGTCAGACATGGTCTTTCTTGAATGGAATGACTCGTTGCTTGTACATTGACTAGAATGTTGGTGGAAGAAGGATGATTTGTTTGCAACCATTTTTTCAACTCTAATTTTCTCAACACAAAGGGACATTTATCATAGCCATAGAAACATGATAATTTTAAAATGAAATACACCAAGGAGTACCATCAAAAATATTAACTATTTACAATCATGAATAGTTAACCTTAATCAAATAGCTCATTTTTTTATCAGCATGTGTAGTCTTTGTGTATATGAAAAATGAATGAAATATCAAGTTGAAATAAAACAGTGAACAAAAATTCAAATTCAAGGCCTAATCTATCAAGAACAAAAACATTAGGACGAAAGAAAAATCATTAAGAGTAGAAAATCAAGTTCTAGAAAAATCATTAAGAGTACTATAGAAAAATCATTAGGACTATAGAAAAATCATTAAGACTAGAAATTAAGTTCTAGAAAAATCATTAAGAGTACTATAGAAAAATCATTAGGACTATAGAAAAATCATTAAGACTAGAAAATCAAGTTCTAGAAAAATCATTAAGAGTACTATAGAAAAATCATTAGGACTATAGAAAAATCATTAAGACTACAAATTAAGTTCTAGAAAAATCATTAAGAGTACTATAGAAAAATCATTAGGACTATAGAAAAATCATTAAGACTAGAAAATCAAGTTCTAGAAAAATCATTACGACTATAGAAAAATTATTTAGACTATAAAATCAAGTTCTAGAAATGGACAGTTCTGATGCTTTGCCATTACAACAATTGAGCATTCACCATTGAATTCAATAATAAATGAAACCTAACACCAACACTATTCCTTCCATTCACTTCTACCAAGAATTCCAGCACAAGCACAAGCTATTCCAAACTTCAAGTACAAGCTATTCCAAACTTCAAGTAAAATGAGAAATATGCTATATCAAATCATTCATATTTATAGTAACCATTCAAAGGATCATTTTTTCAATGAACCCTCTGACTATACCCCTGCGACAGAGAAAGGAAACCTCAAAATAGAGAAAGGAAACTTAGTAAAACTAGTCTATGCCGCTATTTGTGAGGGTACAGTTATGATAAGTGCCTCTCAAACCTCTCCAAATATGTAAGATTGTCTTTAAATACTTTATTGATCTCTTCTAAACATTAACCAAATCAAACCTACAATTGAATCCACACACAATAACCCCAAAATGAAGGGTTTTGTATCCTTTAATGAATCTCATACACTAGTAACACATGGACAGTCAAACCAATAATCTCCAAAGCATTCAATAAGTGACTAGATTGCATTTAATACATGCCAAAGGACCAGTTGTATGAAATTGTCAATCACATAGCATTTCACTGTTGTATGAGTGGATTGTGCAGGAACAATTAACATTAAACAAGGAGCAAACTCCTCAACACATCTTGGAAACCATTGAATTCAATAATAAATGAAACCTAACACCAACACTATTCCTTCCATTCACTTCTACCAAGAATAAAGCATTTAATCCATTCAATATTACATATAATCATTAGACAGTTACATTTTCTGACTGTGTAGAGGAACAGTCACGACCAAAATGATCAAAACTACTTTCATCCTTGCACAAGCTATTCCAAACTACAAGTAAAATGAGCAATATGCTATATAAAATCATTTATATTCATAGTAACCATTCAAAGGATCATTTTTTCAATGAACCCTCTGACTGTACCCCTACAACAGAGAAAGGAAACCTCAAAATAGAGAAAGGAAACTTAGTAAAACCAGTCTATGCCGTTGTTTGTGAGGGTATAGTCATGATAAGTGCCTCTTAAACCTCTCCAAACATGTAAGAATGTCTTTAAATACTTTATTGATCTCTTCTAAACATTAACGCATGGACAGTCAAACCAGTAGTCTCCAAAGCATTCAATAAGTGAATATGAGTGTTTGAAAAATTTCCTCTCAACTTCCCCAACCACTCCTAATTGGTTAGAGGGATTAGTTGAGTGTTTAGACACTCAAACTTCTTAAACATACTTTATTTGATATGATGAATTGTAATATCAACAAATGTAAATCCAAACATTTGAAAATAGTGAATCGATATCCTTGAGCACAAGCACCAATAACATCAAATAATGGAGATAAAGCACGGGCTAGGGCACGACACCAGTAGAATGTGGTCATTTCAGTGAGCATTCATGATCAAATAAAATGCAATGCATTTGATATTTTTGGTAGAATAGGATTCCAGAGGCTCGAAAGATGTTGCCCGTCAAATATACCAATCAATATGAAGAAATCACATACCTTCTTTCGCACTTAGCTTACACGAAAGAAGATTTGATAGCCAAATATTCCTTGTACCACATGAAGAACATGCCATTGGTTCAGTTTAGCATGTTATTATCATATCAGATAAAGTATGTTTAAGAATTGTTGGTAAGGATAGGAATAGTGGAGATTCTAGAAATATCCCTCTAACCGATTAGGAGTGGTTGGGGAAGTTGAGAGGAAAGTTTTCAAACATTCATATTCACTTATTGAATGTTTTGGAGACTACTGGTTTGACTTTCCATGCATTACCAGTGACTGAGATTCATTAAAGGATACACAACCCTTCATTTTGGGTTATTGCATGTGAATTCATCTACTTTAGCCAGGAAGATCAAGAAGATGGGGCAGGAGGACATTGTGGTAGAAGAAGTATTTAAAGAAGCAACAAGAAGCAATAGAAAATTTTTCAAGAGTTTGGAACAACATTTCAGATTCCATGAATGGTATGGGTAAGGTGACCTTCATTCTTGGCCGCGACTTTAATGAAACATTGGATATGGCTGATAAGAAGAAGGATCACTTGTTGATAGTGTTCCTTGAGGGAAGAGAGATTTTGAAAGACTTGTTATCATTGTATTGTGTATTTCCAATATGTTTGGATGTAGGGCAGACCAGGATAATGAAGGATCGCTCACTGATTGCATGATAACCCAATTTTGAAGGGTCATTGGTTGAGGGGATAGTCAAGGTCTAGATGTTGATAGTAATTCATTGAGGGAAGGGGGATTGTAAAAGATTTTTTATCATTGTATTGTGTATTTCCAATATGTTTGGATGCAGGGTAGACTAGGAGAATGAAGGATCACTCACTGATTACATGATAACCTAGCTTTGAAGGGTCACCGATTGAGGGGACAGTCAAGGTCTAGATGTAGATAGTGTTCCTTGAGGAAAGGGGGATTGTGAAAGGCTTGTTATCATTGTATTGTGTATTTCCAATATGTTTGGATGTAGGGAAGACCAAGAGAATGAAGGATCACTCATTGATTGCATGATAACCCGGTTTTGAAGGGTCACTGGAAGAGGGTGGAATGCAGGATCACTCACTGATTGCATGATAACCCCACCAAGCATTCTTTCCTTTAAGTTTCCACAATATCTCAAAATATGATCATTCTTATTTACTTTCTTCTATATGCTATTCTTTCTATGGTTTTGTTATCTATGAAATATATCAAAAACATTGTAGATGTGCATATAAAAGTAAAATATTGTCCTTCAATTGTTCCACATTGAAGCATTTCCTCTTGGAAGTATTCTCTTTGTTTGTACAATATCTATAAAAAATGGTTCCCATATTTCTCCAAGATCTATTTTAATCTTTATATTGCAATTTTGATTAGATTTGACCAATAGTTGATTTCATTGGTATTTTATAGCATATACTCCTAATGTGAAATGTGGAGAGAAAGAAAGAGACACACTAGATATGAATTAAATGATATACCCATCATCACTTAGCACTTAAATAATAAATTATGGACAGGAAACAACCCCCTAACTTCTGGATGTTTGTTTCATGTTGGTCTCTTATTATATGCAAAGGTAGGCATGTCTTAGGCTAACAATAAATTATGGATCCCAAAATAGTGCACATTTGTATTAAATCAGGTTCACTATACTACAAGGGAATGGAAACCATGCAATAGTGCCTCATGGAGATGGAAGCAACCCTTCACCAAGAAGATGATTATGTCTGCAATATTTACTAGAGGCAAAGAACATAATTTGGTTCCAGCAATTACTCCTATAAGATAATGGCACCCACAAAACACTTGGAAAAGATAGCACTCACTATATCTTTTATCACTCTTTTAAAGCTGGGACAATAAATCTCAAAGATTGATCAACAAATTCTTGAACACAAAGAACCATTGATAGTTATGATTCATGTGTACAATAGCCAATAACCAGTTGTTCCAATCATGGTGTCCAATAATTATTGTTTAGGCTTAGAATTGTTACCTTAAATTAGGCTTTAAGGTAAAACAACAATTCTATCCTGACAATGGAAACCTCTCCTAGCTGTGGGTAGACTATGAATGGAGAGGAATCTCTCGATTCTAGGTCGATTCCTATAAAATATAGAATATCACTTTCCTGATCTGCAAATTGTTGGAAAAAGGGAAAATAATACTAAAACTAAAAGATTAGGGTGATACACCAATGAATATCTTAGACTTTGCAAAAAAAAATGAAACATCAATCCTGGCTCACAAATGAAGATCTTGACAATCTGAATCTCTGCTCAACATATAGGTTAATAAAAGCACGATATTAGGGTTTTACCACAAAGAACTTGAATTATCAACAAACATACATTTCTCACACAAGGTCTTGGAACAATTGATTATCTTAAGAAGGAACATAAATTATTCACTTCCTTTAAACAATGAATGATTTAACACTTGTGAGAAAAGATGAAAACAGGATCTAACATCAAAACAATTTCACAGAAATATGAGTCAAAATATCTGGTTCATTCCCTCTAAAAACTGATAAAATGATTACAAAATGGCCTTCCAGGCACTTAGGAACAAAATGTTCACTATATGCCCTCTCTCCAAAATCTGCAACCCTGAATTAATCATCAAAAAATCAATTTTATAAGCCACCCTAGCCTCAAATCCAAAAATCTAAGTTCATAAAAAATGCCCAATTTTAGCCTTAAAATGTGCCCAAAAACGTGCCATCAACCAAACTTTTCACAAACTTCCCTTAAATGCCTCTTCCCTAAATTTTTGGCCTAATATAAGGAATTAAATCCTTTTACAAAGAAAATTGCCAAAAATTATAAAAAATAAATTAATATTAAATAAAAATTTAATATTAATTAAACTATCCTTATCTCCTAACTTAGACCAAGGACTCTAAGTCTAAAATAAGCAAAGTGGGAAAGTCGACAAGACTCAATCCACTTGCAAATACATATATTGATGAGAGTAATAGGTGGCATGTTCTCAATTTTCAAAGCACTTGCTGGACTGACATCTGCAAACACATTAAAGGCTCTTGCAGCTTGGCGGACTCCAAATTTTATCATCTTCATTTGATCACGCACTTGAGTTATCTCATTCTTCAAAGCAAATTTAGGGGAAATGAAACCCTAACATAGGAAACAACTTCGAAAGTCTTTGATGAAGCTTGGCATTAGATTGAATGAACTCGGCCATTGTTGAAGAAACTCGGCATTGACTGTGAAAGAACTTGATTGCTGCTGGAATCGAACCCTCTATTGCACTGAAGATCACTGTTTATTGTATACTGATGTGTATCTCAAACTGGAGAACTCGGCATTTGATTGAATGAACTCAAGCTTAAGGAAACCGTAAGTTTATTCTCTGTTTATCTTCCATTTGAAATGAATATGCAATGAAATTATAGTCTGCAGCAAAAAAAAATGTGGGCTCTCCATTCTTTTTGTCGATACTTCACTGTTTGTTTCAATGTGACTGTTGCTTTTGAAAATATACACACGGTTTATGAATTTGAACTCACAGTGAAACTATAACTTGTCACTCTCAGCTTGAGAGAACTCAGATATATGAGAGTTCTTCTTTTATTGCACAAACAACGAACATACACCATGATTCACAGCTCCATTAAGAACTGAGACTTAGAGCTCATACTATACAGTTTGTTGTTTTCCTTTTAGCATGAACTCACAACCATAAGCTGTATTATAACATTTGTTGGCAGTCAATGGCTGGCATTAATCTAGAACTGGCAATATATCTTCAGATCCGGTTATTTATATTTGTTGAATTGTTCTTTGTTAGCAAGCTGTGAACATATCACACTCGGGCTGCACTATTATTGGTTCATTTTGCAAACCATATATGGATTCAAACCTTATAAACCTGAGAATGTTTGAAACATTTTCATTATAGCTGTAAATACATCTTTTGTGATGTTGTGACTGTCAAAAACCATGAGCTCATATTGTAAACCAGTAGTGGTTATGGGTTTTTAAATTTATCAATAAAAATCTTCCTTCATACCTGTTGACAACTGGAAATCCAATATATAGCTTGTGGGTATCATTTGAAGTTGTCATAACTATTTTTCTTCAGTTTCAAATGCCAAAATATTAAGCACAATTTTAGAAAATAACAAGAACTTAATGACAATAAGCACTAAACATTGATATGTCTGAAGATATGCTTATCTTTTAAGCTCGAACTCATGACTGGCAGACAAAAAACATCTTCTGCTATATATGAAACTTGTAATCATTCTAATTGTATACTGGCAACACATTTCTCACGTATAAGGAATTTTGAATTACTTCAATTCTGTAACTTCATCAATTTCAGTTTCTTCCTTCATCAAATTTTGTGATAACATAGAGCATCCAAATTGTTTCTCTTTGCTGACATTAATAGAACCTTGTGTAATCAACAGCTATAAACTTGATGAGCTGGTGAACTTGTTTCTTTGCAAACCATATATGATGCGCCCAACCATGATAGACAATTGCTTCAGGAAACCATGAAAACACCTCTTGATGACTTACTAAAGTTGCAAGGTTATGAGTGAAAAATGCTAAAGATGTAATCAGCTATTAACACATCTTTCAGTCATAACCTTTGCAACTTTAGAAGGTGATTATGACTGAGAGATGCTCAACACAATTATCATTATTTCCACAGCAAATAAGCAATTCTCTCCTTTATGATATCTCGCTGCTAGTTACACATACTCTATTCCAGTTCATACATATTTTCCATTTTATGTTCAACTTGCATCCTGTAGCTTTGTCCACTGTAAATAATTCACATTGATGTTGAATCTACACTTAATATGATAAGTACAACAAGATGAAAATGTTTATTTACTGTTAATGAAGTTGGAGCACGGGCTTGTGACACTAAAAAAAAAATAGAATGTTAAATAATGAGGTTCGAACACGGGTTCATGACACTCAATAAAAACAAACTGTAAACACTTTATGATTTTATAGTTTAATCTTGAAGCACTCTTTTGTATTCAACAACAAATATGTTTATGATTTGAAAATGTACTTTGAAACAGTAAGGACATATTTGTACCAGTATTTATGCATCACCATTTGTGTCTTGAACTAGAAAGTTGGCAATTTGGCATTTTTTGTAGCATTCTTATCATGGGAAACCAGCTTGATCTGCATCTTTGATAATGATTGAAAGTGAAAACCAGTCAGCTGTTATTTGCAAAATAATCTATTAAGCTTTCAAATAACATTATTATGAAATACATTATCTAAAAAAGGTTTCTCAGTTTGAAACATACTAAGTCCCTTTAATTCAGACACCTGGTTAATAAAAAGGACAACATACACCACAATGATCATTAGTAGTAAAAGGTTTCATGTCAGAAACAAGTCCCTTTAACACTACCTTACAGTGTGTGTCAGTGTACATTTCCTTATTTCATTTAATTTTCCAGATTGATATGTAGTATTGAAAACTTGATTGCTAGAGTATGTTATTTGTTTCTCATGTATTGCTTAGATCCAATAGGATCTAACCATATTTTCCTTTCTCATGCAGATATGAAACCCTAAAGACCTAGATGTAGATGGAGACCCGGAACATGAAGACCTAAATGTAGAGACCTAGTAGACAACCAGCTGACTCAAAGACAAGACAAGGCAATGCATGAGACCCCTATTCCATACTTCAATCTTTCTTTTCAATTCTGCAATGTACTCTAAGTATTGAATTGAAATATGAAACAAGAAAGGACATTTGTATACTACATTCAGTTTGAATGCACAATGTAATGATCATTCATGAATTCTGAATTTTGCAATACTTGATCAATACTTAGAGTACAATGATGACATCTAGAATGAATGCAATAATGACATGTAAACTAACAAAACTTGCAAGGTAGTGTTAATTAGACAAACAAATGCAACCTTTTCCTATTAATGCTTATTGTATTGTATGTTGTATTTTTGAGTAACAATTATGTTAGAAAAAGCATCTACAAATCCCTTACACAACCATAATAGATTCAAACCATGAACCATAAGAATCTAACAATGGGACTAACAAAGATACAACCCAAACAAATCTTGATCATATTCCACCCTATTGTAAGGCCCAAGAAGTAACTCTGTCTTAAAGCTACACATTCCTCTAGATGAAGCTCAAAGGTCAGGTAGCTGAAGCATAGCAATACTTGAATGAATATAGGAATAATTTGATCTACAATCATTTGCTAGCTTGGTTTGTGGGTTTTCCACATAATTTTTTCCCTTTAACCACATTTATAGTTTGAGAAAATCAGAAAAAATTGTTTCAGATTTATATTATCCTTTTGAACTAGCACACTGCCATCAAAATGCATAATCATTGGTCATATCAAGAAAATTCCTATTGATTAGTAGGATATCCTTATAAAAATCTGATGCATGGATTTCTTGTGAATTATTGATTGCTATGTATCCTGCAACTATCAAAGGAATAGTGTTGGTGTTAGGTTTCATTTATTATTGAATTCAATGGTTTCCAAGATGTGTTGAGGAGTTTGCTCCTTGTTTAATGTTCATTTTTCCTGCACAATCCACTCATAAAATAGTGAAATGCTATGTGGAAGGGATGGTTGATAGTGTTCCTTGGGGGAAGGGGGATTGTGAAAGACTTGTTATCATTATATTGTGTATTTCCAATATGTTTGGATACAGGGCAGACCAGGAGGATGAAGGATCACTCACTGATTGCATGATAACCCTATTTTGAAGGGTCACTAGTTGAGGGGACAGTCAAGGTTCAGATGATTGGGCCATTGGAGGACCCTAGTTCTTTGTATTAATTTCTATTCAAATTGGATGCATGGATTTCTTGTGAATTATCGGGTGCTATGTATCCTGCAACTACATCCATAAATCTGCATATACTTCTCTAGGGTTGTAAGCCACTTAGGGATCAAAATAGAGAAACTAAATAAAAATAATTCTTTGTCCTATTTCCTTTTAACAAAGTCTCAACTATCAATGATACAATACATTTGATGCCCTAAGCTATCAATACAAATAGCACATAGCTAGAAGCTCACGGGCTGTTCATTTGATAACCACAATCAACATTTCAAAAAAATGGATATCCTTGAGCACAAGCACCAATAACATCAAATAATAGAGTTAAAGCATAGGCTAGGGCACGACACCAGTAGAATGTGGTCATTTCAGTGACAACAATATACAATGGTGTCATTAAACATATATGCCAGTAATATCAACAAACGTGAATCCAAACATTTGAATACAGTGAATTGATATCCTTGAGCACAAGCACCAATAACATCAAATAATAGAGATAAAGCACTGGCTAGGGCACGACACCAGTAGAATGTGGTCATTTCACAGAGCATTCATGATTAAATAAAATGCAATGCATTTGAATATGATGCTAGAGGCTCAAAAGATGAAGAAATCACATACCTTCTCCCGCACTCAGCTTTTGCTCCTTTTCTCCCGCTCCTTCTCTATCTAATTGAAATAAAAATGATGAGGCCATTTCAATATTTTTTTAAATCTATACCCCGAATCTGTTAGAATTTTGATGGTCAATTAAACACACATAAAATACCGACATCATCGGGGCCTGTTACAAAAAAAAATACCAAATTCGTAATAAAAAGTTACCCGTCAGAAACTTCTATCAAAATTTGGCCCCAAATGTAGTAGTGTCACATTAAAAATGGTTCTCCATGCCTTCTATCCATTCCATTAATAACTCTAATTCCATCTTTCCACTAAACAATGGTGTTCCTTCCAAAGACTTACCACTCATGGCCTTCAATGCTTTCAAGAAAGGTTCATCTTCTAACACATGGTCTAGTTCAAGGACTTTGTCTTCCTCTACCACTGACTTTCCTTTCTCTTTTAACTCTTTCACCTTCTCACTTACTTCTTTTTTATTATCTTGTACTTCATCAAGCTTAGTTGGCATTTCTGTTAGTTGTTATCTTAGGAGTCTATTCTCCTCTTCCTAATCTTCCACCTTCTTAGCGAACTCTCCATTTGCCACCATCTCTGAAGAATCTACTAATTTATCTTAATACAATATCAATTATCCTCTAGCCCAATCTTTTAGGCTCTGATACCAATATGATAGGATCACACTAGATTGCACTCTCTTGTTAGGACCAACCTAGGTACCTAACTCACCAATTCCCCAATTCCTTGAACATTGCTTCAACAAGGTGCCTCCTTGTCTCCTAAGGACTTTCCCAATGTCCTCAAACAGGGAAAACTACTCCCATTCTTCTAGGTGACCTATCAATGTTCAAGTGTACCTTCCCATCTCATTCTCACTTCCATTCTTCCAAGTGTACTCTACCTCCTAAGCAAGTGATGAATCTTGCAAGAGTGTGGAGGTAACTGAATTCTTCTCTTTGTTCAATTCTTGACACATTTTACCAAGGTCTTTTATGTTGGCTTGTGGTGACTGATCAAGAAAGTACTATACACTTTTTATTTATCATGGGGTTCGGGGTTAACTTGTTAAGCTTTTTTGGGGTTAACTTGTCAAGTGTTTTTGAGTTGACACGTCAAACATTTCCCTATGTTGACTTGTCAAGCTTTTTCCTGTGTTGACTTGTCAAGTATTTTAGGGTTAACTTGTTAACCAACATAATTCTTTTTATAATGGCTTAGGGTTAGGATTTTTCTCAATGTATGAGGATTTCATAGCTTCTTGCAATGGTATTGAGTTGCAAGTGATTGCAGATTGTAATAGGCTGAAATTACTGGATAATAAGATTGGACTCTCTCTTTGGTGGATGTAGCCTAGGGATTGGGTGAACCACATTAAATATTTGTGTTATGTGTTCTCTTCTGTGTGGTTTATTATTTTCTGATAACGATTATATTTTCATGTAATTTTTATTTCTATCTTGTTAATCCTAACAAGTGGTATCAAAGAGGTTATTTTTTATCCTCTACAAGAAGGTCTCACGATTTAGTGGGAGTCTCATGGTTGAGTGGGAGAAATGTCAGACGAGGGTAAGATGAAGGTTGAGAAGTTTAATGGGAAGAACTTTTAGTTATGGAAAATGAAAAATGGAGGACTATTTCTATTAGAAGGATCTATGGTGGCCATTGGAAGGAAAATCCAAGAAATCGTCAACAATGACTGATCAGGACTAGGATATTCTTGATAGAATGGCACTTGGAAGTATTTGATTATGCCAGGCACAATCAATAGATTTTAATATTATGAAAGTGAAGACAATTGAAGAGTTGATGGAAACCCTAGCAAGTTTGTATGAAAAGCCCTCCACTTCAAACAAGGTATTTCTCATGAAGCATCTGTTTAATGTGAAAATGGAAGAAGGTGGGTCTATTACTAATCATTTGAATGAGTTTAGTATAGTTACCAGTTAATTATCTTTTGTAAATGTTATTTTTGATGAAGAAATTAGGGCTCTCTTGATTTTGTATTCTTTTCCTAAAATTTGAATGGCTTGGTAATGGTTGTTAGTAACTTTGTTTCTGGTTCTAATACACTAAAATTTAATGATGTTATTGGTGTGATTCTAACTGAGGAAACTCATAGGAAAAGATCAGGTGGATCTACATCTAGAAGTTTCTTGAGCACAAAAAGTAGAGGCAAAATGAATGAGAGAGGAAACCATTTTGGAAATCATGGTAAATCAAGAGGAAAATCAAAGGGAAAGAGGTCTGAATCCAAAGGACCAATTGATTGTTAGTACTTTGGAAAACTAGGTGATAAGAAGAAAGATGGTTGGCCTCAGAAGCATAAAGAAGGAGACAAACAAGAAGGTAACAAGGAGGCAAATGTGGTGAGTAATAAATCCGAAGAGGATGCTTTGCTTCTTTCTTTAGAAAATATTGATGATTCATGGGTTTTATTTCATGCTACACCCCATAGAGATTATTTTCTTGATTAAGTCCAAGGGGATTGTGGGCTAGTTTATTTGGGAGATAATGAACCTTGTCAGATTGTTGGAAAGGGAAAAATTAAGATTAAGTTGTAGAATGGGAATCATTGGCTACTACAAGAGGTAAGACATGTTCCAAGGATGAGTAGGAATTTAATTTCAACAGGGAAACTTGGTGATGAGGGTTACCTAGTTACTTTTAATAATAGAAATTGGAAGGTTTCAAAAGGTTCCTTAGTAGTAGAAAAAGGTGTGAAAGTAGGCACCTTATATCTTTTTACATGTCATACTATTCCTTCTACTTTAATTATTTCATATAAAAATGAATGTTCAGGAACAATTGATGTAGTTAAGGAGGAAGAACATTAAACAATTGTTGTAGATTCTGACACAACACTATGGCGCAATAGACTTGGGTACATGAGTGAAAAAGGTATGAAATTACTTCATTCAAAGAAAGTTTTACTAGGTTTGAAATGTGTCAATATGAATTTTTGTGAAAGTTGTGTGTATGGAAAACATAAGAGAGTTAGTTTTCTGAAGAGTGGGAAGCAAAAGAAAAATGAGAAATTAGAGCTTGTGCATATATATGTATGGGGACCAACTCAAGTATCTTCCCTTGGCGGCTCTTTGTATTATGTTACATTCATTGATGATGCAACTAGGAAAGTATGGGTTTATTTCCTTAGGTATAAATCTGATGTCTTTGAAACTTTTAAAAAATGGAAAAGCTTGGTTGAGAATGAGACTGGTAAATGACTAAAATGTCTCAGATCTGATAATGGTGGTGAGCATTGTAGCAAAGAGTTTGAAGATTATTATTCCTTTAATGGTATTCATAGGCAGAAAATGGTTCCAAGGACTCCACAAGAAAATGGAGTGGTTGAACACATGAATAGGACAATAATGGAGCGTACAAGGAGTATGAGGTTGCCTGCTTGGATACCCTTAAACATGTGGGCAAAGGCTGTAAACACTATTGTTTATTTAATCAATAAAGGTCCCTCTAATCCTTTGGGTTGTGGTATTCCAAAGGAAGCATGGACAAGTGAGAAGGTGAGTTACTCTTTTCTTAGAACCTTCAGTTGTGCAACATTTGCACATATAGATTCTAAAAAATAGAACCAAGTTGGAAGCTAAGTCAAAGAAATGTATATTTGTTGGATATGGTATTGATGAATTTGGCTATAGACTTTGGGATGTTGAATCTCATAAAATTGTAAGAAGTAGGGATGTCATATTCAATGAGAAAGTGTTGTACAAAGATCAATTGCAACAACATGAGAAGAAAGAAAATGATTATGTAGTGATGGATGATACTCCAAAAGATGATGTTCCAGTGGTTCCTCATGCTCCACAACAACATCAACAAAAAATACCCAAAACTCTAGTGAATGTGTGATGGTAACAAAAGGTTCAATAGATCTCCTAATAGATTCTCTCCCTCTTTATATTCTATTTTATTAATAGATGCTGGTGAATCAGAAGGATGTGATGAAGCTATGCAGGTGGATACAAAGGTTCAGTGGGAGGTTTCCATGGAAGAAGAAATGGACTTCTTGCTGAAAAATCAGACTTGGGAATTACGTAAGTTACCTGCAAGTAAAAAGGCATTACCCAATAAATGGGTTTATAGGTTGGAAGAGGAAGATGGAGGTAATAAAAGATTTAAAGCCAGGATAGTTATAAAGGGATTTGAATAGAAAAGGGGCAAGGAGCATTGATTTTTATGAGATCTTTTCTCCAGTTGTAAAAATAACTTCTATACACACTATTTTAAGTATTGTGGCTATTGAAGATTTGCATTTGGAATAACTTGATGTTAAAACACCTTTTCTCCATGGTGATTTGGAAGAAGAAATATATATGCAACAACCACAAGGTTTTATGTTTATATGTTGATGATATGCTTGTAGCAAGGTCTAACATGGATCACATTAAGGAGTTGAAACAACAGTTAGCACACTCATTTTCTATGAAGGATTTGGGTCCAAAAAAAAATCCTTGGTATGAAAATATGTAGAGATAGAAAGCATAGAAAATTGACAGAGTATCTCAGGTTGCTTATATTGAGAAGGTGTTGCAATGTTTCTCTATGGAGAATGCCAAAGTTGTCAGCACACCTTTGCCTGGTCATTTGAAATTGACTAAGGAGATGTGTCCAAAGATACCAAAAGAGGAGGCTAAAATGTCCAAGGTACCTTATGCTTCAACTATAATAATTTTAATGTATGCCATGGTGTGCACTAGACCAGATATTGTTAGAATGATTTTGGAATAACTGAGCGGGGGGGGGGGGGGAGGGTGAATCAGTTATCCTCAGATCAGATGTACCAATTCCACTTTTAAACACCTAAATCAATTTAGATCTATTCAACAATCCACTCGGTCTCTATAGAATATATCTAGTAACATAAAACTTGCAATCCATTGTCCAAAAGTAATCAAATTTGTAGAATATAAAACATAACCATCAAATAACATTCACACAAGTATGACATTGGGATTTAATGTGGAAAGCCAATTTGGGAAAAACCACAAGTAACATGCTACCAAATTTTCACTCTTATGAAGTGAGCTTTGTGAGGAGCCAACCCTGTTAAAGGTTACAATACACACAACTAGGTGTGACCCTATTAAAGGATTTAATCACACTATTAGGAGTGGCCTTGTTAGAGGGCTTAAGAACATCCTATTAGAATTTCACCTTGATTAAAGGATTTACAAATGACTATTAGGTAAACCTTGATTAAATGATTTTAACTGATACAATGGTTAGAAAGTAACAATAGGTTATGATCTGAAATATACAACTCACTTTGCAAATATAGATCCACTATAGCTCATATGCTGATTTAATGACTGGCCTTCATTATCATCTCCATCTCTGATCTACTCAGAAATCCCTTCAAGCAATCACCACAACTCTGTTTAGCTCTTCACATCTCTTCTTAGCCTTCTGCTTAGGTTTGCCAATCAGTAACATCAACCTCTTTCTCACACTACATAACCTACAAATAGGTCATCCTTATACCTCCTTGATTAGGTAGCTTAATCTTTTGTCGCTTAATCATCTCCATAGATCTTAGGTTTAGGTCAGATTCATCAAATCCTTCCAACATTTCATTCTCCTCCTTATCTTTCTATATACTTCTCAAAACTTCTCCTTGAATCCATAAGAAAATGATTTACCATGTATTAAATGCTCTAAGTCATTCATCCTTATCTTCAACACATTTTACATATCCCAAGAATTCAACTATGTCGGTTGGGAATCTCAATTCCTTCACAAACTATAAATTACTGACACTCAGCCAATATTGTGTTCATCTGCTCAATCATCACTAGATAACTCAGTCATCACTAAAATTGTTCTTCTCAACAATCACTATGTTGTTCACTTAGTGTTATAGATAAACAACACATTACCTTGCCAATGTGCCAACTAATCAAGTACCCATTGTAGTTTCTCATAACTCAACCTTTCCACTAGGTCTTCTTGTTATCTCCTCTTTTCAAATCCTCTTCATCAATCAAATGATATGGTACTTTGCTAGATAGCAATTGTCTCGCCAGTTAAGGTTTGACATCAATGAAAATATAACAATTGTTTCAATTGTAGTTTCCAACATTGTAGGAGTTTTCAACAGGTATTTGAGTCATCCTAGAGTTGAGCATTGGAATGTAGTAAAATGAGTTCTTAGATATTTGAGAGGTACATCTAATAAATGTTTATGTTTCAGGGGCTTTAATATTGATTTAAAGGGCTATGTTGACTCAGAGTTGGCAGGGGATTTAGATACCAGGTGGAGTACCATAGGTTATGTATTTATTGTTGGTGGGACAATAGTGAGTTGAGTTTCTCAACTACAAAAGGTGGTTGCTTTATCCACTATAGAGGCAGAATATGTTGCTGCTACAAAGGAAGCTAAGGAGATGATATGGATGTAATTCTTCATGGAAGAGTTGGGGAAAAAAATACATTCACAATTCTCTGCTTATAGATAGCTAGAGTTCCATTCATATTGCAAAGAATTATGCCTTGCATTCAAAGACCAAACATATACAGTTGAGGTATCACTTCATTCGGTTAGTATTGAATAATGGACAGTTAAACTGGAAAAGATACATACAAATGAAAATCCAACAGATATGTTTACAAAGGTAGTGACAAGGGAGAAGATGAGCTCCTCTTTATCTTCGGTTGGTCTTCATGATTGAAAACAATTAAAAAAAACAACAGAGTTCGGGGTGCGTCAATCCAGTGGGAGTTTTTGGGATAACAATGTTGCTACAGGATCAGTCTCCGAGTGGGAGGTTTCTTAGTGTGGAGCCTGATTAGTCCCCAAGTGGGAGATTGTTGGCTTGTGGTGATTGATTAGGCAAGTACTGTACACTTTTCATTTATCGTGGGGTCTGGGGTTAACTCATGAAGATTTTTTGGGGGTTAACTTGTCAAGCATTTTTGAGTCGACACGTCAAACATTTCCTTAGGTGGACCCATTAATCTTTTCCCTAGGTTGACTCGTCAAGTATTTTATGGTTAACTTGTTAATTGACATAAGTCTTGTTATAATGACTTAGGGTTACGGTTTTTCTCAATATATGAGGATTTCATAGCTTCTTGTAGTGATATTGAGTTGCAAGTGATTGCAGATTGTAACATGTTGAAATTATTGGATAATAAGATTGGACTCTCTGTTTGGTGGACATAGCCCAGGGATTAGGTGAATCACGTTAAATCTTTGTGTCTTGTGTTCTCTTCTCTGTGGTTTATTATTTTATGATATTGGTTATATTTGCATGTAACTATTATTTCTGTCTTGTTAATCCTAACATTTTCAACTCATCCTTACCGATCTCTTCAAAGTCTCTATTTTGGCCTTATAGCCCTTGAGCCCCCAATTAGGTCTCCTAATCCAGGGTTTTAGGATTTTTAGAAAAATGATCCTTAAGAACCTACCAAAAAAATTATGGATTCTTCCATCAATTAGGAAACCCTAAGAGATTTTGTGGGTCTTGGGTTCCTAAGCCTCCGTACAATATCCTATCTCAACTGTGAGGGTTTTAGTGGCTTCTAGGAACTCTTTGTTCAAAGAAAGGAAATACTTTCCAAATAGATTGGCCAATCCTCTAGTTCTTCATCAGGGCTCTATCTCATCTTGCTACCCATCTCCAATGCCTTGGATTCAGTCTTCATAGTCACCCCTGCAAGTAAATTTACAAATCACTTCCTTGTTCCTAGCCGGGCAATGACCGTGCTCGGCTAGGGAAAGGTCACAAATATAGATAGACTCATCTTTAGAACCCCTACTTGCTTATGTACACTACATGGACTCCATTCTCATGTCCCAAGAGAACATGATGAACACATGATGGGATTTTATGGGGGAGTCATTTTTCCACACATTGCTATATACAGGGCAGTGAACTGGCTAAAACAAAAAGATTACACCAACACTACTAAAATTGTATAAACATGTACAAATCAATATAGAACTAAAATAAAATGATTACTCCTACTAAAGTCCTTTAATACAAGCAAAAACCTAATTTATTATTTTGTACTGGTGCAATGAAACAATGGACTGTGTCTTAGCTATATGTGATAGTCTTTGTTTGCTTAATGCCAATAATTACAAAAGTTCTCCACCTTGGGATTCGAGCCTTTTGGAGTTTAAATTATTTTTTCCCACGTATGTGGGTAGTTAGGACCTAGGTAAGACCTAATTCTAGCCTTCGGTCTCTTTAGGACAAAAGTTGTCATTCAACTTTGTAAAGTTGCAAAAGTTGTCATGACAACTTTTGAGCAACTTTGTCCTAAGTGCTCTTACTCACTTCCAAACCATCTCTAACTCCCTAGGATGTTATACAAACACTTCTAAGGTTTGTTTAGGCTTATTTTAGCCATTTCTAAGCATTTTGGGGTCTATTTGACCCTTAGGCCTTTTTTCACTTCCTAGGACTATGCTAGCTATTTGGTTCTCATCCCAAAGTTTACTAACTCAAACCAAAACTAACTTAACCAACTAACTTCACTATAGTACTTAGACTCTCTTGGAGCCTTTATTAACTCCCTGATCTGGCTAGGATCAGTACAAGCCAAATATGGGATAGGACACTTAGCCTAAGTCCTAGGTGCTCCTGCACCAATTAATACCAACAAGACTAAAGTCATGGTTTTCTCTAATAGCTAAAAAATAAAAACAGTATAAGTTTTATTTTGAAGGCAATATTCTGAGTAAGTTACAAATTACAAATATCTCAGCATTGACTACAACAAAAATCTAAGTTGGGAAGGTTGCAAAAAGAAAAGAACTTTAGGACTTTGGAAGACATTTTATGCTCTTCAAAAAAGGTGTAGAGAGGCAGAGGTTTGGAATTGAAAAACTACTCAAATTCTTTTAGGTCTTTTAGTTTTGCTAGTTGTTCTTTATGGGTGTGAATTCTTGGTTAAAAATACTTCAATCTCACAATGGAAGCAAATCGAGGGAACCCAAAAATGTTTGATCACAAGCAAGTTCGAAATCAAAAGTACTATTCCATATGATATCAAATTAAGCGAAACAAAAGCTACCCCTATTGAAGCAATTGCTATGGTACATGTCATAAGCTATCTAAAAATAATCGAACAAATGGAAGATGATAGATGGTCTAAGGTTGTCTTCAATGATATATTGTGCAAAAGGAAGAAGACGTGGATGCGACAAAATATCAAATAGATGAGTAAATAAATTATTTCAATATGTGCTCCACAAATAACAAAGAAATGAAGGTTTTCATTATGGATAAGTTCTATAAGAGAAATTGAGGTATTGGGCTAGGAAGGAAGATAAAATATTATATCAATGAGTTTAATCCCACATGTGATCAACTTCAAAAAGGTTACATAGGGGCCAACATTTCATAGAGAGGTAAAATTCTTATTGCTCAACTTAGAACTAACTCTCATCAACTCTATTGTGAGACCAAGTGTTGGAAAATGACAAAAGAGGCTTGAGAAGAGAGAGTTTGCACCTTTTGCAATTCTAGGAATGTGGAAATTGAAAAACATTTTATTATAAAGTGTGATGCATACAAAGACAACATGGACAAATTTGTGAATAACTTAACCACTAGCTCTTGTCATAACTTATTGAACAAGATGTACATTAAAAAGTTGGGAGCACTCATCATCAACTTGAATAAAAAAAATTTGATTTATTAAATTGGGAAGGCTGTAGGATAAGCTATATTTAGCCTTATAAAAATTAAAATTTTCTTCTTTCTCTGCTTCATTTCTCAAGTGCATGGTTCCATACCATACGTCACCTGCAAGCAGCCCACAAATTAGTAAAGGTGAAGAAAGGACGTCGTTAAACAAAAGTTCAGTGTAAGAAAGCAGCGAGAGATGTCTCCTCGCCACGTGTCGAGATGAGAGAAACACAACACAGATTATATGTCGTGGAGCGTGTTGCCAGACACGTTTTACTTTGTACGCCCTTAGATTATCTGCTCCCTGGAAACGGGGTCCACCATCCTCCATTAAACTACTACCAAACAAACTTCCTTTCAATTTCACCTCTCAATCGTTACGGACGCCGATCAATCATGCTGCTCTTACCATGCCAAGTTCAATTCCATCTCAGGTCGTGGGTTCGAATCACTTAACAGATGATATGAGCTTGTGCGTCGAGCAAGATACGACCTGTGAGCTATAAGATCTTACAGAAAACCACTGAACGGGATAATATAATAACTAAAAGAAATTGAAAAGAAAAGAGGAACAATTTGCAACTATGACAGGTGTGGAAAATATGAAGAAGAAACTTGGGATTTTGTTCGATCCTGACGCGTCTCTAGATCCTTGTGCTTCTTACAAGGTATTTCATTTCTTACATTTCATCTCAAACATCAGAGAAGATGAAAGGGAAAAACTATCGGGAAACGAAAAGTACTGCAAATATTTTCTTAAGAAGCTTAGATTAGAAAACCCATCCCGTAATAGGAGATAATGAATGCGAGCTTATTCCATAAGATCAAGAATATCATCGAAACATCACTGTGGGGTTTATGACTGGGTTGCTTATGTGAAAATGAGACAGAATCACATTTATTTTTGTAATAGCATACTCAAATTCTCAACAAGGAATATATTACCTTAGATACTCCTAGTGACGATAGCTCCACTTAATCACAAGTTGAGATGTTTTGAATTTGCTACAATATTTCAAATGTGCCAGTAGACGAGAGATATTTGTTTGGAATGAGTGTTCCCACCTGTTTGAGATTAGGAACTGTCGTGGCAGCTAAGTGGATGTATCTGGGCCAGATTAGTGACATGAACTAGACTAAGAAGCATCTGGTTGTATTAGAGTAGTTAGCCTTACCAGCTCCAAATCAATCCTTTAGAAAATGATCCCTAGAAAAATAGAAGGTATGTGAAAAAAAATTCAGCCCGCTGGTAACGATGTTCATTTTCTAGTGCCACTTTTCTGGCAAGCAGCTAAATCCTTAGTGTGCCGCTTCTATAGCTTCTTAAATATGTCAAGTTTCTGTTTTCTTTAAATGGTCTCTCTGGCCTGATGGATCTGCAGGGGCAGTTTAGGACAGTAATTAAGGATAAAGTGATTGTCATCCCTTGTAATAAATGAAAATAAGCATTTTTGTATGATACATTATCAATATATTTTTTTTGCTCACTTCATCTACAGCTAAGTTTGGTGCTTGAAATGTAACCTGTCACATGTTCCTTCAATTAGCTAGCAAAATCCTCTTATGAAAGGTTGAAAATTTGATCAAATTTAAGTTCAATCCTTCAAGTCACTTCAAAGCTACAAATATGTGAAGCCATAGATTCCTTAAAGTAATAGCCAGCAAAAACCTTATTAGTTAATGAGAAATGGTACTTAAAAGTGCTGTATTACTTTTTTGAAACATATTTTGGGTACATGTTCTTTCCTCCTCAGTGTTCCTGATCAGAGACAGCTCATAAATTTTTCTATTGTTGCTTCGTCTTTAACTGGAATCAGGGTTACTGCAAATATAAAATAGAAGATTGGCATAATGGTTATTAAGCAAAGTTGCATGGATACGGATACGAATTCAAATACGGGTATGGTATCGGATACGGATATGGCTATTTTTTAAGACCTCCAATATGGATACGGTTGGATATGACATTCATAAAAAACAAATGCACATTTATTTTGCACAATTTTCTAAGTTATTATAGGATATTTTCATTACTTTTAAAGCAATATAGACATGTAATTGCTACATATATAATTATAAGTTGATTTAAATATTACAATATTCAAAAAATATAGAGTTGCTCTAGAAGATAATCCAAAAAAATAGGTAGCTGAAATAGAAGAAACATTTCATTTGTCTTCCTCATTTGGTGTAGGTTTTTCAGAGTAGCCGGAAACTCCCCCGCCCCTCCTTGGGTGCTCGTATCCCCGTATCTGTATTGGATATAGATACAATAGGCACGGATACACATTGGATTGCCTACCCAGACGTGCCAAAAAATCCTTAATTTTTTGACTATGTCAAATACTATGTGATTTGAATTTTTAAAAATTTGACATAAATCATCCTTAATTAATAACAAACTTCAATCATGCAACTTTTTTCTGTTGGTATAAATAAAAACCTACACTGCTTGGATTTATCTTCCTTAGATTTGTCTTCCTCATTTGGTTTAGGTTTTTATTTATACCAACAAAAAAAAGTTGCATGATTGAAGTTTGTTTTTAATTAAGGATGATTTATGTCAAATTTTTAAAAAATCAAATCACATAGTATTTGGCATAGTCGAGAAATTAAGGATTTTTTGGCACATCTGGGTAGGGAATCCAATGTGTATCCATGCCATATTATATCCATATCCGATACAAATATGGATACGGATACGGGGATACGAGTGCCCAAGGAGGGGCAGGGGAGTTTCCGGCTACTCTGTTATTAAGGATATGTTAGCACATAGTTGCACCAAGGTAAGATACTACTTTTCATTCTTACAACCATCATAGGCATGACCACCTCGAGGCTTAAATATACTTATACTGAACATTTACAGAGGGTAACATATACAATATACCATGGCCGAACAATGAAGAGGTCTCACCATACATATTACATGACACTATTAGGCAAAGCAGAGATGAGACCTAAAGATACTGCCAAGCCAAAGAGAGCTGTAATCCTCCTGTGGAGCTTCTTCCTCAAAGTCATCATCATGATGCGGGCTATTCTGTGTGCATATAATGTTGCCTAGAATCTTCATGGCCTCTTTGTGTAGATGCTTCCCAAAGGTGACTAGAGAAGTTGCTACCTCTTAGGATATTTTCTCAGGCCATTGGATTTATAAGCAATCCCTTGTAATGTCCGCAAATTTTCCCAAATTTTGCCCAGGTCCCAATTTTTAATCAAAACAAAGTAGGGTTAGAGAAACCTTTCACTTTGATTGAGACCCTGCAAACAAGTTAGGAATCATTTATAATCACAATTCATAAATAGATCTCTTTAATTAGAAATAAGCACATACTAGAAGTATATATCTAATCACAAGATTGCTTAAATCAATTTATGTAATGTCCTAACTCTGTCTCAACTTGTATTATTCTGACCCACTGTGGCTATAGGGATTCAATACAGTTTTACTAAAGCTACTTTGTTGTTTTCACAACGTGCTTGTAATTTCTTGTTCAAAAGTAATAACTCCGAGTTTAGTTTTTCTCATAGAAATTTCATTTCAAGGATATCAAGTTCGGTTGTGTATTAAGTTTGTTTGGGATGTGTGTGTCTATCAAGCAACGATACAAAGTATATGTATTTCGAGATATGCAGAAATAAATTCTAGGCAGTAAACAACTTCAACAATGCGGAAAGCAATCACGTTGTATGTTCATTCAATGTTTCAAATACCAAATACAACTGCGTAATATTGAAGCAAATACCAACCAAGTTTCTTGAAGCTAGGCGTGGGGTGTATGTTGATTCCCCACCAGTAAGAGCAAGCATAATAACCACGGACGAGAATTGTGTGATGTTTCGCGGAGGCAGTGAGACGCTCAGCCCAAACTTCCTCCTTCAAGCTGCTGTCACAGCTCCTTCTACACCCGTCGATCCTTCAACCCTGTGACGGTCTGCCAAGCTTTGCGTGAGTTCAACGTTCATTCACCAGCTGCCGTAGAAGCTTCCCCTATGCACTGAATGGTCCTCAGACCTGCGATAGACTAATAGTCTTGCGTGAGTTCTGTCCCGGCCTATGGGTGGTCTTCGAATGGTGCACAAGTACCAGCTCGAGCTGCAACTACGAGCATCGCCTGGAGGTGAATAGTGGTAGCAATCCCGCATTTTGCAGTGCCCACTCCACGTGATGGTGTGGACGTGAGTGTGGATAGGGTGTCGAGTTCCTTGATTTTCTTAGCCCTGAATACACTCTCCTTCCTTACGTAACTGCTGTAGGGGTATTTCGAACTGCTATGTAATACTAGTACACAATACCGTGCTTGCATATACATGAATATCAGTGATAGCGCTTAGCAGTGGCTGGGTGCGAACTCTTTGCTAACCTTATGTTGCCTCATTCTGATGAAGATTTCTGTTACAAGTAGCAAGATAGGAAAGATTGAAGATTGAGATGAGTTCCCCCAAATTGTAATCCAAGATCACTCCTTTTGATGCAAATATGGACCCTGAATGAATCCATCGAAGAAGAAGGCTAGGTTTGCGTCCAACCTTCCAGATTTCCAAAGGGTTTGCGTCCTCGGAAATACAACCAGTCACAAATGCAACCAGATAATTACTTTTCTTTTTTTTTATAATATTTCATGGTGCTTTTCCCAAGGCATACCTTTTTCTTATATAACCTCGAAGTGAGGGAAAACACTAAAAACTAAGCAATGTGGGATAAAAGTGCTCACTTAAGTCACTTAAGTTACCTTTTTAATATAAAGTAACTTTAGGTCATAAAGTGACTTTATAATATCACTTTATAAAATAAAGTGACTTAACTTTAGAAAAGGAGCCCAAATAATAAATAACCGCCCATTGAAGTTTGTGACTAGCTGGCATCCTCTGAAAGAAGCCATTAGCCTATCCGGATGGGAAGATAGACTAATCAGGCGCCATAATGGCCTACTACAAAGAAGGGGACATTACAGTCCTCTCTTCCCGGGATTGCTTGCCCTCAAGCAATCTCAATGCAGGGTGCTACAGAATAGACTCACCCTCCCATGTCGCATCCTCAATCGGCAAGTCCTTCCATCGAATCAAGTACTCTCGGATAGCCATGTTCCGTAGTTTCCTTTCTCTGATCTCAATCACCTCAGCTAGAACCAAAACCAATTTACCTTCCTCATCAAGTGGGGGTAATCCATTTGAAGGGACTATTTGCTGTCCAATCACCTTCTTGAGGCAAGATACGTGAAAAACATTATGAATCCGACTATCCGCCGGAAGCTTGAGCTCGTAAGCTACCTCGCCAACCCTCCTGGAAATGCGATATGGACCATAAAATCGAGGCTTGAGTTTCTTTGAATCACTCTTCTTTAGCGAACTCTGTCTGTATGGCTGAAGACGAAGGTAAACCATATCCCCTGCCTCAAAGCTCCGCTTTGTCCTGTGTCGATCAGCATACATCTTTTGCTGATTCTGCGCCCTCTGCATGTTCTCTCTGATAGACCTAAGAATATCCTGATGATTCTGTAACCAGTCTCTTGCAATCAGGGCCCTGCTGTCCTGTAGAGCCAAGTCTATAAAAGAAAGTGGCTCGCTGCCATAGAGAACCTGAAATGGTGACATGCCAATAGTCATGTGATAGGTGGACTGGTAGCAATACTCCCCCAAATACAACCATCGAACCCATGCTCTCTGCTGTCCCGCTACATAACTCCGAAGATAGCCTTCCACCCATTTGTTCACAATCTTTGTCTGGCCATCTGTTTGAGGGTGGTAATTGGTGCAAGGAGTCAACTTGGTGCCTGCCAATCTGAACAACTCCTGCCACAAGGTGCCGAGGAACTTACTGTCTTTGTTGCTCACAATGGTCTTGGGGAGACCATGTAGCCTAAAAATCTCTCGGAAGAATAACTTTGCTACCTGCAAAGCTAACCAATTTGCTGTGATAGCAAAGAAGTGAGCGAACTTGGTAAGTCTGTCGACCACCACAAATATATTGTCCTTGCCCTACACTCGCGAAAAACTAGTAATAAAGTCCATTGAAATACCCTCCCACTTCTGGGCTGGAATGGGAAGGGGCTGCAATAATCTAGCTAGATGCTCGTGCTCAGACTTGTTCTGCTGACAAGTTTGACACTCTCTGACATGCTGAAGGACATCGTCCTTGAGGCCCTTCCATGAGAACCTCTCTCTAACCTGCCTGTAAGTTTTGAAAAACCCCGGGTGTCTTGCTGTGGGCGCATCATGAACAACCCTCATTATCTTAGCCTTAAGCTTAGAGCCTGGCACTAGGTAGATCCTATCCTTATAGAAAATAATGTCATCGACTACCTTGTACCTATTATCCGGAAGCTGACCATCCAAAATCTGACAAGCTTGAGTATTCTTAGAATACTCAACCAGCAAATGAGATTTCCAATCAGCGAAGATCTCTAATAAAACACAACAAATCGCTACTGGGGGCCTTTTCGAAAGTGCATCATCCACAATGTTATTTTTCCCTTTGACATACTCAATGTCAAAATCGTACGCCTGAATTTTACTGACCCACTTTTGCTGTCTTTCGTTCAACTCTTTCTGTTCCAGGAAGTAGCACAAGCTATTGTGATCTGTCTTAACTGTAAACTTGCCACCCACTAGATACTGTCTGAATTTAGCCAAAGCATGCATAATGGAAAGCATCTCCTTGTCATAAGTGGAATACAATCTCTCACTGTCCTTAAGCTTCCTGCTCTCGAATGCTATGGGATGTCTGTTCTGCATCAAAACTGCACCAATCCCATTCCCTGAAGCATCGCACTCTAGAACAAAAGAATGAGAGAAGTCCGGAAGAGCTAGAACTAGACAAGTACTCATGATTGTCTTGAGTCTATCAAAGACCACCTCATCCTCGTCTGTCCACCTGAAAGCCCCTTTCCGAGTAAGATTGGTGAAGGGAGCTGCTGTCTGAGAGAATCCCTTAATGAACCTCCTGTAATAAGAACACAATCCAAGGAATCCCTTCAAATTTGACACATTCCTCAGTGGTGGCCAGTCTTGAATTGCCTGGATTTTCTCCTGGTGTACTTTAACTCCATCGACCCCTATCACATGCCCTAGGTAGAGAATCTCAGTCAACCCAAACTCACACTTGGATTCTTTCGCAAATAGAGACTGACTCTCCATGATGCTAAGAATCTCATCCAAGTGTCGTAAGTGTTCTGCCCACGTCTTGCTGAAGACCAAAATGTCATCGAAGAATACCAAGACGCTCTTGTGCAACTGCTTATTGAATATGTGATTCATACAAGACTGAAATGTAGCAGGTGTGTTAGTGAGCCCAAATGGCATCACTAAAAACTCATAGTGCCCGTAGTGACATCTGAATGTTGTCTTATGAACATCCTCCTCTCGGACACGTATTTGATGGTACCCCGATCGAAGATCTATCTTCGAAAAATATACTGCCTCATGTAGCTCATCTAACAACTCATCAATTTGGGGGATGGGATACCTGTTCTTGATGGTCCTCTTATTCAGTGCACGGTAATCAATACACATGCGAAGAGTACCATCCTTCTTCACCAGAACTACTGAAGAAGCAAAGGGACTAGAACTGGGTCTAATGTGCCCCATATCTAAAAGCCCCTTAATCGTCTTCTCGATTTCTTCCTTATAGTGCCTGGGATGACGATAAGGGGTAGTGATCACGGGCTTGGTGCCCTCCTCCAACTCAATGATATGCTCAAAGCCCTTGTCTGGAGGTATACCTGGAGGGATGTCCTCAAAAACCCGC
Source organism: Chamaecyparis obtusa (assembly GCA_027943335.1). Lineage (NCBI taxonomy): Eukaryota > Viridiplantae > Streptophyta > Pinopsida > Cupressales > Cupressaceae > Chamaecyparis > Chamaecyparis obtusa. The sequence goes on along the minus strand of BSBK01000066.1, from coordinate 1,199,827 downwards.
TTGTGCTTATCAAACACATCCTGAATGTTGTGTGAACCTGCTGGCCTGAATCTGGTGTGGGTCTAGAGGATATGAAACACTGGGCTGCCCACTCCATATCGCTGTGTCCAATGATGGCCTCCATCCTGTGAGCTGAAACCAATTGTGATCCACCATCTAGCATGGCCTTAAGCACAATCAGCTGATCACCCTGCATAAACTCTAACTGTTTCAGCTGATGATCAATAGTATATCTCCCTAGGGTCTGTAACCACTGCATGCCCAAAATGGCATCAAGACTATCCAAGTCAATGACGAAGAAATCAGCCTCTAGGAGATAATCCCCAAAGTGAATCGGGAGTCCTGAAATTTTCCCTGTGCAACTCAACAAATCTCCCCCGACAACCTTTACCTCAAACTCAGAAATGCTGTCTATCTGGAATCCTTTCCTAGAAACCATACTTGTGTTGATAAAATTATGTGTAGCACTTGTGTCTAGGAGGCAAATGATCCGCTGTCCTCTAACCACTCCCTTTAGACAGAATGGGTGGCATGTGGGGATACCTGAGAGAGATGCTAAAGTAAGAGGGGGCTGCTCTTGGGGAACTTCCCTCTTCTTCCCCTTTGCTGAATGCTCCTCCTGAGCCTCCTCATCGCTGTCCTCAACATCGCCGCCCTCCTGCTGATCGCATTCACCATCGGAAACCACCTCAATGTAACGTATCTTGCCTTTTCCAAGGCACCTGTGGTCTGGAGTCCAAGGCTCTCTACATGTGAAGCACAATTTCTTCCTTCTCGGCTCATTTCTTGTCTCTAAATCCAATCTAGGGGGTGTGCTCTTATTCTGATTTTTATTCTTTTGGAAAGAAGAGGATCCCTTAAGCGTTTTCTTAGGTGACTGTAGAATGGAAGACGGTGAATCCAAATCATGTGCTAACTTAATAGCGTCATCCAATGTGCTCGGCTTGAGGACTCTAACCAATTCTTTGAATCTATCCTGTAGGCCCTTAATGAACAACATTACCTTCCTCCTCTCAGACATATCAGGGACCATAATGGAAATCCTCTGAAACTCATCAATGTAGTGGTCCAAAGACCCACTCTGTCTCAACTGGGCTAACTCCCTGTAGTAAACCTCAATGTCCTTCCTATCAAAACGGGTAATCAATTTTGTGCTGAAAATCTCATAAGATGTAGTCAACCCATGATTCTGGGTGACAAGGCCATGATGCCACCAGTCATATGCTGCTCCCTCTAAATGCATGGTCGCAAACTTAATAGCTTCCATTTCTGACATGGGTTTAAGGGTCAGGAAGGTGTCTAGCCTGTGAATCCAAGTTCTCGCGGATGTCTTACCACTGCCATCAAATGTAGGAAGGGCCAATTTATTCATTGTGTGTTTTAAATCCCTGTTTTGACCCCTGGGTCTCCTATCCTGCTGAGCCTTGCCAAATTCCCTCTTCTGAGCCATATACCCAACAAAGGTCAAATCAGCCTTGACTCTATTAGGTAACATATCCCACTCATCGTGCATGGCTAAAACATTGTCAGGAAGAGCGGCTGCTGCCTCAGGTTGTGCTACCTCATCCTCTGCATTATTTTCTGTGAAAGTAGGTATAAGGGGCCTATCTGAAGTACGAGTGCCGGCTCGAGCTTCTCTAGGTGACCTTGCTATACTGCCTCCACCACTGTGATGGCTCTGGGGCCCTCACGAATGGCCCTCAATGTTTCCTTGGCCTCTCTATTTGCTTCCTTAGCCATGCTTGTACCCCGAGTGCCCTGTTCAAACACAATCTCCTCGTCTGCCTCGGTATGACTGTCGTCTATATCAACTTGTGCTGAAGACTTTGGTTGTTCCTGTTCAACTCTGTTGTGTCTAAAATTGTACTATTTGTGCCTGCTATGCATGCCTACACAACATTGCTATAAGCTGAAAACTAGCCCATTGGTCTGGCAAGACCGAAGGCTCTGATACCATTGTAATGTCCTAACTCTGTCTCAACTTGTATTATTCCGACCCACTATGGCTGTAGGGATTCATTATAGTTTTACTGAAGCTACTTTGTTGTTTTCACAACGTGCTTGTAATTTCTTGTTCAAAAGTAATAAATCCGAGTTTAGTTTTTCTCATAGAAATTTCATTTCAAGGCTATCAAGTTCGGCTGCGTATTAAGTTTGTTTGGGATGTGTGTGTCTATCAAGCAACGATACAAAGTATATGTATTTCCAGATATGTAGAAATAAATTCTAGGTAGTAAACAACTTCAACAATGCGGAAAGGAATCACGTTGTATGTTCATTCAATGTTTCAAATACCAAATAGAACTGCATAATATTGACGCAAATACCAACCAAGTTTCCTGAAGATAGGCGTGGAGTGTATGTTGATTCTCCACCAGTAAGAGCAAGCACAATAACCACGAATGAGAAGTGTGTGATGTTTCGCGGAGGCAGTGAGACACTCAGCCCAAATGTCCTCCTTCAAGTTGTTGTCGTAGCTCCTACACCCGTCGATCCTTCAGCCTTGTGATGGTCTGCCAAGCTTTGCGTGAGTTCAATGTTCATTCACCAGTTGCCGTAGCAGCTTCCCCTATGCATCGAATGGTCCTTAGACCCGCAATAGACTAATAGTCTCACGTGAGTTCTGTCCCAACCTATGGGTGGTCTTCGAACTGTGCACAAGTACCAGCCCGAGCTGCAACTACGAGCATCGCCTGGAGGTGAATAGTGGTAGCAATCCCGAGTTTTGCAGTGCCCAGTCCACGTGATTGTGTGGACGTGAGTGTGGATAGGGTGTCAAGTTCCTTGATTTTCTCAGCCCTGAATACACTCTCCTTCCTTATGTAACTATTGCAGGGGTATTTCGAACTGCTGTGTAATACTGGTACACAATACCGTGCCTGCATATACATGAATATCAGTGATAGCGCTTAGCAGTGGCTGGGTGCGAACTCTTTGCTAACCTTATGTCGCCTCATTCTGATGAAGATTTTTGTTACAAGCAGCAAGATAGGAAAGATTGAAGACCCGCACATGGGACATTACAGCCCACCACGCTCCGCGGGTCTCGACCTCGAGACCTCGGCTCTGATACCACTAAGGCCCAACCACTACACCAAAAGACCGGCCTGGTGGTAAGGGCGGCTTCCCAGGGTGTTAAGGGTGTGGGGCACATCTCCCATCACCGGAGCATTCGAGGGCGGGGAACACCCCCCAATTACGCAGACCTCAGACACGTGGCTGCGGGGCACACCACCCGCACACGGGACATTATAGTTTAGGAAGGCTCAACCATAGAAAAGATAGGGTGCCCTAGAGATCCTCCACCCTAGGCCCAAGAGTGGATATACCATCCCCCCTAGCCTCATTTGGCCCGTGCCATCTATATGAGGTGGAGTACCTAGTGAGGTGTCCTATAACTGTTCCCGTCAATCTCGCCACATCTATCCTACTTCCCATGATTGAACTTTCTTAATGCATTCACCTACGATGATAGAGCGCATGAGGAGCATTCACAATAGGGTGCCCTATAAGTCCACCCTAAGGCAGTACCCTTTGTACCCCTTTGGCCCCATGGGACTCCCCGGTCTTATACCATGAGGTGGCGTACCTAGAAGATGACCCCATCATTGTTCCCCTACTTGTGGTTCCCTAGTTTCTTTACCATGGCTGGTTACAGCAGTCAGACAGGATAAATATGCATAACATCCTATATCCCAATCACATATTTCCTATGTCCGCATATTAAACCAATCGTAGATAGTAACACACCCCGAGTCAGCAATATATCTATTATGCTATGTTAGATAATCATAAACAGTAATGCATATTAATTTAGAAGCATGCAGATGTGCACAGTATTATTCCATTATGTATGGAAATCCTTACCACATTCAATATATTTATTGCACTTGTAAGTATTATTGCTTTCCTTGTGATTTTATTTTCTATTAATCATCTTTACAGTCTGCTCTTAAAATCTGAATAATATTCTTTGATTGTTGTTCCTTCTTTTTTGCTTGGAATGAAATCTCTTTTATATTTTATAGTGAAAGGGTCGCCACCTTTCATTAGAATTGGTCACCACTTTTCATTGTTGCTTTTGAGAATAATATATTATTCCCCAATTTGCTCTCCCTTGGATGTCCACCTCAAATGAAACCTTTCCCCTTTATATCTTCCAATGTGAGGGAGAGTCACACCTCTTCATCATGGCTGCCCTTTGCAAAGGTCACACCTTCCACAATTACCACCCTTTGGACGAGTCACAATCCTTCATCATTTATGCCCTTCGAAAGAGTCACAACCCTTCATAATTGTCCCTCTTTCAAAGAGTTACAAACCTTCATAATTACCACCCTTTCGAAGAGCCACAACCCTTCATAACTTTTTCTTTTTGAAGGAGTCACTTCCTTATTTTCTTCTTATTTCTTTTTTCTCTTCTATTAATTCTCCCTTGCTTCACACCTTCCCTTTTCTCTTCCTTCTTCTCTCCCCCTTTCAAATTAAGTTCTCTTCTCCCTTTTTGAGGGAGTCACAACTTTTCATTTCATGCCTTTTGATCCTTCATCAACTTATCTAAATTTAATTATGTTATATTTTAATTTTATTATTTTATATTTTTAATTTTTAATTTAATTTTATTCTTTTATATTTTGATATTATTATTATTTATTATTAAATCCTATTTTTTAAATGGGGACATCACATCTGCTCCTTCAGAAAGCAGCTTATATCATTGTGGCTGCTTTACACTTTGCATTTGACTACAATGGTAACCTTTCCTCCATCGTGGCTGATTGCTGATTAGAACTCCTTTACAGTGTTGTTCATGATGGATGCAGTTTAGTGGGAAATTTTACTCTCCATTTCCTCTCATTGGCTTCTATCTGAACTCCTTTATCCTCTAATCTCAATATTTGATCATGCTAGCAATGCTTCTGATTATGTCCTGCTTCTCGATGCCTTCGTCTTGCACAGCCACCAACACTACCAGTGATGAAGTGTCTGGAATAATGCCCATTATCATTCAATTTAAAAGGCACTTGTCCTGAGAAGTAAGTGTCTTCAGGAAGAACTAATGGAAGTGAAATTGATGCCCATTATCATTCAATTTAAAAGACACTTGTCCTGAGAAGTGTCCTCAGGAAGAAGTAGTGGCAGAGAGAATTGAAATCAATTTCACCATCCTCCTTAATTTTTGGTTCTCTCGTTTTAACTTTTTTTTAATTATCATTTTCATTCCTGTACGTGGCTTTGCTCTCCCAAAAATTCAAATGAATCAAAGTTTTTAAACTTCCAAGCAATATTAGTCAATGTAAATCGCCTCTTTAAACCTGAACCTGTAACCCATCATTATAGCCTTCAGTGGCCAAAATGTGAGGCAATTAAGGATGGCCTGGCCAATGTTGGCGAAGTGGTCCTACAAGCAATTGTATTTTCTTTTAACGATATTTGCCTCAAATGCCTGGGCAGTCCTGAAGTCGGCGCTCTTTTATTTCTCATTATGAACCACAATTTTGAAAAGATTATGACATAACCTGTGATGAATTGGATAGAACACTTGATGGTGCCTAGGTTGGCAAGCAGCATTGCACTGGCTAGGCATCATTCCAAACATCCCGCCTCCTCATTTAAGCTGCTTCCACTCTATATTGCCTCCTTCCATCAGTTCCTTGAATCTAAAGTTTAAACCATGCACACAGTAAAGGGAGTGGCATTCATCAGATGTCCTGATCCTTTCCCTTTTCCACTAATTCTGTTATATTTTATAACATGACGAGTGATGATATTGTAATCAGTCATCTAGAGCAAGCTAAGGGGACCAATTTGACAATTCTGTTATGGGGACCGATTTCACAATTCTGTTCTCCATTCTTGCCTTCTCAACTTGACTCCTTTAATGTATCACCATATTGGACTTATGTATTTGGTTTAGCGTTAGAGGCTGATAATGATTTTTTATTTTCTAGGTTTCGGCTGGTGGAACATTGAATTTACTCAGTAGATCATGTGGAGAATACAACATCAATGAACTTGGTTTACAAAAGAGAACTTCAGCAGGCATGGAAGATGATGATAGTAATGAGAAGACATATCAGTGTGCCTCACGTGAGATGTGCATATTTGGTACAATTGGGTGTGGTGCGAGTAGTGTTGTACGCAAGGCGATCCACATACCAACTCATAGAATTTTAGCGCTCAAGAAAATAAATATCTTTGAGAAGGTTTGTAATAAGATATTTATGCATTCGTTCATCATGGTATTAGCTTTGAACATTATATTTTTTGTTTTACAGCTTAGATGTAAAATGGGATTATTGTTTAGAAATTTTCAGTCAACCTTGAAATTTTGAATGGGAAGCCCTGTTTGCAAACAATCTTAATTCTAAGTTCTATCTCTACACCACTGAAAGATCATTTGTTATCTATAAACTATTGCTTTAAAACAGCTTAGACTATTCAATTTCTATCCATAACATTGTTTCTTTGCACGGTATAACTTTTTCAATGTAAACTCCTTTACTTAGTTTTATAATGCATGTGAGATGCAACCCTTCTATGGTGCTGCCATTTAAATTTATGATTCATGTTCAATATGCCTTGCAAGTCATACTTTTCTAACAATGCTGAGTCTGATCAGATATCTAAGCAGCCAGAAAATTAGAGCATTATAGTTTATTTGTAATGGGATTGCTTATTGCAGAAGTAGAATTGCATAGATATTTGTAACAGATCCAGAATGTAGCAATAACAACATAGCAACCTAAATGCACAAATAGAAGCAGAACAGAGGAGTTCCACACAGGTTGACTTAAATGAGAGTAGAACACTTGATTATTAGCTTGAGATACTTCAGGGAGCTATGCACAAAAATCTTACAACAAAACAAAATTCACAATATGATGCTTAATATCTACCCACCACTTCCTATAAATGGCATTATTGGGCAATACTGACCTGTTAGTTCCAATGATGCCAATACCAATAAAGTTTTTAGATCTAGTGATCTGTAATTGGATCTGGTTTGGTACTCTGTGGCATTGGCTTTGGATGTGCATCTCTGTTGCAAGGCCAAAAACAGCTGTCAATTGGAGTCAAAAGTTGAATAAATTTGGTATCTCATATTCTTCTCAGAAAGCTACCTGAATTAATGGCATCACATTTCTTGTTTGTATGAGGAAGTTATGGCTTTGAGAAGTCACTGCTAAGGTGCAAGTTGCGCAGCTTGCCACTGAAGTTTTTTTGGCATGTTTTACCCACTTAAATGATTACCGAGTTATTTTGACAGATTGTTAAGGGTGTATAATCATCTTATGTAGCAAAATAAATGTCTACTATGCAGCTAAAGCAAAATAGCAGTTGCATAAGCCAACAGTGGCATGTTGTGTTGGTTAAGTTGTTGTATTGTTGTTCTTGCCATCAAGGCTCAAATCCCATTGGGGATGAGGTCCCCCATTTGTGGCCTCACCAGTTCATAGCTTGGGGTCAAAGCGTTTACCCCTCTAAAAAAAAATAGCAGTTGCATAAATGACAAAAATGCCCATAAAAGTGACTTTGGGCTTCCAGATTTTCGTCTTTTTGTATTCTTCCTCTCTTTGATTTCTTGGATTTGTTTGACCAAGTCTCTTTCCTATGCCAATCTATTTTCTGTGATGACCAAATCCACAAAAGTTAGTGCATCATATCTATATAGATTCCTAAATGGAGTCATACAATGGAGATATGATGAGAAGTAATGTGTCAATACTCTCCAAGATAGAGCCATTGGATCTGTGTTGTTTTCTGCCCTGACACATCATTCTTTAAATACCCTTCAATCCACATATTCACAATTTTGTTTGTCCATTGATTTGTGGGTGATAACTAGTGTTGGGTATCAACTTAGTTCTTTCCAAACAAAAGAGGTCTTTCCAAAATAAATTAATTTGCTGTCTTTGTCACTCACTATGTTCTTAGACAACCCATGAATCTTGAAGACCTCTTTGAAAAACAAATCAATCACTTGTGGTGCCCTAAACTCAAAAGATATAGCAAAGGCATTAATATATTTAGTGAATTCATTGACTACAACAAATATGTAATCTTTACCCTAAACTTTTGGAAGCTTAGTGATGAAGTCCATAGAGATGCTCTCCCATTTTTGACTAGGAATTGGTAAGGGCTGCAACAAATCTAGTGTAAACATGTACTTTGTTTCATTTTTCTCCAATCCCTTCTCCAAAAGCATCACACTATTACAAGGGAAGTGAAAAATTCAAAACAGCTAACATAGGGAAGGAACACTTGTCAAAAGCTTGTTTTGCTGAATTTGACCATGAGAAGGCTCCTTTTTTTTTCAAATCCATCTAAAGTATGGCTAGTTGTGAGAAACCCTTAACAAACCCTTGTCGTAACTACAAAGACCAAAGAAACCTCTCAACTATGCCAAGGTCTTTAGAGGGAGTCAATCTAGTATTGACTTTATTTTTGTTAATTTTGTGAGGATCACTGCAAATGTAATAGAACTTTTGATTGTATGTGTTTTTCAAAGGCATTAATCTCTCTCCTATTTATATTGTGTGTTGGCATTAAGTTATGGTAACCGGTAAGCCTACTACCAGTACAAGTATTTGCATTGATTGGCAAAAGAGGATAGAGACTTGTCATCTCTATAAAGTCTAAAGATCCAAGGAGCTCTATATGAAAAGAGGCTGGTTTGGCAAATGTTGCCAACATACAAGAAAGAAAGAAAAGATTGTGATCAAATGCAATTGGTCACTACACAAAGCATCAGCAACCGGGTAATGTACATAGTCAAGGAAAGGAGGATTCAACCGTCAACCGAGGACCAGGCTACAACCGGTGTAGTCAAGCACAGAGAAAATAAAAGCTAACCGGTGTCAACAACACAACCAAGGATGGAGCGACCAGTAAGCAAAGGAAGGGACAGTGAGAGGTCAATAACTCTTACCTGTTCACAACATAAAGATCTCAACCGATCTAGTAATGACTCCAGTATGAACCGAGGAAGTCATAGTCAACTATCTGTTTCAATCAACTCTTTGACCGGGATTTACTGCACTAAATCCGGAAGACTTTGAGTTAAACTGGTGATCGGTTTGAGGCGCGTCTGGAGGTTTTAAAGCCGGAATATGTGGCTTTAAAACAAAGCGTTATCTCTTGTAAAGGAAAGATGCTTGACACACATCTATTGTATTCTTTATAAAGCAGATAAAGCAAGGGCATGCATCAGATGTTTCCTCAGTGAACTGATACTCGATTGGGTGATGCATTTGTAAGGGATCTGAAATTAGGTCATGCATGCGAAGCACAATTAGGGAAAAAACTCTTTATATTCCTTCGCCTGTTGAGAATTTGAGTTGCTTTCATTTTGCCGAGTAAAAGAGTGAACCTGTATGCTGAAGAAGCCAGGGGTGAAAAGAAGAAAGAAGCAGTGAGAAAGAAGAGTGTGCAGAGAAGCACAATAGTAGAGGAGAACACACCTGTAGCGATCGGTGATGCTTCTCAGTTGAGCACAAACAGAGATCTTATCACGCTATGCATAGCCATCTATAATAGGTCAATCCCTCTATTGTTCTCTAGCAATTACAATAGTTAAATCCCAGTATTTGGGTGGACTCTAATAGGTCCCTTGTATCAAAATCCCCTAACTGGGTGACATCTTGAAAGGTGTTCTAAGTCCTCTAACTAGGCAGGTACTAACCAACCTCATTGTAACAAATCCCTTAACCGGGTCGCACCTAACAGTGTGTTGTAATCCTTTAATCGGGAAGGCTCCTAACAGGGCGTACTCCGAAAGAGTACAGAATTTGTGAGGTTTCCTCACACCGTGGTTTTCCCCTAACTGGGTTTCCACTTGATAAATCTGGTGTCACTGTGTGATTGTTTGCTTGCTGTCATTATATGCTTATATCTGTTTTGACTTACAGTTACAAGTATACTTCACTAGATTTAAAGTGAAAAGTTTTAAGAGGTGCTGATTCACCCCTCCCCTCTCAGCACCGGTTGGGACTGTCATTGTGGATGAGACATGGATATACACGTCCCTTCATGGGACATGTCTATTCATTAACACATAATCTTTTAATTAGTACAATGACATATATATATATATATATATATATAGTATTTGTGGTCTTTTTATATTATTTCTCTAACACAATAATACTTTATATATATATAAATTTATAACTCATATATAACTCATATATATATAAATTATATCTCATATATAATAAATAAATAAATAAATATATATATATATATATATATATATATATATATCTACAATAGTATTGTCTCATAGGTTTATCCGACTGAAGCTACCAAACATCAACACTCCCTCTTAGCTAGGGAGGATAAACACATGGTTAGATATTACCTCAATGTAATATCAAGTTTATAGAGATATCATCTCATGATATTAGGAGTAATGGCCACAAATTATCAAGTCACATGATATTCACCATGTACTCAGAATACTAGCCTACCAACATCAAGTTTCATGATGTCCACCAAGTACTCAAAAGTTTATAAAGATGTCATCTCATGATATCGAGAGCATTGGCCTGCAGAATGTCATGTTTCATGATATTCACCAAGTGCTCAGAGTAATGGCCTACCAACATCAAGTCTCATGATGTCCACCAAGTACTCAACAAATGTCCATAGGTAATGTGCACTTACCATAGGAACATTCCTATCATCTATCATGATCTATTTCAGCCATCATAAGATGTCTATCACAATAGAAGATCATGGCCTGTTTAAAGAACTCAATCCACCTTGCAAGATATCATCTATCATGATCTGTTTCAGCCATCATAAGATGTCTATCATGATAGATAAGATGTCTATCATGATAGAAGATCATGGTCTGTTTAAGGAACTCAATCCACCATGCAAGATATCATCTATCATGATCTGTTCTAGCCATCATAAGATGTCTATCATGAGAGAAGATCAAGTTATTGTAAGATCGTCACCTTTCAATAACTTTAACAAATACAAGTGATAATCATTTGGAATTCGTCACTTCCTCATGATGTACACAGGGGGTAGGCCCATTAAAACATGATATCCACCATGCCTCAGCGCAGAGGGTAGAGACAAGGGATTTCACCTCTAACTTCTCTCACAGAGAAGAACTCATTGAGTAGATATCAATCTGTTGATCTTTTCATCCATGATTGCTTAAGATAACCTTGTTAGACTCCCTCTGAATCTGATTTCAATCTTTTGAGCTCCTCATCCAATGTTACCTTAGAAGAGTCAGACTCCCTCTGAATCTGATATCGATCTTCTTTTTCCTGCAAGAGCATCCCCATAAAAGATCAAGGCAAGTAGGTCTTATAATACGTATAGAAATACAAATAGATAAAGTAATACTCAAGGATAATAAATACTTATCTGCACATCAACATCCTTGACACAAGTTACTTCAATGAAGGTCCATATACATCAAATTAGAAAATACCTTCTTAGATTATTTGAAAGACATCTCCCCTTTCAATCATCTCCCCACTAAGGATGGTTCAAATGGGAATGTAACATTGGTTATTATTCTCCCCACAATGTAAAATTCCTACTCTTATATTGTTGAACAATGCTTATGTCTTCTTGTGAAATGACTTGATTGCTCCAAGAGAGGTGACACTCTATAATTAAAGATTGCTTTCTAGAAAGAGACCCTTCTTTGAATACGTGCTTCTTTGTTAATGCTTGACCACAATCATAACAAATTAATGTCTCTTTAATGAAAGCCGCTACAAGGTCTAACTAATCATTATGGAAATCGCTGTGTATACTTTGCAAATTCATCGTCCTCAACCTCTTACTAAACAATGCTTTTTCTTTTCTTTAATCAAGTCACTTTATTCAAATATCAGTGCATAAATTATGTCTTTAATGAATTGTCGTGTTCAGGAATGACATGGTTTTCAATATATAATCGCTGAAGTTTGCTTCTTAAAAAATCTGCTACAATTCACTTGACCTTATTCTTTGCACTTGGTGTGGACAAAAGTCTGCAACACAACTTCACTCATTGGATTTCACATAGAACCTTACACAATCAGTCATAACTTTTGAACCCGACACTTTCTCGCCAATCACTCCAGTGAGATTCTTTGAAATTTGTTTATCACCAACATATCCAAAATTCAGCAAAATCCAACGGTGTATTTGTGAGATATGGTTTCCGTATTGAGACTGTATTTTCTGAGACAGTCACACATTCTCCATCAACAAACTACTCTCTTACATTTGCAGCCTGGCTCTAATACCATGTTAATTTTGTGAGGATCACTGCAAATGTAATAGCACTCTTGATTGTATGTGTTTTTCAAAGGCAGCAATCTCTCTTATTTATATTGTGGATGAGACATGGATAGACATGTCCCTTCATGGGACATGTCTATTCATTAACACATACTCTTTTAATTAATATAATGACATATATATATATATAGTATTTCTATAGTCTTATTATATTAATCTCTCGAACACAATAATACTTTAGATATATATAAATTTATATCTCATATATAATGAATATATATATATTTACAATAGTATTGTCTCATAGGTTTATCCGACTGAAGCTACCAAACATCAACAATTTTCTACTAATCCACTTGGACACATTGGGCATTGATGATATGCCTCAATTACAAAATCTTCATCATCCTAAACTTATTCTTGGATGCTATTCAAGAATGCCATGCACCTCATCTAGATGGTTCAAGTGATCTTCCTAAGTCTTGATATAAATTAAAATGTCGCAAAAAAGTACCAACACAAATTTCTCAATTGTTTGATGAATACTTAGTCATACAAGACTGGAAAGTAGTAGGTGCATTTGTCAAATCAAAAGGCATGACCAAAAATTCACCGTCCATGATGACCTGAAAGTTAATTTTTGTACATTCTTTTCTCTCACCCCAATTTGATAGGTAGCTAATTTGAGATCAATATTGAAGAAGTTAATTTCTGCATGAAGCTCATTTATTGACTTATCAATTTGGGAATGGGGTATTGACTTTTAATTTTCTTCTTGTTGAGACCTTTGTAATCAATGCACATTCTCATTGTTCCATCCTTTGTAATATCTCATTCCGCAGCGTGGCGGGAATGAAACGTTTAGTCCATTTCATTACCATAGGCTAATTTTAGATTATTAGGTAGCAAATTAATATAATTAATTAAATTTGTCCAACAAAGTAAATTTATGGATAGCTTTATTTAATTGATTTCATAAAGTGACTTAAGTGAAAATTAAAAGGAAATATTAAAGGTCACTTTATCATAAGCAGGAATTCAAAAAGCCTTCGGGAATGTTCCAAGGGAAAATCTAAAAAGAGGAATTGGGAGCTCACTCTCTCATGCTTGTTTTCTATTTGTTTTTATTGTGAATTTTGGAGCTTCTTGTGGAGAAACACCCTAGGACGAAACCCTAAGGGAAATTGATTTCGATGGTGGAAGATCTACCCTAGCTGGTTGCAGGCAGAACAACATGGGTTTCATGTGTGGATTCATTGATTGAGAATTGATAAATTGTGAAGTCTTGCAGGAAGGAGATTTACAACAAAATTATAGAAGACATGGCTTGAAACTAACAAGTTCTGGGTGTTGAATTGTATGGTGGATTTTGAGCGATTGGCATCATTATGTGTGCTAGGTGTGAGCATCATCTTTGGCTGGACAACTAAATTTGCAGTTTTGACCAAGAGTTTATTGTTGCTGAGTGTGAGTTTATTTTTCTCTTTGTTGGGCGATACTATTTGAAGGTGGTGTGAATCTTCATAGTGTTGGCATGAGGATTGACATAGCTGCAGCAGGTTAGATGTCTAATTTTTGGAGTATTGAGGCAGATTGGTGGGTCGATTCTGGGAAATAAGCTGGGTGTTGAAGTTGAGGGCAGATGTGAGGGTCACCTTCAGCATTAACAGACATTACCTTGCCTTTGGCATGATTTTTGGACAAAAAAATCTAGGCACAACCCCTGTACAATTTGCTACCCATTCTGTGGTCAAGCAATGGGGCATGATGCGATCTTTGGGTACGTTCCTTGGACAAACGTGGCTAATCTGTGAGCTTAGACTTTACAGTCTATGTAATCTGATCTTGTTATATCAAATTTATGAATGAATATATTGTTGTTATCTATATCATATTGTATGAATCTGAAGTATAGTGTGAATGTTATATTGTTGTATGTGAAAACCATCCATTCCAGTACCACACAAAGTTTCAGATTAGAAAACACTTCTTTTCACATGCACACAAACTGTTTGACAAAATGCTGAATGAGAAAAATGCAAAATAATTGGTGAAAAATTTATTAAGGGTCTTTACATCCTGCTTAACCAGAAGTACAAAAGAAGCAAAGGGGCTAGAGCTCGGTTTGGTGTGCCCCATGTCCAAGAGCTCCTTGATTGTTCTGTCTCCTCCTTTTTCCTTTTGGGATCTGGATGACAATATTGAAACTGAGAATGAAGGGCACCAAAGACTCCAACAGCACAAATTCAACCATTCATCTTCAACACTTTAACTATTACATTCAATGGCTTTTTATAGCCATGCAACCTACAACTACTCAACAACTAACAATTAGTTAATAACTAATATTTTACTAAAGTGATTATTATATAATCACTTATATTATTGATTATTATTGAATAATCTAATTTAAACACTAACTTTAACACCCCACCCTTAGTGCTAACATATAAATTTTATTTTGGTGCTGCAGTATCAACAATTAGTCTACCTCAAATTTGCCCCTGTTCAATGAATTTTTTTGTTGGATGATGGTTTCTACCCATAATGTATCCAATAAGATGTACAAATACAAAATCTATTGCACCCTTATGCCTTCAAAATCTTTATACAAAATAAAATAACTAATTCAAATTGGTAGTTGCCAGTAACCATTGAAATACCTTTGTTTTCTGCATCAAACTGCAAATTAAATAATGGTAAGATTCTCAAATACTATCTAGGTTTTGTGCTCCTCAGAAACAACTTTCCAGAACATTTTAAATTTTGTTAACAAATGAGGAAGATATTGCAGTTTTAGTAAGACTGTTAACTGCCATTGAAAATCAGAACAATGTACCAATGATGAAATAGTGCCTAATGAGAACATGATTCCTCCTTTTCACAAATTGAATATCCTTCAAGGAGCAGCATAATAAATCCATACTAATATTTTTGTCAAACCCATCATGAACAAGGTGTTGAAATAGGGTTGACCAACATGTAATAATCATGATCTGCTCATAACCTCATTTATTTGGCTTAGAATGACTAGAAATGATCACCAAGAATTAGATGCCACCCAATTTGAATAAATAGTACCAATACCCTAGGCGCTTCAGCCTCTGTACCTCACTCTAGCCTTCCAAGCATCATGTATGATAGCTAATGGTCATGGTATGACCTCTCACACAGATTAATTTGCTAAATCTATCTTTTAGGACCTGCAAACTAAGTTACCGATTTGGGTGCAGATTCGGATGCAGATGCGAGATTCGGGTGCGTGGATGCATGAAATTTTTTTTTAGGGGATGCGGATGCATTTGGATGTGTGTGTGTGTGTGTATATATATATATATATATATATATATGCAAAGAAGTACAAGAAATATACAAACATAAATCATTTGATACTAAGAGTATGAATAATGATACTTCACCATTGATCAAGATTCAAGATATTTCATATTTGATAGTTCAACTTAAAACTTCATAAACACAAATATTCAAATTAAAAGAAGTTCAATAACTAATTACTCATGTTCAAGATTCCAATGCAATTTGAACTACAAAATCAAAACTTAGTTCATGATTCAATGTTCATCAATCAAGAGTCAAGACTCAAGATTCACTTATCAGATTTAGAATCATAAGGATTCTCAAGAAAATCCACATTCTCATCTTCTCCAACTGCTGCAAGTTCAAGATCATTTGAACCAAGAATGGTTCCACTTGCGCTAGATGCACCATGTGTCATGGTATCATCACCATCATCTGTGATTGTAGTAAGATCATGAAGCATTGCATCCAAGTTTGCACACTCAGGGGCTACATCCCAAAGCTTGGTTGACCCACCCTTGTATTCACTCTCGTTACGTGACAAAAGACGCAAGTTGGTATGAATGTAAACCAAGTCCTTAGCTTTCTTTGAGCCCAACTGGTTGCGCTTCACTGAATGGATATAGGAGTATGTACTCCAATTCCGTTTAGCAACAAAAGAACTTGCAACCTGGATAGTGTTCACAAAATTAAACATAAAAATGAAAAACAAATTAAAGAATGTTAAACACTAAATTGTAGAATACAAGTAGTAAACAAAAAACAAAAAAAAAACTTGTGAGAGGATCTTGATTGCAAGACCTTGTAGATGCTTGTATGGTTGATCATACATGTACCACCATGTGATAGCTCCCATTTTATATTGGTCCTTTATTGCAAATGGAGACATTTTTAAACTTGAAGCAAATAAGCCAAATTCTAGCCTCATTGTTTCATGCATTTCATCATCTGGGAAGAGTCTTGTAAAAGCTTTGTAGCACCCATTAGCAACTTCTTCATTTGCATATGGTGCAACTCTATTTGGCATACCAAGTACTTTCTCACTATAGTACCTCAGAGATAAGGCATATGCAAGGAGGTGCAATGGGGTAGTCATCTTCTCCCAACGATGATGAGTTATTGCTTTCACCTTATTGCATAAGGCTTCACATTTTGTGGGGTCACTCTCATGTTGTTGTATGGAAAATTTTACCTTCTCAACCATGGTGTCTATGCCATTATACACATCCCCCAAGCAAGGTGTATCTGTATCGGCAAAGAGGAGCATAGTCATGATAGGCTTGGTGAAATCCAAAACAAATTGCACACGAGCCCACCAACTGGCATCCAAGACCAAAGCCTTGACCTTTTGGGATCTTTTTGAATTCGAAGCCTTCCATAGACCCCACTGGTTAGAAATAACCATTTGGTTTAATGCCACTTGCACCTTGACAAGTCGTCTCATAACAATAGTATGAGATGCGAAATGGGTCTCAACAACCTAAGCAAGTTAACAATATGTTAATAAATGCAAAGACAAAGTTATATACAATTTGATAATTGAACATGAAGGTAAAATTTATTCAAATTAAATAAACAAATGAAATTTACTAATTACAATTTACCTTAAGCAGCTCCAATTTGGAGAATGATCTAAATATGGATTGTGACATGTGGTGGTTCATCACAAAGATTTGTATCTCCTCCCCCTCTTGGTAAATTTTCTTCACCTAATCTATTTGAGTGCCAATTTGTTGCATGATCAAGTTAAGGGAGTGTACAGTGCATGGATTCCAAGAAATATGGTCATACCGACCCTCAATCAAAGCACTTGCACCCCTACAATTTTTGGCATTGTCTTTAACCACCTGGACCACATTCTCACTACCCACCATCTCTATGGCCTCAATGAGAATTCTAGAAATGAATTGTGAATCCTTCACCTACCGTTCACAATCAACAACCCTAAAAAACATTGCCCCTTTGGGGGACATTGCAATCACATTAATCAATGACCGGTTTTTTGTATCTCTCCATTAATCAGACACAATAGTTATACCCAAAGTTTTTCAAGAATTTTTAATTGGCTGAAGAGCTCTCTCTATAGAAGTCCTCTCTTTTTGCAATAGAGTGGTACACACCTTTTCATACCTGGGACTTACGTAATCAACTGGGGCTTTATTGATGGCTTGCACCCTTTCCTTCCAATATGGTGATCTTACCAAGTTGAAAGGAAGACCATTGGTATAGAGGCAACATGCAATGGCTTCATCAACAAGCTCTCTTGCCTCCATTTTAAATGCGGTGTCCAATAGGCCTCTTTTGCGGGTGGTAATTTCTACTTCTTCCCCTTCCTCTCCCGGTACAGGTACTTGCAAGAATGGATGTTTGGAGGATACAATTGGTTCAGTGGGTTTTTGCATTTTGTTCTTTCCGGATGGAGGTTGATAAAAACTTTTTTTTTGATCTTTTAACCAAATTATCAGCAACTTCTTGTTCTTTTACAAATGAAGCTATTTGTGCATTAGACATCCCCTTCCCACCTGTGCCTTTGCACATTGCAAATCCTTTACTAACAGGGCCCATAAAATGAAGTTTGACTCGAGAATATGAGTTATTGAATGGTTTGCCTTTGTTACTTTGACAATAATTACACTTCCAAAGATATGAGCCACCTCTTAAAACCTATGATACTCTTGTGGTATGTCTCCATATAGGAGATCCTACATCAATTTTGAAATTATCGGCTCCTTGCCCTCCTACTGAACTTTGACTACCGGTGGCGGCCATTCTTGCACAATACAATCTAATTTCTTGCTATAATAAGAAATTAAATAAATTTAAATTAGAAAAAAAACTATGAACATAAAACTACTAAAATAGATAGCTAAACTTGTTTCTTTATTTCTTTTTAAAAAAAAATGAAAAAAACTTCAAAAATTTCTTCACAAACTTGAAAAAATTTAAAAATTCATCAAAATCTCAAAAAAAATTCATTAAAGGACTTGAGAATAGGACCAAATGCTTATCTTAGATGCTTAAAACTCCTTTGTGGAAGCTATCTCTTGCCCTACGAATGATCCTCTTCGAAAATAATCACCCTGTCTTCAAAATGTAAAAATAGAGACCAAATGAGAAGAGAGTCTAGCTGCAAACAAAATGAGATGAAGAATGGTTGAATGGCCTCTTTTAGGGCCGTTTTAGGGTTTAGGAGCAAAAACTAGAGTAAAAAATGGTTATTAGCACATGTTCTTTTAAAAAGTTAAGTGGCAAAAAAGTATAAAAATTCATTTTTCTGGGCATATGCCCATGGAGGCATTTCTGAAGTGCCTAGATGCCCTGTGGGTGCCACCCGGAAGCCACCATAGGCATCCACTCGCATCCGAATGCCTGTGGTGGCTTCCGGGTGGCACCCACAGGGCATCCGCCCCCGGATCCGCCTCCACAGGCATCCGCTTTCGGATCCGAGCTATACCAAGGCGCATCGGTATCTCAGCCTGCAAACAATGATTTGGTGCTAAAATAATAGGCATCAATAGAAGCCAAAAGTTCATACTTCGTAAAAAGTGGTACAATTAGGGCTGTAATATAATGGTTTGACAAACAACTTTATTTCCCTTAGTTACCTAGACAAACTCCATCAATCTTTGCCAAAGAACAAAAAACCATACTCCAAAATGTATGCAAGTTCAAAACACATTGAATACCTTCATGCCAAAACCCAAAATTGAAAATATTTTTGAAGAACAAAGGTGATTGTGAATAGAACCACTCCAAACTAGCTAGGGATTGTCTTTCGAATCCAAAATTAGTAATCCAATGAGGGTTTTGTGTCTTCAAATGATTCAAGGAAGAACACAAGTTCAATCTGGCAGCATAATACTATAGGAAATCTTTAGCCTCTGCAAATGAGATACCAAACCCTCTTTTATAGATTTTGAAGGGAAAAATGCAATTTGAATGTAATGTCCCCTTCCTAATTTTCCCTAGAATAACGATTGCAACAAGTTAGGGTTACATCGCACTGAATAAATCTTTCCTCAATTATACAATCTTGGATTTCAATCTTGCAATCATAAATAACTTATACAAATATACACATACACATATATATTCAATTAAGGTTAGTCAAGTTGCATTATATTCATAGAGTATAAACACATTGGGGGAAGAGACATGACAGGTCTGTTAGTACTATTTTAAATTTTTATCTTTATACTTTAGAGGGTTTGAAAAATGAGGTTCTTAGACCTAATTGTGAAGTATTGTGGCTAAAACCCTAGCTTGACCTAAGCTCTGTTATGTTTGAGTGTTACTTTTTGCTCATTAAACATTTCCTAATGACGCATGTGCAATACTGACCCCTTTAAAGTGAACGCTTCATGTGTTATGTCACTAGGTTGTCGAACGGGGTCCCCTTTTTAATATTTCCTTTAAAAGCCTAAGTTTTCTCGTTAAAATCTCCAAATGACTAACCTTTTAAAACTTGTGGCTGTCGTTAAATCTTAAGACTCTTGTTTGTCAGATTTTTTGACATGTGAATTAGCGACGGGTTGACATTTGTCTCAGTGGGCCCATCTTCGGAGTGGCGCTGGCAATTAAACAATGGAATGTATCAACAGTTGTCGTTATACCGTTGGACCAAGTTGATTACCTTTTAAACATTGCGGTTTAGCGACAGGCATCCGATTGAAAGTTTCTGAAATGACGGTGTTTTGACTTTCCTTCTTCCGTGGCAGTTTTCTCTTATTGACACTTGTCCTAGATGACGTTGAAAGTGGGGTCAGTTTTCTCGGAAAGTTAAAGCTCGAGTAGATCTTGTGGTTGTCGGTATACCGCTGGGGTAAGATGCATGATGTTTAAGGCTTGCGGTATAGCGACGACCATTCGATCTTGTTTGTAAGATGTGGACCGAAAAGTGGGTCCTCAGTCGCCAGGTCACACTGACATGTTTGTTTTTGATTGGTCGAAAGTAAGAGATGACCAGTCGGCTGTCAGTATGTTTGACACTGAGGAAGAAGTTAGGGTTTCCGCCTGCTGATTTATGAAACGTGGTAGTTTTTGATTTGATGAAAGGTTCGTAAAGTAAAAGTGGGACTGAAGTTTTCAAATTTGTGATGATCGTCCGATTAAGTTGCATCAACGGTTGTCGCTATGTCTCAACCAAGCAATCCTGACATTTTCTGACATGCGATTTAGTGACAACGTGACACTTGTCCGCCCCGATCAAAGCCTAAGATAAGTTATAGTTTTCTGCACATGCTATTTTTAAGTGTTCTCATTGGTCGAGAACTAATCTAGGGAAAAGTAACATAGGGTTACGCTAATGAACTTGTTAACCATCCGATGCGCCGAAAAGTAAAGAGGATCGACAGTTCAAATTTGAATTTTTGCTCTGTGACGTTGCTTGCGTCCTGTGAACGTTGAGGCTGCCAGTTCTCAGTAATGGCGAACTTAATGAGTTTTGTGCGGATGAATTGTAAACGGTTGGCAAATTATTATATACCCTGATTTGATTATTGAAGATTTTACCTCTTTCAAAATATTTTGGCGAACGACACTGGTTTTTTCTCTCAGGGACGATATCAAGCAAAGTGTTTCAAACGTCTGGTAGGCAAAATTTCTAACTTGGAAAGTGCTCGAAGTTTTAAGGAAAAGAAGTGCGAAAGGTTTGTTGTTTTTGATTATTGATTACTTGGTAATATTTAGGGTTTTCTCTGGTATTCGCGCATTGTTTTGAAAGCCCTAGTTAAGATGCCGCCAAAGAGGGAGTTGTCCGGGAAGACAGAGTATAAAAATAGAGGTGTTTTTGAAGACTTGATGCAATTGCTCCCGCATTCAGATAATGGGGCAGCAAGACTGAAGGAATTAGTCCCAAGAAACCCTAGGGATTATGTAAATGATGGGCTCCATGATAGAGGAAATTGGATGAGGGATGCTAGGGTGGGGAATGATCACAATGGTCTTGTTTTGTTCAGGTGAGCGTATTCACAGAGAAATTCATGTGCCCCCCTTAGTAATATTTGACAATTTGATATAGGGAAGTTGGTTGTCCCTAGAGTATTTATGGATGCAGAGTTGCTAATTCAAATTGCTAAGTGTTATGATCCTGTGACTAGATGTGTCAAGGACATAAATGGAAATGACTTGATTAGTATTATAGAAGATGAAATCAGGGAGGTTTTCTCATTGAATGACCCTTCTGTTGGGTTAGAAAAGATAGATTTTAATGAGTTCACTGAAATATATGAAGCACAAAGGGATTATTTAAGGACAGGGCCCTTAGGGGAATTTCTGGACCAAATTGGATCAATGTGTCATTAGCCCAAGTACACCTGAGCCTTTCAGGTTGGATTTGTTCAGTAGACGTCCACAAGGTTTTTACAAATCTTTAACTCTAATCTTGGGGCATGATGAGGCCACTCACATGCCTATTCCCTATATGTTTATGATGGTGCAGTCTCTACATCCCCAGTTGGCACTAATTTTTGACTTTGCTTCTCACCTGGCTGACCTAATCCATGAGGGACTAATGGGAATAAAAAATATGAAGGTTAATAGACCCTTTGGGTGGTATTCTATGTTGATGCATATATTCTTATACAAAGGTGAACATTTTTTCAGTTCAACAGTTAACATTGTCAAAGAGAGGAATGGGGAAACTCTCCCAGTTCAGCTATGGACCACAATTTTGTCATGGGATAGAACTGATGCTAGTTTCATTGTGTTTGACAGAGATTTTGCCTCAAGGCTTAGGACATTGTTGTTTTTTGACAATCCAAGGATCCCAAGGGAATTATTAAGGTTGATTAGGCCTAAGGAGTATTGTCAAGATATTACCATAGTTCATAATTTCGGTGACATAATTTTGTATCCAGTTTCCACAGTCTTTAGGGTATATGGTTGCTAGAAGGCACCATACATTTTGCCTTACCAGGTTCCATTAAAGTTAGGATATGCAGAGATCTTGAGGCAGATTGGTGACTTGCAAGAAACAACCCTCACTGGTAAAGGAAGGGGAACCTTCTTCCCAGATATCACACTTGCACACCAATATTTTATTACTAAAGGAGGATGGGTGCATTTAAACCAAGTCTTGCAGCCCTACAGGATGCCTACAGCTACGGTTAGATGTGCAGACACTAAAGGTTTTTTGTCAGGAATGTTTAGGGAGAAGATAAGGTGTGCTCTTATGGAGCACCAATTCAATTTTCCTGAGGACATAATAAGGAATGAGTTTGATCTCCAAACTCAAGAGATTAAGAAGGAAAAGTGGGTGATCTATAGGAAGACTGTAGATTTTGTTAGGAATTTTGATAAAACTTATGACCCACTGAAGATTTTTGAGCCGTGGGCTAGAAAGGTAGACGCTCTTATGGAGCATTTTGAAGGGATCATGCATGCAGTAAATGAGAAGAGAATCATGGTAAGCAAGACAGATCCTGAAAGAGCTAGGAGAATTCTAAGTCAGCCTGGATATATAAAATTAACCCCAAAGGGAACCTATACTGTGCAACAAAGAAAGGGATACAATGTTCTTCTCCCAGCCCAGCAAAGGGATGTGAATCTTCCATCTACTTCTAAGGGGAAGAGACTTGTGGATGACCCAGTAGCACAAGAACCCTCCCCAAAGAGGCAGAGAAGGGAGGAGTCAAGACCTGAGGAGGAGGTATATTCTCCTTCTCAGTCCCCCTTACAGTTAGATGAATATGGGGTTGCTGACCAGCTGGTATAGATGAGAAATGAGGGAAACATTATTGTTTCCAATGATGAATTACAGGTGGGAATGCCAGAGGCACCCAAGGAGGTAGCAATGGATCTCACTATTGCAGAGTTTGAGGGTAAGCAAATTGACCCTATTTTGAAACAGGCTAGTGATTCTTTTGTTGCTGATGACAAGTTTGTGAGGAATAGGGCATTCTTTCAATTTTTATGGAGGATGAAAATAAATCAGTTTAAAGAGATTTGTGAAAAGAAAAAAGAGGAGTTCCTTGATAGGGACATAATTGAAATTGAAAATGAAACCAAGGGAGAAATGGTGAAACAATTTGAAAGGATCACCCCTTAGGAGGGAAGGGCCATGATCCACATTGCAGAAGTTTTGATTCTTCCTAAGTGGGACATTGTAGATGCAATAATTTTTTATCAAATTAGGAAGAGCAAGGTAAAGACCCTTATTACTGCAGAACAAGCACAACAGGCTGCAAGGGGTATCACATTTTCTAATGATCATGCCGCTCTGGTTATGTGGTCCCTTAAGAGGGAAGAAAATAAAGGGAAGAGAGAAGTTCTCTCTTCAGAGTATACTGGAAATTTACTAGTGCAACGAGTAGGTGAGACTTCAGGTGTTGAAGCCTCAAACATCATTTTGGAGACTGCCAAGTTTAATGTAAAGGTGGCAGAAAAGGATGCACAAGAGAAGGAAGAGCTAAGGATTAAGTTTAAAACTATCCTTAAGTCCTATAATGAGCTCAAAGTAGAACTGATCCAAAAGGACAAATTGATTGCAGAATTGTCAGGTTCACAAGATCAAAGGTCACCCCAGTTGATGATAGCTGATAGGCCTGCAGTGGCTTCTTCATCAAGTCCTATCATTGAGTTTCCACCATCACCGTTCCCAGAGACAAATATAGATGCAAGGGTCAGCTGGGAAAAGCAACAATTGCTTGAAGAAACAAGTCATTTCAGAAGAAAAAGGGCAGAGTTGGACAAGTTGAGGGAAGAGCATTTGAAAGATAAAAGCTTGTTAGAGTAGAGATATGAGGAAAAGGTTACAGAGGCCGTGATGCAATTTGCTACCAATCTGAATCCCACAATTCTGTTTGACCATGCTAGGAGATTAAAGATATTGCTTACATCATTGGACAAGCATAAGGAGGAGTTAGGGCCAATTTTTGATAGATGGATTAAGAGATCCCCAAATGTAAGGTTATTCAAATGGTTGTCTAAGGCTCAAGTTGATCCTGACCCATTAATCAAACCATTGCATCAAAGTGTGAAGAAGCTTGTGGAGCATAGTATCTTTTTTAATGATTTTGAGAGAAAGTCCAATTTATTGAAAAAGGAATTGACACTCCCTTGCTGTGATTTAATCCCGGGAGTTTTCAAGAAAAATGGTGAACTAAAGGAGTTAATCAAGTGGAGAGCACAAATAGATGATGATTTTTCTGCTAGAATGACTAGCATTTTAACGTTGGAGAATACCTTGTTTTTCATACACACTATTGAGACATTAATTTTTGCTAGGTCCAAGTTTGATTTTATTCAGCGAGAAATCAGTCAGCTGGAGGACAAGTGGGAACAGTTATCCGGCAAAGGTGCAGAGTATGCAAATTTTGATTTCCCAAGTGAGGAGGTGTACAACAGATGGAGGTACCAGTACATACCTAATGCAGAAAAAGTAGATGTTTCGCCTACTTCTTGAGCCGGGCAAAAGCTGCAACTTTTTGAATCTTAAAAAGTTGTTGAGATATAAAGAGGTATTTATTGCAGGGATGACAACAAAGAGATGGCGATCAGATTTGCTTGAGGAAACCAAGGAAAGAATTGAAGACATAAAACAAGGCGGCTATTTGCAAATATCTCTCCAAATCTAATCAATGCATTTATTGTAAACCCAGTAGGGTTGTAAAGTTTTTAGGTTAAAATTTTGTAAACCCTAGAATGATTAGTAGCTTGTTGCATCTCCTTGTATATAAAGGATTTTCCACGATCATTCTAGGCATTGAGAGTTTTAGGTGTTAGGAATACACAAATTTTGAAACCCTAACCCTCAGTCGAGGATTGTAATATTTTGTATCATTTCTTATCAAGTAAAAGAGAAGAAGTACAGGTTGCTGTTATTGTCTTGCAAGCTTGTTGTTCAGAATATACTATATACAAACGATCAAAGGTTATACTTAATACAAATCTCAAATCTTTGTCTCTCCTTTGTGTTCATTCTGTGAATCTTTAAATCTTTCAGAGATTTATATATATATGTATTTTGCTTTGAGTTCTGATCTAGGGTTGGATTAAATATTGCTCAAAGTGGAATATATGTTCATTAAATTTATATGAAGGATTCTCATAAGTAGGAAAGAGTTGGGGTATTTTTGTTTATGTTCAAAGACCATTTCTTCTTGGAATATCTTTGTATTCATCCTATTTCTGGTGTTGTAAGCCCAATTGATAAGGCATTGGCCTGTATGGACCTATCATTGTTTTATAAGGAATGATCAAGATCATTATAATTAGAAATATATCTATACCAGTCGTTTTACTTTTATTTTATTTATATAGTTGTCCTACCTAGTAATGGAGAGTCAATGAATAATAGGTTGTTATTTAGTACTTTCTCACTGATATCTGTTGTTAGATCCATTATTAAGTCAAGAACATGATTATATCTATTGGATCAGGTGTACCCGCCTTGGTTTTGTAGAGCCAAAAGTGAAGAGGGCAGTCTTGTCCCTATAGTTGGTCCAGTTACTTATAGATTTCTCACATTTGGAATTAACCCCTTCTTAATATCAGTCATAAGTATATTGGTGTCTCTTGGAGTGTAAAATCTTGTGAAGAACCAACAGGGTCCACCCAAAGCCATTTTTACACCAAGCCTAGGAGTGGATGTCTACCACAACCCTCTACTTGGCGGCTTGTACTTGCTTTCCTTGCCCATGTCTCATCTCCTTACAGACAGTTGCCATCTTGTAGAGTTGGGAGGAGGTCATAAGAGATTAGTTGACTCTGTAATTGCCTTCTTTGTCCTAGGCTGCAATGGTCCTCCTAGGATGGCTTGCTTACAAGCTCGCTCGCCATTCTTCTCTTACAATTCAAGCCCTCTCTAGCAAGGTGGATTTCATACAATATGTATATCTATTTTCTATTGCCATCTTGTGGAATTGGATAGAGGTTGTAAGCGGTTACTTGACTCTGTAAGGGCTTTCTTTGTCCTAGGCTGCAATGGTCTTTCTAGGAGGACCAACTTACGAGCCCCCTTGCCATCCTTCTCTTACACCTCAGACCCTTCCTATGAGGTGGGTTGCAGACAATCGAGCACATCCTGTATTCTACTATGAGCATTCATTTAAGCATCATCTAATATTCATATGCACATAGATATAATTATACCACAATTACTTGTAAGAAGGAAGGATGCTGAAGATGGCTGATCTGAAGATAATTTCTTGGTTGTAAATGCGTTTCAATAACTATGAATCGATCTAGTCCTTTTGTGTGCTCTTTGTTTGCTTAGATAATCCTTGATGACTATATTTACTAATGCAAGGGATTGCTGATGATCTGCTCATGCCTTATACTCTGATTTGCCTTTAATGAGTACCAATTGCTGATTGAGGACTGAACATTTATCCCTTCATTCGCAGCACAATATATCCCTTTCAATGCTTGGAATGAATTCTCCTTTATACTTTATTGGTGGAAGAGTCACCACCTTTCATAAGGATTGAGTCACCTTTTTTCATTGCTGCCTTTTGAGAATAATATATTATTCCCTAAATTGATCTCCCTTGGATTTTCTCCTCAAATTGAACCTTCTCCCCTTAATATCTTCCAATGTGAGGGAGAGTCACACCTCTTCATGATGTTTGCCCCTTTGCAATGGTCACAACCTTTCATAGTCACCACCCTTTGAAAGAGTCACAACCCTTCATAATTATAACCCTTCACAATTACAACCCTTTGAAAGAGTTACAACCTTTCATTGTTGCTGCCCTTTGAAAGAGTCACTTTCTTATTTTCTTCTCATTCCTTTCTTCTTCCATTAATCTGTGATATCCCTAATTTCAAACTATTTGCAGTCTACATAAATAAATAAAGGTTGTGACAAGGAGTGGCAGACCTTGTCTCTTGTACATAAGTTGTATGTCATATTTAGAAATAAATGAACCATAGTAGGGTTCCTGATTATACGATGATCGATGTACTTAGTCAATCACCAGGACATTGAAACTCCTTGCAGCCAGTATTGTTATGATACTATCTAATTGTGATCAATAATTCAATCACTCTTAAACAGTAACACAACCATGCTGACTTCATGAAAGACTGGTGTCATGATGGTCGGCTAGGCCCACCTGTCATCACGTAACCAGCTTCATGTTTGCATCTAGTAGCCATAAATGGCATTCATATTCCATCCCTTTCACATCTTGGCAGTGTATTTCCATGCCTCAGTCATACTCCAATTACTAGTTAGCCATAGCAATTACCAGGAAACCATGAAGTCTTATAAATAAGACGGTTTCCTTAATAATTGAATAGAGATAATCAGCGATACCACAGAATTGGTATCAATCCCATTGCTTCATTATCCAGCCATTACACTGTTATGCCTCAATTGCATTATTCATCCATATTGCATCTCATCATGCACAACCATATCTCATATTCCATGTTCTTATTTGTACCCTTAACCAAACGGCTAATAGCAATTATTAATAAAGTCAGATTGGGATTGATGACTTAAATCTCTTGATTAATCAACTAAGCAAGTCGATATGTAAACCCAGATTACAATTAAGAAATACATTGGTTATGAATTAACAAACATAACCAAAGAGGCACATGATCGAATGATGAGACGTGTCTCATCCTCACATCTTTTCCTTTAATCCAATGCAAGTATATAAAGTGTATCAACTTATCTTTGGAAGGCATCGAAGACATTATATCTTATTTATTTATATTCCAATATCTGCTCTGTTTAGAGCAATTTGCCTTTACAGTATACCTGATACAAGCACAAAAAGAATCAATCAGGGACGTCATCCATTCCATTGCATATAATTATTGAAAGATCAGGCACAACAATGATATTGCTGCAAGAACAAGCACATATGTCAGAGACGACAACCCAAATCGATTGAAGCAATAGTGCTATAACACTGCATATAATATAGTGGCATATTCAGAGATCGCAGCATTAGTTATAGATTGCATATTTATATTGTAAATCAGAAACAACATTATCGATCTGTTACTATCAGTAATAGAATACAATTTCAGATTGTATAAATTCATTGCCATTATCATATCACATATTGGGAACTTTATAATATCAGTTCAGTCATTATTGGATCACTGTTATTGCATTTATTATCAGGAAATGCATATTGTTTACATTATCTTCCATTACTTGCTTTATATATTTTCAATTGACATGGTAAGGAAAGGCAATTGGTGTAACAGTCCCAACATTCTCTTATAGCCAAAAAGTGGACTTTACATAATTCCTATGCTCTCCTCTTTTTTCTTCCTCCATATCCCCTTTCAAATGAACTCTCTGTCCTTTTATATCATATCTTGAGGGAGTCAAAACTCTTCATTATGTATGTCTTGACCTTTAATCAACTTAATCAACTTGTAATTTTATGATATTATTTATTATTATTATATATCTATTTATTTATTTTTATATTTTAATTTTATTATTTTTTTTGATCAGTGAAAATATAATAGCAAAAGTACATAACATATATGCTGCTTATATCCAAAATGGTTTTCTTGCCAACCATTTACTCCTATCCAAACCCGCTACTAATTCATAGACAAAAAACCTTCTACACTGCCCATCCTATCAACCTTGCACTATTCTGGACTCTTTACATCCCAACTGCAAACATTTACAAAAATATCTCAAAATGCCATGATAATGGCCAAAATCACTACTAACTGAACTTCCTGAGACTAGCAAATAACAATATTAATGCAAATTACAAAAAATGAAACATCCAAAAAGGGCATTCAGCGGGGGTAAACAACTTTCTTTCCTTTCTTCACCACCTTTGTCATTTGCACTGGGCTGTTGAACCAAAAGTCACTGGGTTCATAGATCTGCTCCAACCCTCCTTGCTTGTTCGCCTTTGCCTCTATGCGGCTCAAAACCTCCCACTTGTGCAAGAATTCCAAGAGTGACTCCCATCCCACCTGAGCTTCCATTCAATGTTCCTCCTTTGAGCTCTTCAGACTCCAGACTATAAAGAGTCGAAGATCACCCTCACTGTCTCTCCAATCACCTTCTTCATCTTTGATTCCCTTCTTCGGAATTGTCTTTGCCAACATTGCTTTTAATCCAAACACCCATTCTTCATCAACACACTCCCGCATCACCCATTGCACTTCCATTTTGGTTCCCAATTCCAATGCCTAGGCCAAGAACATCAAAACAATGTCGGCATTCACCTGGTAACAATGTTTAGTTTTCAAAAATCCCTCTTTAAAGAGGATTTCCCATATTTGCAAGAAAATGGATTCATAAGTTTTAAAGAATCCCTTCAACCTTTTCTTTGAAATGTTGCCCAGGAACACTAGTTGCTGTATCACTGTAAGCATTGTGAAATTTGCCACCATGATTCTGTCCACCCTTTCTCCGCTCTATCCTCACTCTTCTAGAACTCTCTTTGCTTAAATTATATGTGGAGTGTCCCAATTTAAAGTTATTCAGCTTAGGAATGAAATTCTCACTTTAATGCCCTCTGCACTAGTTGTCCCATCGACCTTTAAAACACTCTCCAAAATGATGACAAGCTCACGTTCGCGGCGTACTCCTAGTGTTTTCGATCCACCCCAAATCTTCACACTTTTCCAAAAAATCTGCATTTGTATCTTCATTAAATGACATCGCCCACTTGGATAGGGTGTCCAACACTTCATTCCTTGATCAATATATTCATTCCTTGATCAATATATGTGCAAGACTTTAAAAGCATGAAATGCATTTAGCAAATTACAAGTAATTTCAATAAATTTATTTAAATTCCACACAAGCGCCTTTCCTTTGATTAATGCATTCACTATTATCATCGAATCTCCTTCCAAATGTAGTTTTTCCACTTCAAGTGCTTCCTGTGCTTCTACAAGATTATTTGTTCCTTTGTTGAGCTTTTTTGCTCCTATAATGATTATATTTCCCTTGGGTTCTCTTGCTACAAATCTTGCACTAGATGGTCCCGGGTCCCCCCTTGATGCCCCGTCAAATTTCACCTTGATCCAACCTTCCTCCAGACATTCCCACTTCGCTATTTTAGTCTCTGTATATTTTAATTTAATTTTATTATTAGTTTTTATTAAATCCTATTTCAAAAAAGGGGACACTATAGTACTCCACTTCTCAAAATTGCTTTTCCTTAAGCAATGCCAATTTTTGTACAAATCTTTCAATTTGAGTAGCTTCTACTACACAATTTTGATTTTAGTCAATGTATTGAGAATTTGCAAGGTTTAAAATTTTAAGACAATTCAGACACCCGACCAATAATGATGGTCGACCAACAAATATGAATGTTAAATGCCTTTAATCTACTCTCAAGTAGTTGTGCCAAGTGGAGTATATGAATCACCACCAATGAAGTCCCAAAACCACACTAGCCACTAGAGTAAATCAACCTGTGCAAATGAACCCTCTTGTGATGAGCCTATCCGGCTCTTCTGAAATTATTCTTAGTAATTTGTAATATTCACAATTTTATATCTCAATTGTTTAACAAAATAAGCTTCAATAATAATTTCATCAAATTAATAAATAGTGTATAACAAATGTAATTTCCTCCCAAAATTCATATAAGTCTTAATCAAATCCAGATAACACAATGGGAAATTATTGATTCAAATTTGGCACCTGTTATTTATTGTGAATCAGCAGTTGCAAAGAAATTCTGGAAATTAGCTTGATGTAGTAGACTATACTCACGTAGTCACCTCAGCAAATAACAGCAATACCACCTCAAACTCCCACGGCAAGCTCCAGCAGTCACATGAAATGACTGGGAAGTATCATGACTGAACTGCAGCAAGGTACGAGCCTAGAAAAAATTCAAAACGGCTCCTTCCACACAGTCACGTGAGCAGTTTGTCAAAAATCGTGGCTGGCAAACAATCTTAAAGGTGTCCAGGCAGTTACAGCACCCGCATAGTAGTGTGCAGCTCCCTAGTGGTCACGTCAATAGGAGTTGGAGACGTGGCAGCTCCCTTGACAATTCATGCCACCAGCAGTAATATTATATGGCTTCCACGTGGGATATGAAAGTCACAAATTTCCAACGCAAGGGTCTCTAAATGTGTCACATGCCCTGTTTCCTTGTGTATTTTGCACACAATCCTTAATTGCAGCACCAACAACAGTCACAGCACAAATCCCAAGGAAAAACGAACCTTAATAAATATAAATCGAATTCTTTGAATGTAATTCGATCAAGCTTGTAGAATAAGAAGAAATTCACCAGAATAACTTCAGCCTATAGAATAACTTCATACAAATGCAATATACCTCAGCACTGGATTCAATCCGGAATCAGAACGAGCTCTCTCTTGGATGTAGACCAAACTCGACAAATCTCAGAAGAACTCTCTCCAAAAGTTGAAGACCGAGCTCAAACCCTAGCTTCCAAAGCCAAGCAGAATTCTCTCACAAACAAAATATCAAATAATCAATCGGGTAAATGAAAGTGCTTTTTCGAGTTGTACTTATAGCTTTTTCGGAAAAAACACAATTTCACTTTTTTAATATAAAAGGCTTTTAAATGATAATTTCACTTTATAACAATAAAGTTATAAAGTACTTAAGTCATTAAATTAAAATTCTTTAATTTAATAATGATATCTTTAAAAACAAAGCCACTGAATTTTGCTAACTGAAACAAACTCATTTCCGACACCAGAGCCCAAACGCCAACTACCCTGCCGGAAATAACCCACTGCCAAAATAGCCAGCTGCTAAAAATAGACTTACTATAAATAGTAAGTCTCTCAAACTAGAGATTCCCTGAAGCTCGATTCTTGAAACATCTGACACTCTGTGCAGACACCTTGCTAATCTTGGCCATACCCAAAATACCACTTACTAAAAATAGTAAGTCGACCGAATTGACCCGAACGAAGAGCAGACCTGATAAATTGAATCTCCAGAATGGAATCCCAACACTGGCTCTGACATCTGACCCCCTCTAATCACCCGATTAGCTTGCGAGGGTCGCCAAACCAAGCTAATCCCAAAGGCCTAAAAAACGGGGACATTGCACCTCCACACCTTGAGCATGCATTCAAAATGATGCCTAGTTCTAGAGTGATTTATTTCAATGCCTAGCAAATCAAATCTCAGCATTCAACAAATGACGAAATCAATTGCCCAACAATTAATAAGGGCATCCAATATTACTTTTCAACACCTGACAATTGATAAGGGCATCCAATATCAATTTTCAGCACCCAAAAACAAACAATTACTGAGGACATATAGATGAAGCCTTAATTGTTCATAAAGTTGAAGTCTCACTTCGAAACCATCTTCGTCTTCTCAATAAAAATCTACCATTATCTTAACAATTTTTCTTTCCTGAAAAGGCTTTGGTATCAATGCATTTCCATTATACTTTGCCACAAATCAAATGTCAATCATACCTGCGAATTCTCTTTTTCCTACAACATGTAACTCTGATTGAGCCACAACATATTAACTAGGGAGGATCTTTCACCATCGTGATCAATCTTGTTTGA
This sequence comes from Chamaecyparis obtusa, assembly GCA_027943335.1. Lineage (NCBI taxonomy): Eukaryota > Viridiplantae > Streptophyta > Pinopsida > Cupressales > Cupressaceae > Chamaecyparis > Chamaecyparis obtusa. The sequence goes on along the minus strand of BSBK01000066.1, from coordinate 1,166,776 downwards.
GAGGGTTTTAATCCTCAAAAAAGATGAGATGAACCAAGTTCAATCCCACAATGCCACAACGATTTCACTAAAGGAAGATAATCCAAATGAGCTCACTAAACCTTCTTTCATACTTTTCTTGTAGAAATTCTCTTTTAATGAAATAACTCCTTTTTGCTCCAAAGACCTTGTTTATGAAATAATAAATATATTTGATGTGCAAGGTCCCCCTTTAATGCGTTCATGATTTTTGATTCTCTTGTCAATGAGCTATTACACTAAGGCATTTTTAAAATTATTTTATAAAACTAAGCAACCTTAGTGAAATAATTAAACCAAAGCTCAATAATTCACCTGAGTTGTAGAAACTGTAGAACAACATTGGAATCAAAATTTGATAGTAGTGGAAGGATATTGATGATGAATAATGGAAATTGATTTTGATTGGGTGACTATAAATAAATGTTGTCTTGAAGAATTTGTAAGAGCCCCTGTTGGCTCTAACTCCAAACACCTTGGTGACTAATAGATTCCTTTGGGTTTTGCAATGAAAAATCTCTTGTTTTATGTTTTTACGAAATATATGCTTTTTGAGTATTTTCAAATGCAATAGATAATGATGCAAAGGAAAAATTACAACTAGAAACATTTATTAATTCTAAAAAATTAGCACTTTAACTAGTTGATCTATTTTATTGAAATGAAGTTCAGAATTGTAACATGCATACCTGTAGATGACGATATTATTTACTTCAGAACTTCTGGAAAAAGAATAACAGTACAGCTGAGTATAAAAAAGCTTCTCAATGTTTGGATTTGTTGCTGTTGAATTCCCTGATAATGCTAAATCAAGAAACGCCCTCATTTATTAGCTATAACTCATTATGCTGAAGGCGACTTATGATAACAGTTTCTGCTGCTCATTCTACTGCTGGAAATGGTAGAAAATCTTGTTGTATGGCCTAGAAACAATTTCCAGCAGACACCTAAACAGTCCCAATGAAAGCTCAATCAGCCACACTGAAACTCTGTGCAAATACTAAAAATCTTCTTCACCAATAAGCTCGATTTCGGCCTCTGTGTGAAGCCAAACCAAAAGGCAATCTTCAGATGGTATTGCACAACCTCAGACTGCAAATCACTGAAGCAACTATGCTCTCCAATGAAGAAAATCGCAGAAACCCTCGCTTGGTCTCCAAGCTCATGAGAAAAATGAAAAGATAAAATGCCAAAAAGAACGAGTAATGATTTATTTGAGGAGGAATTTATTAATCCTCTTTAGGGTTTGATTTCCCATAAAAAAACATATTAATAATATTTAAAAAAAAAATTGTTTCATTAACTTAGGGAATCATTTAATATTTCATTAAATGTGGCATATAATATTAATTCCAGAAATGGCCCCCTTTTGATGATAGCTTGACCCTCAATTATAAGTTAAGTTATAACTTTATAATAAGCCCTTTTATAATTTAATATCATTTTGGCCACTTAAATTTTAATAACTCCCCAACTACTTATTATTTCACTCTGTTGTCTGAATTGGGAGTCAACATTGCCAATCCCCATGTGACCAAGTGCTTTGCTAAAAATAGAAAGGGTCCTTCTCGATCAACCCAAGACTTACTATAAATAGTAAGTCCCTGAAATTGAGCCAATTGATGAATGAGTTAATCATTGTGCATACCATGAGTCTGGGTACCTCTGCCAAAAATAGCTCTAACCATAATTTGACTTACTATAAATAGTAAGTCGCAAACTGGAAGCTCCGTCAATGTCACCACGATTCCATATTGTTAGCAAACTGCCTAGGTGCCCTGCTAAAGATAGAAACTCTGACTTACCCAAAATAGACACTTACTAAAGTGTGCCGATCTGACTCAAATGAAGAGAATCCTGAGCATCCCTGACCTCGGGAGTGAGAATTGGCCTCCAATTCTTCTAACTGGACCCTCTGAACAACTCCATTAGCCTATGAGGGTTAGGAAATAGGCTAATCCTCATAAAGATGACACTCACGAAAAAGGGGACATTAGTCCGCCCTTCCTGAAGTTGCTTGTCCCCAAGCAATCTTAGAAACTAAAAACGCATAAATTCATTGGATCCCAAGGGTAGAGTCATTTAATGTCCCTGTGATCACCAACTAGCTCTTGTAACACTAACACGAGAATAACTGACAGAACCTTCCAAACTGAATCAAATCGGGTTGTAGATGTCGCAGGAGTGATTATCTCATATGGAAGCAACTTGAAAGGCTAATAAAGCTTGCTTCCCAGAATTGCGCAAGGTGAACTGTCATACACTTTGTCTGACCCATGCACAACTAAACTGTGCATCTGAAAGAGATCATGCCCATGAGGAACAAAGGAAAAATAGTAGGCACCCCTCACTGTGTAAACTCCTAAAAACTCTTCAGTGAGCTCTATCTGAAATCTTGATGCACTAGAAGGATCCCAAACTCTGAACAAAAGCCTGCCAAGAAGAACATCCCGAAACTTCTACTGCTCAACACTGAACTCAACTTCACCATTCCCAAAGTGGTGAAGCCAATTGATGAGACCCGCCCGAATTGTAGTGCTAACCCTGTCATCACTTGGGTCCGAAAGCACACTGAACTCACATCCATTCCTACTATAGAGATTAGAACATCCAAAGGCATTTGTAACACTACCACTATCTCCATCCTCTACTAGGCTCCTATGGATGTGCTGCCTCTGCAAGTAATCCAACTCGCAGTCACTGATCCCATCTATAACAAATGGCAAATATCCATCCCACAAAGGATGGTATAACCTTAGAACCAATCCACATTGATGCATCATCATGAAATCCTCTGTGTGTGGATCTGAGAAGTTGTGATGAGTACTCCTTATGCAGTCATGATAAAAAGCTCTCCCCTCGGTCAATCACTGACTGTCATAGTGCTGAATAAAAGTTCTGTCATTTGACTCATCACCAAAAACTCCCGTAGTGGATGTAACCATAAGAGAATCTGATGTGACATGTGGTTCTCTGCTACTGTCAATAGATGCACCGATCTCAACTATATCAACTGCACATGTAATTGTGATAACAATAGCTACATCCTCAACTGACTCACAAGTATAACCCATGAGTTTAAGGTCATCGCCAAAGGTCACTGTAGAGAACTACACTATGCCTGTAGTTGGTGAAGACTGTGCTCGACTCAAGTCCAAGGTAAGCTCCTCAATCTGACTGAAACTCATGAAAGGCCAACTGTGCTCTCTCCAATGAATCCCTAGTCACTCCCAACTCATGGGTGAGATCATCCACCTCATCTTCCTTTCTCCTCAGCGCATCATAGCAAGTGCAACCCCACTCAAGAAGGTAGTCTCTATCAGCTAATAACTGCAAATAATTATATTTCATTATCTTGATGGCTTCTCGAAGTGTATGAAACTCTGCAAGGGAAAGACTACCATCATAATGCTCATCAGTCACAGGAGTGCTCCAACCGTAGGTAGCCAACATCTGGTGATTAGCATCAAAATGCTCAATGGTTGTGGCAATCTGATTGTCATTCACCTTTAGTTGCCTGACCAACTAATGTCTCTAAAATTCATGGCACTCATGCAAGCTCTCAGAATCAAAATCTGCACTATGAAAGGATGTTGTATCCGCAACGCTCACCTCGTGATCAACATCATGTGTGCTATCATCAATGCACACATCATCAACCAAGGTACTGCTATTATGTACCTCGAAAGCTGGCTCAACTGGTAATTAGAAAGCTGTTGTTTTGACCATCGCTACGCCCACTTTCGCTTCCAATGTTATTGTAGGTTCCTGTAAGCCACGATCCTTGGACCTATTACCAAAAGATGATTTTTCTGATTCATTTTCCCAGGTCTGATTTATGAAATCGGGTTTTCTTTGGCCTACATTTGCATCACATAACTCATTTCTAACATCCGAATCATGAGTGTCAACACTGGGAAACTCCATGCAACCATCTTTCACACATGGAAGGGCTGCTATCTCAGGCATAGGCTCACCATTATGACTGCTGTTATAAAAATCAGAACTATTATTGATTCACAGTGAGGAAATTTACCAAGTAACGGTTCTTGGAATTGAAGATTCCATTTGTCACTTGTCGTAGAATTGTGCCATTTGAGCAAAGCTATTACAATGATTGGGAATATTAATTAAATCACACTTGGTCTAGAAAAAACAATACCACCGTTAAGAACAGGCAATATATTGGTGCGTATTGAACAGAAGGGAATGCCAAAATATTTCATGTTAGAAAAAAGCGAATGGCTGAAGATTGTTAATGCCAAGGATATGGAGTTATCGAGAAGGTTGTAGGAAACGACGGTGAACAGTTTTCGTGGTGCTCAGTGTGCTTAAGGGGTGTCAAGTATTGGAGAGAGCCACTTCTAGTCCCGTGATTGAGAAGATCGGGAGATTTCTTGGATGTTACTAAGACAGTAGTTGTAAGCAATTTATTAACCCTTGAAGCTGTTGGGATTTTTGCAAAATAACTGTTGATAGAGGCCCACAACATTGTTAGAGCTCAGGGAATTTTTGCGGTCAACACAAATATTGTAAGCGACTGTTGGGGGTGTTCTCTTTTAATCCCCGAGTCATTATATTTGGTTTCTATAGTCCGGGAAATATTTGTGTTAGTGTGGGAGAACTATAGTCATAGAGAAACATGTTACAACCGTGTTTTCTCTTTCCATTTTAGCCATTAATATGGTGCAATTTAATTAATTATATAATGTTCGCTTCCATAGTTTGGCCAAATTTGTTGAGTAGGACCCAATCTTTATTTGGCGATTTACTAAAGTATAGAGCTGGAATTAAGACTAATGTGGGTATACCAATATAGAGAAATAATACATCAAAGGATTTTGGATGGGAATTAATGTTGATAGAAACTTAGTTGTCATTGGTAAAGTAATTGGCAAACATCAATCCGATCGGAACACCGGTACATCACACTGGCACTCATAATTGTGAACCGGTAGACTAAGCAAGAAAGCAGTGAACTTTAACCGGTCATGCTTATACTGGTATAGGTTTTCCAACCGGTCTTGACACACGCATAGGGAACAGATGACTAATCAGATACAAGCTCTTCACTGGTTAAGTGCATGATAATCCGAACCGGATTATGCGGAGCGTTCTTCAGATAAACTGGAGTTAGCTTTTTCAGTGGAATTGAAGTTATCTTTTTTTTTTTCTGCGAGCGTTTAGAGGTAAACGCAGGATCAGTTTGCAAGCTTTTAATCAAGGGTGTTGCATGCATGATTTATGGGAGAGTTTACAGCTTGGCGGAACTATGCAATGTATTTTTAATAAGATAATTTGTTATAAATACAGGTCAAAAGACATGAAAGATGTGTTGTTGAATATCAAGAGCATAGAGCGAAGGAGAGCAGAATCTTTTGAGAGAAAACACAGTCACAAAAGGTGAAAGGGAGAGAAAATGTGAACAGGTATGATCTGAATTGACAGAGATAATGTCATCTTAAGATCATTGCTTTAAGTTGTGAAGCATAATTAAAATCCTTCAATCATGGTGAACCCTTGCAGGTTCTTTATATAAATCCCTTTACCGGGTAACATCTTTATTGGTGTTTTAAGTCCTCTAACAAGGCGACTCCTAACAAGGTAAAGATCTTAACAGGGTTTCTATCAAGTCCCTTAACCGGGTAGCACTCTTAACAGTGCTTTGTAAGCTTCTAACAGGGCAGCTTTATTACTGCAGTAGTGGAGTTTGTGGGTTTTGTCCCACAGTGGTTTTTTCCTTCTAATCGAGGGTTTCCACGTATAAATGCTGTGTTGACCTGTGTATTTAATTTCTGTTTATGGTTGTTATAGTATTCTTTTAATTTCTGTATTAACAAGAATATATGTTTGCTTAAAAGAGATATAGAAATTGAATTTATTGATTCACCCCCCCCCCCAGTAACCGTTTAGGAATAACAATTGGTATCAGAGCTTAGGTTCTCAGAGATATAAAGCTTAACAGCTTGAGAAAAAATCATGGAGGGTTATAGGTATCAAAAGCAGCTTAAGGAGGCCAATGACATGATAGCCTCTCTTGAGAATAGATTGAGGAGGTCTCTTGCAAAGAGGAAAGAGCTGGCTCTGCAATTGAGTGAGAGTCATGAAACCATTGAGGAACTCTCTGGGCAGAGTGGATCTGATGAAGCAGAAGAGGCGGTCTCTGATCTCATGGAAAAAAATCAGAATCTGACCGATCAAGTCTCCAATCTGAAAAGGGAGCATGAAAGTCATTCTTTGAGGATGATTGAACTCATCGAAGCCAAAAGAAAAGCTGATGATGAGAAGACCAGTGCCATAGAAGCATAGTTAACTGTTGAAAGAGCAAGAAACCTGGCTGAAGATGCACTAAGAGAGAGTGATGCTCTCATATTGTAGATGCATGCAGACATGCAAGGCATAAATCAGGAGAATGCAATCATGCATGAGCATTTGCATGACAAAGATGAAGCATGCAAAAAGATGGCTGCTGAATTGGATCGATTAAAGGAACAACTAAAAACTCTTGAAGAGAGAAATGAGAAACTCAGAAGGTATAACGAAAGTTCTGAGAAGGTTGATGAGCAATTGAGGGCTCAACGAAAGCACAAGGATCCCACAGGACTTGGGTACATCGGTCAAAGCAACAATGAAACCGGCGAGTCCTTTGGAAACAAGAAAGGCAAGAAGGAAAAGAAGAAACCGACAAAAGACAAAGGTAAGAAGACCTTGAAACCCTCTTGCAAACATTGTGGAAAATCAGGTCATAAAACCAATGACTGCAGAAATGCACCAGTAAAACCATTTACCTCTAACAGCTACTGCAACAACTGTTACAAATATGGTCACAAGACCTTTGAATGCAGGTCACGTTCCAACAATGTGTCCAGTGGAAGCAGGGGAAGCTTCAAGGGTTATTGCTATGCTTGCAATAAATTTGGACACAAAGCGGAAGAATGCAGGTCCAAAACAATGGCATTCAAATCCCCACCGAGACCGGTATTCCATAATAGGAATGTAAACAAGAGCACATCCAACTGTGCTACCTGTGGACCATCAGGGCATAGGAACTTTGATTGTCACTCACCCATGGACAGGGAAAGAAAGGTCAATCCATAGAGAGGAACCGGAATGGCTTGTTACAACTGTGACAAGATGGGGCATCTGGCTAAGGACTGTAGAAACCGGTCAATAAACAAAGGCAAAGGACCGGCTAAATAGGTCAAGAAGAAGTTGTCCCCCAACTGGAAGGATATCTTGAGTAAAGAGACCAACAGGGAAGTCGAGAAGACTTGGTTTGTAAAGGGGACAAAGAGTTCTGCTGAGGAGAAATCCGAGGTAAGGTTATCATCTACTGATGGTGATATCTCATTAGCAAATCAAGCCTAAGTGTAACAACCATCAAATTTGACAACAAAATGTTTGCTAAAGAACAATGATTTATATTTACAATGCGCTTTGAGACATTTTTTTTTTTTGAAACATATACTGAATCATAAAGATTTAAGCATCATTCATAAAAATAATGAAATAACTGAAGTATAAAGATTTAAGCAACATTTATAATGAAACTAGAGTAATGTTTAACTTCAACTTATAATCAATTCTCAATACTATTGAACAACCGCAAGTAAATTACCATTTCATATAAATAAAAGAAGAGGAAGGGATTACTCACAGATTTTCATTGTTTCGTACAAGCAGAAATGTTCATGTATGTCTCTAAGGAAAAAAGATAACACTAGGGCGTTTAACCACCCAACCAAGGAATACAATGTGTTCCACCCTTGCCCATCTCTTGCTGAGATGGACCCAGCCCTCCGCAAAGGAAAGAATAGATAATGATTGACAAGTCATTTGGAACTGGTGGTCCCTACAGTCCTTAGATGGTTAACCCCTGTAGCGTCTGTTACCTTGGAATAATGCTTAGCTAAGGATGTATCTGGGATACTAAGAAATTGTAACACCATCTACTGGTGTACCCTTGGCCAAGGTGTTTCTATACTCAACTGAGTAAGGATACAATTTCCACCCTATCCGACTTGATCGAATTAAGACTTGAATCTGACTGTTTCTGCTAGTACGTCTTTGATATGCATGATACTGATTTAAGTTCTCTTTCCTCAAGGCTCTACTAAGAAAAACGTATAAATTAATTCGTGTTGACTGCTACAGGCAGTGTTATCCCTACTGGGTAGCAACCAAGGTCGGAAAGAATGAGGAACATTTATGTGGCAAAGATAGAGGTTGAAACTTAACTTCCTGCAATAACTAAGGCTGGGGTAAATATGATCTTTCCTATTGGCTTTACGAAAACAAGAGTCTTCCTGTTTCATGCAGCCTTCCTGGTTATCGATATTAAGGAACAACAAAGAATATTTTCCTGATTAAGACGCTAGAATGAAGTTAACAAGGAAAGAAGATGTCACCAAGCATTTACGTGGCAAGGAACAGGTAAAAGATAAGTTTCCAATTTGGTGCAAGTGCCAGCAATCCAGTCCTTCAGCTGGTGTTAGTAAGAGAGGCAAATTTAAACACTTGCATGCACTAGATTTGTTCCATATGTGTGAAAAGAGAAGCGTATTTGTCTGTATGATCAACGTTACAAGCTGTGAGTTCCGCTTAGAAGGCATAGTACGGTTGTTGTGTATTCTAATTACCTAAGAACCTTTCTTTACCTCTCGGTTCAGTGAAGAATGTAACGGCTGGCAAAAATGAAGGAAGACTAACATTGACATCCCTCAATTTCTTATTGAATATCAATTTTTCCAACAATCACACATTTTTGACTAATCTTAGACAAGAATAGAATTACGACAAAGCTATCTAATTAAATACAACATAACTGGTATCTATTACGTCTTCCTTAGACATTCTAGTTATTTCAATTTCAAAAGAGTAAGCTAAGAAAAGGATGGACCCATGCCTGTCTCTGTATTGTAGCTACCCCTGTTTGCACACTTCCCAGCTCCTCCACTCGTCTTCCCCTCGATAATGATCTCCTTTTCCCTTAAGAAAGATCTCCCATACCTAACTGTTTTTCTTACCCTTTATGGTAAACTTGCTCTATATTCTCGCCACCCATCGTCGTGGTTGAAAGATAAGCTTCCAACGGCAACGAAAATAATTTCCTCTCCACTATAGTCCCCGGTTATACTCTTTTCCCTACCAAACAAAAGATCAAAAATAAAAATAAAAATAAAAATAAAGATGGCTCCCTTTTTAAAAAAATATTAGAGAGTCCACGTTACCACTCTTGGGTGGCGACTATGAAGAAAACATAAAAGTATGGTTGGCAGGATGAGTCGACAGTAGCAAGTTTAAAAACAAGGAAATAAAATAAAATATAATAATGTTTGCCAACAAGTGACAAAACAAGACAACATCTTAATGAACTAGACAAATATATATCTAATTGACTTATTATAACATGGTTGAAGTTATATTAAGGATTTACGTAAATCATAGTTAGATTAATAATTCCCGCCATAAAATGATTATGGCTTATAGAATAAATCTTATTCAAGTGCAAGGTTAACATTGTGACAGTGTGATCGCACTTCCTAGAAGGTTGATTATCTCAATTAAGGCGTAACTCATTGCTTAGCACGACATTTTATTGATTCAAGGTTCACTGTCAGTTGACTCATGACATGGCAACTTCCTAATGGCTCCTTCTAGGTTTTTGGCCAATTGGTCACTCCAAGGTTCCTTACCATTTCTCGGAATTCCAGTTCCTCATCTGATCTTTCTCTATTCTTTCCCTCTGTCCCGGTGTTATCTTTTTCCCCTTTCTCGGAGTCCCTGTTGCTCCTGCATCCACTTCCACATAGGAGTAGTTAGTCCATTTATTAATTTCCTTGTTTCCATTAAATAAGATATAAAGCATCTCATCTAGATCTAGATAGATTATTATAGCACATGGCATTCAAATATTTTATTCTTTTGATATTTAATTAACAATAACAGAAATTGATATTTTCATAATTAACAAAGCATGAAACCATAAACCATTTAGGGCTCAATAATCAGAAACCATTGTTTCAGAAAACAAAAACCATTTAGGGCACAATAAACCAGAAACCACTGTTTCAGAAACCATTTAGGGCACAATAAACCATAAACCACTGTTTCAAAACCAAAACCATTTAGGCACAATAAACCAGAAACCACTGTTTCAGAAACCATTTAGGGCACAATAAACCAGAAACCATTGTTTCAGAAACCAAAACCATTTAGGGCACAATAAACCAGAAACCACTGTTTCAGAAAAGTTGCTTCAAAGGGATGTTACATATCCTATCCCTTATGAATCATCATCCTCGATGATTGAAAGTCAAACATTAACAATTGTATTCATTGATAACAAGAACATTGTTTACTTATCAATTTGATTATATGCATTAAACAATTAAGGAAACTATTGATGAATCTCATCATAATCTTCCCATGTGGCATTGTCCTCAGAATACTGGTTCCATTGAACCTTACATTGCTTGATGTCTTTGTGTCATAAATGAAGTTTATGAACCTCGACCACCCTGATGGGCTCGATCGTGACCACCCCTAGGTCCCGCATCTGCAAAGAATTCCAATCAATCATATGAGAAAAATTTGATACATATTTCTTAAGATAGGAAACATGAAAAACATTATGCATCTAGGCAAGAGCTGGTGGTAGAGCAATTCTGTAGGCAACTGGGTTAACAATCTCTAGAACTTCGAAGGGTCCAACATATCTTGGTGCTAATTTGGAGGATTTTCCAAAAGTGATGGCACTTTTCTGTGGTTTGACTCTTAAAAGTACCTTGTCCCCAACTTCAAAATGTCTGGGCGTCCGCTTTGCATCTGCATAGCTTTTTTGCCGATCATTAGCTTCGGCTAATCTTTTTCGGATAATCTTGACTTTACCCCCCATTTCGGATAGCATACCGGGTCCGAGGATTATCCTATCTTCTAGCTTATCCTAGCTGATAGGAGTTCTGCACCTCCTACCGTACAAGGCTTCAAATGGTGCCATTTTGATGGATGACTGGTAGGTGTTATTATAAGCAAATTCTACCAATGGTAAATAATCCTCCCATTTGTATTGCTGATCCGTACAATACATCCTAAGAAGTTCTTCCAAAATTTGGTTGACTCGCTCTGTCTGACCATTTGTTTTAGGATGGTAGGCTGAACTGATATTAAGCTGTGTGCCTAAAGCGGTAAAAGGTGTCTGCCAGAATCTGGATGTCATCCTGGCATCCCTATCAGAAATGATTTTTTCTGGCACACCATGAAGTCTGAATATTTCTTGCACAAATTTTCGGGCTATGATGGGTGCTTCATTTGTTAAATTTCCGGGAATAAAATGAGCTACCTTGGTAAGCTTATCTACCACCACAAGTATGGTGTTATGCTTGTTTTGTGACATAGGTAATCCTTGAACAAAGTCCATGCTGATTACTTGCCACTTCCATTCCGGTACGGCATGGGGATGGAGTAAACCTGCGGGATGTTGGTTCTCCGCTTTCACTCTTTGACATTCAAAACAACTGGCCACAAACTTGATGGCGTCCCTCTTCATACCCTGCTAGAAATATAAAGGCTTGACGTCTGCAAGGAGTTTTGTAACTCCGGGGTGTCCTAAGTATGGTGTGGTGTGTATTTCTTTCCACACTAAGTCTCTTAACTCAATTGAATCAGGAATGTACATTCTACCCTCGAATCTCAACAACCCATCGGTTTCAAATTTGAACCCCTCGTACCTGTGGTCTTGAGGATTGTGATGAAGAGCCTCTTTAACCTGTTTGTAAAATTTGTCATCACCAAATTTATGAAGGACTTGCTGTTTGAAATTGGTATGAACAAATGTGATTGCAGAGATATACCGTCTACGGCTTAATGCATCCGCCACCCGATTTTCCTTTCCCTTGATATAATTAATTTCAAAGTCATAGTTTGATATGAGTTCCAACCATCCTCGTTGTCGTGCATTCAGATTAGGTTGAGTAAAGATATACTTTAATACTTGATGATCTGATTTGAGCTCAAAAGGTTTTCCCAACAAATAATGTCGCCATTTCTGTAAGGCATGCACAATTGCAGCCAATTCTAAATCACGAGGCACATAGTTCATCTCATAATTCTTGAGCTTACGTGATTCATATGCGATTATTTGCCCATCCTGCATCAACACCCCTCCTAGCCCTTCACCAGAGGCATCAGTGACTACTAAGAATTGGCCTTCGGGATCGGGTACCTTCAGAATGGGTGCAGTGGTTAGTTTATTTTTGAGTAGCTCAAAAGCTTGCTGGCACTTTTCTGTCCACTCAAACCGTTTCCCTTTCCGTTGAAGAGAAGTGATGGAATAAGCCACTTTGGAAAAATTCAGTACAAACTTTCTATAATATCCAGCTAATCCCATAAAGCTTTTGACCTCCTGTACATTGCGAGGAACATGCCATTCTGATATAGCCTTAATTTTAGTTGGGTCAACGACTATCCCTTGTGCAGAAATTATATGCCTAAGATGTTGTACTTCTTTCTGGAAGAAAGTACATTATGATAACTTTCCATAGAGTTTATGCTCCCGTAGACATTGTAGAACTAAGTGAAGATGATGTAGGTGTTCGTCCTTGTTCTTGGAGTAAATCAAAATGTCATTGAGAAACACCAAGACAAATTTGTCCAGACAATCATGAAATATGCTATTCATCAGGTTCATGAAGGCTGTTGGTGCATTAGTTAGACCAAAAGGAAGAACCGTGAACTCGTAATGACCTTACCGAGTTCAAAAAGTCATTTTGTGAATATCCTCATCCTTGAGCCTAAGTTGATGGTATCCTGACCGCAGGTCTATCTTAGAGAAAATTGTGGCTCCTCGCATCTGATCAAACAAGTCATCAATGCGAGGTAAAGGGTATTTGTTCCTAATTGTAACCTTATTTAACATTCGATAATCGATGCAGAGACGAAGGGTTCCATCCTTTTTCTGGACAAAAATGACCGGTGCACCCCATGGGGACACACTAGGGCAAATCAACCCCTTATCTAACAGTTCCTGCAATTGAGCTTTTAGTTCCATCAGTTCAACAGTGGTCATTCTATAGGGAGCTTTGGATATTGGCTCAGCTCTGGTATAAGGTCAATGGAAAAATCAAAAATGCGTTTCGGAGGTATTCCAGGCAAATCCTCGGGAAACACATCTTGAAAATCCTTAAGATAAGGATATTCTTCATCAAAGGTCTTCTTCGTTTTTCCTTCATCATTCATCCTCAAAACATCATGCCTTTTGGTATCCTCCTGATGTTGCCTTCCATGATGGTTGTCATTTCTTGACTCATTCAAATCTTACATTTCGACAACAAACATACGACACCCTTTTCTCTCACTGTGTCGAAGTAGTGACACGGTCAGTTGTCTCAATTTAACTTCCCTTCCGATACCCCGAAGATGTACCACATGGCCTACATCATCCAGGCATTCTACTGTTCTGTTGAAGCAATCCACCTTCGCTCGGTGTTGTCATAGCCATTTCTTCCTAATATAATATCATATGATCCTAAGGGTGCCACAAATAAGTTAACCTCTGTGGTAAAACTCGGAAGTTCAACTCTAGCCTCAAACAGGCATTGCTCTACCCGAGCTCTTGTCCACTTGGCATATTCAACAGTCCAAGACTCAGCCATATACCCAGTTCTCTTGGGAAACCTACTAAGCATTTTAGGTGAAATAAAATTTTCTATAGCCCTTGTGTCTATTAAGATGGATACAGTGTTAACATAAAGCATACCTGTCACCTCGATGGGAGTGATTTGAAATTCGGCCTGTCTATTATCCATTGCAGCATGTATTCTTTGCTGAAAAGCTGTTTTCTGATTTGGAAGGGGATTCCTTAGCGTCTGTCCACCTGGTGTCCTGGTTGGGCACTGATTAGCATTGTTCCCCTCCACAGGTGAAACATCCCCCCGGTGGTCCTCTTTTCTCAATTGACTTGCCCTGATTGTCGTTTCCTCTTTGGCTGGTAGTAACACCTTACTTATTCTCTCAGAAATCTGGCCTATTTCCCATAAACTTCTTGTTCCCTTTGAAGTTACTTACTTCTCTGTTATTTTTTGGCTTGAAAGTTTGAGGGGTTTGGGACCATTTCCCTCTCTTTCGATTCTTGTCACGGATAGAATCATCTTTTCTAAGTTTCGATTCTTGACGTATGGCCTTCTCATAAGCTTCTGTGACATTAGCCAGAGCAAGGATGTCAACAGGTCCTATTCGATTATTCAGGCCCATAAGATATTTCCTTAAACAAAACTTCTTGTCAGCTTGCAACTGAGGCACGTACTTCAACAATTGGGTGAACTTTTCCGAGTATTCATTCACGGTCATTTCACCTTGCCTGAGATCTTGGAATTCAGCTAACTTTTGTTCATAGAAGAATTGTGGCAGCCATCTCTATCGGAATAACTCGACAAACTGGTTCCAAGTAACCTTGGTTGGTTGCAATTGTAGTTCGGACATCTTGCTTTCCCACCAACCCGCAACTTCTATCAACTGATAGGAACCCCACACCGCTTTCTGCGTTTCAGAGTAATTTCTGATGTTAAAGTACTCCATTCCGGTCAGCCAGGCTTCAGCGACTTCCCTTGGAATGGTACCATCATATTGGGGAGGTTTTATTTTCATGTCTTCTGGAATAATTCCTACCCCAGGGTTTTCTATGTTCTGAGTTCCATTATGTGATTGTGCTTACTTATCAACACTAGTTTGTTGATATTGGTTTTCTCTATCTTCAAACTGATACTCGGTTCTCCTTCCCTCAGTTTCATCCATATCACAGATCTTCTATTCTAGATTCCCTATTTGATTCTATGTTTCTTGCATCATCTGCAAGAGTTGATCCAATTTCCTATTTGGGGATCTAGGTGCTTCTGCTCGGTTTTCTCCTTGAGAGTGCTCCTTTGTTTGAAGACCTATCTCTGTATCGTAGCTACCCCTGTTCGCTAAGGAGTCACCGGTTTAACATGTGAACCGGACAGGTAAGAGTTGCTGAGGTAGCCAGGTGGATATTGCAACCGAGGATATGTGAGCAGGTAATGAGTCTGTGAACCGATTGTCGAAAGAAAGGTTGGGTAAGGGTAATTAATACAGTAACCATTAACAGATGTTACTGTTTGCTAATTACCGTTACGACCTAAGTCTATAAAAGGGAAAGCCGATTATTCATTTCACTTTACATTGTGATTTGTGATTATTGTTTTCATAAGCTTGAGTAATCTTTTCTTGCTGTGATTTATGTTTTTTGCTCAGCGAATTTCGTAAATTTTATCAAGAACTTTCTGCACAAACTAGTCTAGCATCATGGCATCTTCATTGTCTGTGGTGAGCCTAATAAGTGCAAATCAACTGGATAGACCAGTTTACGACATCATGGAGGTTCAAAATCAAGAGAATGATATGGCAGGAGCTCTATCATCCATCCCTAAAGGTGTATTACTTACTGAGGATGTAACGACATTCATCCACAACAAACAGGAGGAACTAGGCGAAACATTCATTCAGAGTGAATACCTCTCACTTTGTGAAGACAGGAAGCTTCAATCAAAATACGCGAAGCTTGAATCATTGGGTTTGATCAACGGAGTAAAATATCCAACTGTGTTTCGACCAGATTGGATTAGAGTAGTTCTGAGCAGGGTTCACGAACTAGGGATGTGGCTTGTGAAAGGCGCGGTCACACCGATCACGAAAGAAGATCTACACAGGGTAACTAGTTATAATGTTGTAGGGGAAGCTTTAACCCTAAGGACAATAGATAATGTAGAAGTCACACGGTTGACAAAGTCTAGATACGACAGTCGGATGATGACTGTGAACGATACTGAAGATGACGGCGTTTGGTTTGCTGCAACAGTTATCGGATGCAAAGTATATCAGTCGAGTAACCTGAATAGCATACTAGGAGGTGCGATACATGCGATGCACAAGATTAACGACAATGTGAAATACGACATATGTGCTATGCTAAGGAGCCAAATCTTTGAAAACCTAAGAAGCTCGGCTTGGTCAAGAAGTTTTTGAAGTATGGGACATTGCTGGTATGTTTGTTCTTCTATTACCAAAACTTCTTTCCAGGCATAGGCAAGGTAACATGGCTAGAAGATAAATCGATAATGGTTCAAATAGGTGAGTTAGCAAATAACTTGGGGAACCGGTTTAATAAGGTGATGACAGATTATTTTGAAGCCTTTCAGCTAAGAATGCACATCAGGGAAAGAATTCCCTCTACCATTGTTGAAGAATACATGGAAGAGATGTGTTTTTTGGTGAGCACCGATCATTGTATTATCTAGGCTGTGGAGCCAAGGTCCAAGTATGCACTGGAGCTCGGTTATGAGATTATTTCTAAGATTGCAAAAGCATATGCTGATGCACTACAAGAGAGCAACTTAGATCTCTCGGCATATCGGTTTGGCACTTATGAAGAGATTCAATCTAATTTGAAGAAAAAGGCATCGGCTAAGGAACCTAAGAAGGTGTATGTGAAAAGAACTACTCCTAAGAAGAAGAAGCCAGTGGCTGAAGAACCAAAGGTTAAAAGAAAGAGGACTCAACAAGCATCCAGTGCACAAGGTGAGGAAATGGAAGAAACAGAAACTGAAGAAACCACTGCTCTTCACAGAAAGAGAAAGATCGGGAAACCAGTAAAAGAGGATGCACCTAGAGGAAGGAAACCAACCATAGATGAAGTGGTTGAAGGAATAAAGGAAACAGGTGGATTGGGTGGAGTCAAAAGAAGATATGAGCTTGGTGATGAGGAAGATAAGAGAAAGCTGGAAGAAGCTATAGTTTTTGTTCTTTACAAGTTCAACTTAACACCCGCTGTACTTCACAAAACAATACCTGAAGATCTAGTAGGAATAATTGAAGGTAGATGGAAATCTTCCTCAGATTAGGAAAGAGAACTGAGGATAAGGGCTCTGCTAGAAGTACACAATCACCTTAGCCTAGAAGAGGCAACCAATCAAGCTGACTTGTACAAACAGAGTTTCAATATCAGAAAGAGAATTGGTCAGGTCTTGATTGGTGAAGTGGATAAAGTACACGATGAAGGGGTTGCTACATGGACGATTGTTCTGAAGCAGCAACATCAAGTTGAAGCAGAATGCCAAAAGACCACAGAGGCACCAGTAATAGACACTGGAAAGGGTAAGGGCATACTGGGAGATGAGACTCCGGTCATAGCAAAGACTGAAACTAAACCGGTTATCATGGATATAATTGGAGACACAGGTGGTGATCTCACTCCACCAACCCTACTTGCGTCCCCAGTAAAAGGTAAAGCCCGAACTTTAACCGTAAATAATATAATTGATGAAATTATGGATTTCAGTGAAGTGTCAAATGCCGCTAAATGGTTCAGTGTTCTGGGAGATGAGCATAAGGAGAAAATAGAGATTGCTCTGTTAGAAACCTTTTTAGATTTCAACAGAAGTCCTAGGGACTACAAGCCTCACTTTCTGCCTGAATTGAATAAAAGGCTAATGACCAAATGGAGAACCAATCTAGCCCAAAACAATAAAATGATAACGGAAACTTTGACAAAAGTCAGACTAGGTCTTAATGATGAGACAATAAAAATTCTAATGGAAGCATTGTCACTCAATTTGGATATGAAGAATAGGGTTGCCAAGATCATTAATGGACAGGAAAAAGATGTGTATGAAGATTCTCTAGATTTTTGGCAAAAATATGACTTCAACACTCTTAAGTCTATAGGTCCACAGGACATCTCACAAGATGAACCTCAAAAGGAGATTGTTCCACCGGTACAATTCACAGCCAGTGAACAAGGAACCACTGGTGAGAAGGAAGTTATACTTGAATAGTTCACAGCCAGTGAACAGGTTAATCTGGGAGAAAAAGTTCCAATAGGTGAACAAGATGCATCTGTGAGACCAGAAGAACAAGAACAGGAAGAGTCATCAACAAAGATGACTGCAGAAAAAGAAAAAGATAAAGAAGCTGTTTTGAATGATCAACAGGTTGCTGAAAAGAAACAAACAGAGCAACCTCCAGAAGAGGAAGTCCATCAAGAAGAGGAAATTCATCCCGAAGAAGAGGTACGTCCAAAGGAGACACAACAACAACAAATACCTCAACAACAGGAATTGCCTGTTATTGAAGAACAGGAGAAGACTGCAGAAGAAGAACTGGCATAGGAAACAAGGCAGAATGAATCAATAGATGTTCCAAGTACATCTTCATCAAAGAGAAAGCTAACCTTTGCAACAGATCCTGAATCAAAGAGCAGCAAAGCTAGTGAAACAGTTGTTGACATAAGCAAAATGTCAACAAGGCAGCTAAAGGAGCTCACTAAGAGAAAACAGGATATGGTTCTCTCTAGTGTAAGGAATATCTTGTACAATTTTGTACCTAATACAGATATAGATGAAGATGAACCGGTAATTGATCAATTGGAGGTACTAGCGCAAGCTATTGGGGAAGATGTCACTGACCCAGAAACTATTGCAATTGATCACTATGAGAAGAAAAGAATAGATATTCTTCACAAACAGGTTGAAGAACTCAAAGCTACTGTATCTACAAGAACTGGAGAGCTATAGAAACAAATACAGAAAGTTGGAAGGTTGATTACAAGGACTTCTAACTTTGAAGACTTTGTAAAGGATATAACTGAGAGAACGAACAAGACAATAGAAGAGATGAAGATTTTAACGTCAAGATTTGATGCTAAAATCTCTTCTGCAACTAAGTACAGTTGGGAGCTGACCAGTCTTGCTCTCACTTTGAGAAAGGCATCAAAAGAAAATACAAAAAGAATCCAAGATCTTGTTGGATTTCAGTTGTTCATTGCACCAACTTTTGATCTAATGCAGACAACTGCAACTGATAAAGACAAACTTCTGAAAGAACTTGATTATAAGACAGTGGAAGACATGGAAAATATCAGTCTCACTGCAAGCTGCCAAGAATAATTTGGATCATATAACAGGTATCTGGAAACCTTTTCTAGAATCTTCAAAGAAGATCTACAAAGACATCTTCAATAAGTTACAGTTGTAAAATGTAAACATGTAAAGAGCAACAACCCTTTGTCCTTTGGAGGCAAAAAGGGGAAGATGTAAGTAAGTGCAAAGAATAAAGATGACGAAGAGCAGATAGAGTATAGAGAAGAGAGAGATGATATCAATACTAGTGTGTTAGATATATGCTACAGATAGACAAGCAGATCAACAAGGGAAGTCTACAAGTGATGTATTGATAGGTTTTTCCACCAATGCCAAAGGGGAAGATTGTTGATAGAAACTTAGTTGTCATCGGTAAAGTAATTGGCAAACATCAATCCCATCGGAACATCGATACATCACACAGGTACTTATAATTGTGAACCGGTAGACTAAGCAAGAAAGCAGTGAAGTTTAACCGGTCACGCTTATACCGGTCTAGGTTTTTCCAACCGGTCTTGACACGCGTACAGGGAACAAATGACTAATCGGATACAAGCTCTTCATCGGTTAAGTGCATGATAATCTGAACTAGATTATGCGGAGTGTTCTTCAGATAAATTGGCATTAGCTTTTTCAGTGGAATTGAAGTTAGCTTTGTTTTTTCTGCGAGCATTTCGAGGTAAACTCAGGATTAGTTTGCAAGCTTTTTAATCAAGGGTGTTGCATGCATGATTTATGGGAGAGTTTACAGCTTGGTGGAACTATGAGATGTATTTTTAATAAAATAATTTGTTATAAATACAGGTCAAAAGACATGAAAGATGTGTTGTTGAATATCAAGAGCACAGAGCGAAGGAGAGCAGGAGAGTAGAATTTTCTAAGAGGAAACACAGTCACAAAAGGTGAAAGGGAGAGAAAGGTTCAACAACCAAGCAGAGGAAAGGGTGAACAGGTATGATCTGAATCAACAGAGATAGTGTCATCTTAAGATCATTGCTTTAAGTTGTGAATCATAATTAAAATCCCTCAATCAGGGTGAACCCTTGCAGGTTCTTTGTATAAATCCCTTTACCGGGTAACATCTTTATTGGTGTTTTAAGTCCTCTGACAAGGCGACTCCTAACAAGGTCAAGATCCTAACAGGTCTTCTATCAAATCCCTTAACCGGGTAGCACTCTTACCAGTGCTTTGTAAGCCTCTAACAAGACAGCTTTATTACTGCAGTAGTGGAGTTTGTGGGTTCTGTCCCACTGTGGTTTTTTCCTTATAACCGAGGGTTTCCACGTATAAATGTTGTGTTGACCCGTGTATTTAATTTCTGTTTATGGTTGTTATATTATTCTTTTAATTTCTGTATTAACAAGAATATCTGTTTGCTTAAAAGAGATATAAAAATTGAATTTACTCATTCACCCCCCTCAGTAACCGGTTAGGAATAACAATTAATATTTCCGAGCCAATATTTTAATTGTGTGGTGCTGTTATGGGCCTTCAAAACCAGCGATAGTAAAATGAATGGGAGAATATTTCATCCAGCTAAGCCAAACATTACAAATTTTAAATTGTACTGATAAATGTGTGGCTGGACTGTTTCAGATTACCATCTTGAGAACTCAAAGAACACAAACTACAGGGTATACCCAATTGATCTGGAACAAGTGATAAACATCATACGACTAGTGGCAGATATAATGCAAAGGCTCCTATAATGGTGCCGTTGTGATGAAAGACCTTGTTCTTTGCCCAGCCGTTGACCATCTTATGAAAATGTAAACTTCCCTGGAGCTGTATACTACAAGAAATTGATATGTTGGTTGGAAAAATTAGATAGCAAGTCGTGGATGTTAAGGAACTGGATATTGTTGAAACAAATATGGTCTTTGTGAATGTTACTGCAGACTCGGCTCTTGGTGCAGAAGAGCTTTGTGAAGCTATGAAGGTCAAAGATGTTATTTTTTTTCCGGAGAATAAGACCTGGAAGTTGTCATTTTAAACGATGTAAATCTGTGACATGTTGCTTGACAGTGTATGGTAAAGAAGGAATTGTTCTGATTATTGAACAGACTGCTACATTTTTGAGTTGTTCTGTATTAAAACTTAGTAAATAGGGGCGCCATTAAGAACCATTTGACCTGGGCATTGAAGAATTGATACACAATAAGTTTGCCATTTCCAGTCTGTAACAACAGACTACTAAATCCCAAAATCAGGACAGCGGACTGCTTGTTGACAAGAGATGGGGTGCTAAGTGTTTGACAGAGTTACAGTACAAACAAGAAATAGTTTTTGAACAGCAAGTGTTCAATCAAATGCATGCTCTATACAATTGTAATTTGTGCTGGAGTATTTGATTCAGTTTAATTGAACAATATTTCAGAGTTGAAGTTTTGACAGTGTTGCTCATTCTACTGGTATCGAACAGAGGTAGCATTTTATTACCTGTGGAAGTGTACATCAGAATTCAGTTTGAAGAAAAAACGAAGACAATGGAAAATCTGAAAAGCAATGTTTTCTCCAAGGAATTTAATGACACCTTTAATGGTGAACAATTAAGAGACTTGCAAAAAGAAAAAGAAATAGGGAATGGGCTCTATATAATTGGAGTCCGTGAAATCTCTAGATGGTCTTCTTTCTAAGTTGGAAGGATTGGATTTGCATTTATCTAGAGTAGACCAGCCAGATTGGAGGCTTTTGAATTGAGCTTTGCAGCCCTCAATGATTGCTTAGTCTAGCACAGGTTAATGGAGCATCGTGTAAAGATGTGCAACTAACAGTTGCTTCCCGTCACAGTGAAATCATAAGAATAACAACTCCTGTTGCGCCTTATAATGATAGCATACTGAAAAGGGTTCTACAACTGATTGTGAACTGCTTATGTGGATTACATGATGTCAAGGGCTGTACCTTTGGTAAGAGGGCTAAGACTTTGGTACTTATGGCAAAAATCAGATTCTTTATCATCATGTTGGATCTCAATTGTGAAAGATTGATTCTTCAAATGTTTCAAGGTTTCTTAAGTGGATTTAAGAAGCATCATCTAGACAATGTGAGGGCTTGCATGCGAACTACCATGTCCTTAATCTTAAATGAGGATGATGACATCTGTAAGCAGTTACAATCAGATATGTTGGCAATTTGGAGAGGGGAGCATAAAATCTCACCTATGGCTTATGAGCTCTCAAAGGAATTGATTGAGCATAAGATTGAAAGGTTCAAGGAGCACATGACTGAAAATGAGCTAATATTAGTGGGCATACAGGTTGTAGGATCTCCGAAAATGAGCAAGAGCCAAATGAGAAGAGAGAAAATTTGTTTCACATACCAACATACTTGGATACTTGATCACAACTGTGTGGACAACAAGGAAGAAGAGGCAGCCAAAGAAATTCAGACCAACATTGAAGAAGATAAGGATCCAACAAAGTAACACCAAAGCTTGCAAGGAGATGGATTCAAGTGTGGTTAATGGTAAAGGATATACAAGCCTCTTATTTGGTGACTTGGAAGTTGTTACTGACAAGCATTTTGATGAGGATGTTTATTTTCAAGATGTTCCCAAGGAAGGAAATGAATCTTCTCATGATGATGAATCATTTGAAAATGATGACATAAGAGCAAATGAGGTCATGCATTTTGAGATGGAGGAAAATACCTTTAATAAATATGAAAATAGTGCAATAGATAATGAAATTTCTTCCAACCAAAGGGCTGTCCAAACTTGTATACATGAGTTAGACCAAGATGATGACACTAAAGGGGCTGATTTGAAGGACCAATCAGAAATTTTATTTCTAGATGAGGAATTTGGAACATGTAATTTGGAAGATAAGCTAAAAGTCACAGAGGATATGGTTGTTGCAGCCTTAGTGCACTTTGATGATATTCATAAAAACATTGAATAAACTATTTGGGAAGTTCAAATTGAGGAAAGGAAAAAGGGAATAACGAGTGGAATTAATCGTGCATACCTTCACACAATTAAAAATGCATTGGAAAAGATGAAATCAAATTACTTGAAATTGCTCAAAGATAGGGATATTGTAATCAAGTTTGTAGATGATAAAGAGGAGGTAGATGATCTTTGTCTTCAACTAAGTATGACACATTACTCATTATACAAGGCTGAAAATCAGATTTCTATGGAAGCAACTCACAAGGAAGATGGTCTTAATTCTAAAACCAAGGAGATGATACAAATTGTTGAAGGAATCAATACCCTTTCTGAAAATGAAAGTGAGCATAGTATTTCCACCTTTCCCCATCCAAATGAGACCCATTATGCTAAAGAAGGTCAAAAGGACCAGCATGAAGTCAAACTCGAGAATTTTGATGAACAATGATCCATGATGCTCTATTATGCAGCAATGAAAGAGTTGATATAATAGATTCCACGGGTAGATTTCAAAGCAGTTTCGGCCACGAGACGGAAATGATCAAGGGTATTCCAAGGTTAGAAGAAGTTGTGCTTGTGAGGGATGAAGATATGAATTCTGATTTTTACAACAGCAGTTATATGCCTTCACAATATCATGAGGTAACAATTTTTTCACTTGAGAATGAAGATAAGCCAAGTGATACTAGCTCTGAAATTTCATTTGATGTTGATCATTTCATTGGTGGAGATGCTGGTTTGATTGATGACACTTGTAGTGAACCAGAAATTCCAGAGTGGTCTTTGATGAATAATGAAGGAAACTACAAATCACCTTTAAATTTGCCACTGAATTCTTATGATATGGCAGTTGTTTACTTATTGGTTGGTGATTTTATCTTCATCCATACTTCAGTTATTAGTGGCTGCCCTGCATGGTCTAAAATTGCATTTTCAGACTCAGAATGGCCTACAATAGTTATTGAGTTACAGACAAATTTGTGGAGACATTTTTTCTTGAGGTATATCCCTAATGAGGTGATTATCTTTGAGGTACAGAGGTATGGTGGCAACAATAATATCATTCTTATTGCTGACTCGGTTTAGAGAAGTAGCGTTTGGGGGTCTAATGAGTCAAACTATGTGCATATCAGAGTTGTTTTTGTCATTTTTTTGATGGACATGGATGATACAAGAAGATGGTAGAATGATGGACATCTATTTCTACTCCCATGGTAGGACAGATAGATTGGTTTGGGATCCAAGTGTTGACAGAATGCGAGCTTTGCTTCTTGTGTATCATGATGAGTTGCTTCCTAGCGTAAGGCATAGTGTTGTTATTATCAGATTTGTGCAGCGGATTGGTGAAGTAGTGTTTTTGAGGCTGTCGTGGGATCCAGGGATCTTATTGATGAATGAGTTGTAGTTGAACACTTTGCTTCACAGTGTGATAGGATTTGATTTTAGGTTTTATAGATTAGGCTATAGAGCTACTTGCAGATTTATATGGGATCCTGGTATTAGTTTACAGATTCATGATTGTTTGAGGACAAGCAATCTCAAGGAGGGAGGACTGTAATGTCCCCTTTTTGGGACATTAGAATTTTAAATTCCAATGTTCTAAAATATTAAAAATGACTTTATGGGAGCCTAATGCAAATTGATAAATGTCTTTTTAATATTAAAAGAGGTTTGAAAAGTGACAAAAGAGAAAGAAGACAAAAAAGACAGAAATGGGGAAATGGGGAAATCGAAGGGTCACAAGGTTGCTCCTTAAAAGAACAAAGGGAAGGTCATTTCCACAGACTTGGATTATGTTTTGATTATTTTTCTCTCTTGGAGAGTTTTGGGAAGCTTCAGCTTTCAGCAGGTTTGAGGACAGAAACCCTTGAGCTTGAAGACAGTAGACGAAAACCCATTGTCAATTGGAGACATCGCGCAGGTGTTTTAGGTTCATATTTCTAGTATCCAATCTTGCTGTAATTTTCTGTAACTACGATTGGATTCTTGTTATTGTTCTGTTGAAGAATTAAATGCAATATTGTTTGTTGAAACTTCATTTCAACTGGGTATTTGTATTTTGCTAGATAAATTGGAAAACATTTGCATGCCAAATTATCTGTTAAATTTCTGTGTTAAATTTTGGGGAAAATATCCATTGAGGATATTACAATTAAGCTCAATAGTTTGGCTGCAATGTAAATTAACATTGTTGGCATAAAGCTTAGTTGTCATCATTGGCAAACATCAAACACACCGGTACTCATGCTAGAACAACAATGGTGAACCTGTAGACTTACTAAGTTAACAGTGTACCTTAACCAGTCACATTGATACCGATCCGGTCTTGTCCAACCGGTCTAGCCACACACCACAGGAGGCAGATGACTTAACAGGTTGCACATCAGTTTGCGTTCTGAATTGCAAATTTTACTGGTCAGTGCTTTATAATCCGATTCGGATTTTGCGGAGCATTTTTCAGAAGAACTGGAGTTAGCTTTTTCTTCTGTGAGCGTTTCGAGGTAAACTTGAGATCTATTTGCAAGCTTTTTTGATCAAGAATTCTGCATGCGAGATTTTTGGGAGAGTTACAGCTTGGCGGCACCGTGTGGTGTAATTATAATAAGATAATTTCTTATAAATATAGTTCATTATGCAAGAGAAGAAGTGTTGTTGCAAATCAAGAGAGGAGAGCAAGCAGAGCAGAAAAGCAGAGTCTTCTGAGAAGGGATACAGTCATGGAGAGTGAAAGAGAGATAAAGATTCAATAGCCAAGCAGAGGAAGGAGTGAACAGGTATGATCTGATCAACAGATAAAGTGTCAAAAGAAGATCATTGCTTTTATTGTGTTAAGCACATTTAAATCCCTTAATCAGAGTGAACCCTAATAGGTTCTGTTGTATAAATCCCTTCACCGGGTGACATCTTTGCTGATGTTTTTAAGTCCTTTGACAAGGCGACTCCTCACAGGGTCAAGATCTTAACCGATCTCTTTTAAATCCCTTTACTGGGTAGCATTCTAACCAGTGCTTTGTAAGCCTTTAATCGGGCAGCTTTATTACTGTAGTTGTGGAGTTTCATGGGTTCTGTTGCACTGTGGTTTTTTCCTTCTAATCGAGGGTTTCCACGTATATATCTTGTGTTGACCTATGCATGTGATTTCTGTTTATGATTGTTTAAGCACTCTTTATATTTTCAGTATTGACTGGAATATTAAATTGGAAAAGATTAAAAGAAATTGTATTGACTGATTCACCCCCCTCTCAGTAACCTGTTAGGATTAACAAACATGTGTATAAGTCCCAATCTCAATAGTTTAATGATGAATCCCATCATCTTAATGCAACAAGTGCATCTCCAAATCTGCCTCCTTCATGGCTTGCTCTTCCATGCATCTGAGGTCTTCCTCAAACTCCTTTACCTCATTATCTATGCATTGGTGGTTAGGCTCCCAAAAACCTTTGCAAGTGAAGCATAGACCCTATCTTCTCATTTCATTCCTTCTCATTAAGGGAGTTTCTGTAACTTGATCATTGAGTTTGGAAGTAGAACCACCTTCATATTCTAATTTAGTTGCTCTACCATACCTGCTCACACTGTGCCCATGACTGAAAGTTTTCCCTTTCGATGAAATTGCCTCCTTATACACCCTCCTAATGTACTTTACCAACCCAATCTTTTCAGGCCTCCAGGTGACAAACAAGTTCAGATAATCATGAAGAGAGCATTGTCCTTTAAATTTATTTGGCAAACTTTGATAGCCCTCGAAGAGTCAAAGAGATTTCTGTTCACATCTTTTCCTTATCTTGATGGCATCCTGGTCAATCTCTTCTCTGGATTTTCCTACGATACTGTAGTAACCCATAACTGAAAACTTATGAGTGCTGGTCATTCAAATGATGCAATGTGAGCTCTCCGAATATTTAATTCAAAGCCCAATTGGATGGAAGGAAATTGCTCTGATACCACTGTAAGAGCCCATGTTGGCTTTAACTCCAAACACCTTGGTGACTAATAGATTCCTTTGCGTTTTGCAATGAAAAATCTCTTGTTTTATGTTTTTACGAAATATATGCTTTTTGAGTATTTTCAAATGCAATAGATAATGATGCAAAGGAAAAATTACAACTAGAAACATGTATTAATTTTAAAAATTTAGCACTTCAACTAATTGATCTATTCTATTGAAATGAAGCTCAGAATTGTAACATGCATACCCGAAGATGACAATATTATTAACTTTAGAACTTTTGGAAAAAGAACAATACAACTAAGCATAAAAAAGCTTCTCAATATTTGGATTTTCTGCTATTGAATTCCTTGATAATGCTACAGCAAGAAACATCCTCATTTATCAGCTATACCTCATTATGCTAAAGGCGATTTATGCTAACAGTTCCCACTGCTCATTCTACTGCTGAAAATGGTAGAAAATTAGGTTGTACGGCCTAGAAATAATTTCCAGCAAACACTTAAAAAGCCCCAATGAAAGCTCAATCAGCCACACTGAAACTCTGTGCAAATACTAAAAATCTTCTTCACCAATAAGCTCAATTTCAGCCTCTGTGTGAAGCCAAACCAAAAAGGCAATCTTTAGATGGTATTGCACAACCTCATATTGCAAATCATTGAAGCAGCTACGCTCTCCAATGAAGAAAATCGTAGAAATCCTCGCTTGGTCTCCAAGCTCATGAGAAAAATGAAAAGCTAAAATGCCAAGAAGAATGAATAATGATTTCTTTGAGGAGGCATTTATTAATCCTCTTTAGGATTCGATTTCCCATAAAAAAACATATTAATAACATTTAAAAAAAATGTTATTTCATTAACTTAGGGAATCATTTAATATTTCATTAAATGTGACATAATATTAATTTCAGAAATGGCCCCCTTTTAATGATAGCTTGACCTTCGATTATAAGTTAAGTTATAACTTTATAATAAGGCCTTTTATAATTTAATATCATTTTGACCACTTAAATATTAATAACTCCCCAACTACTTATTATTTCACTCTATTGTCTGAATTGGGAGTCAACATTGCCAATCCCCATGTGACCAAGTGCTCTGCTAAAAATAGAAAGGGTCCTTCTCGATCAACCCAAGGCTTACTATAAATATTAAGACCCTGAATTTGAGCCAATTGATGAATGAGTTAATCATTGTGCATACCATGAGTTTGGGTACCCTTGCCAAAAATAGCTCTAACCATAATTTGACTTACTATAAATAGTAAGTCCCAAACTGGAAGCTCCGTCAATGTCACCTCGATTCCATATTGCTAGCAAACTGCCTAGGTGCCAGGCTAAAGATAGAAACTCTGACTTACCCAAAACAAACACTTACTATAAATAGTAAGTGTGCCGATTTGACTCAAACAAAGAGCAATCCTGAGCATCCCTGACCTTGGGAGTGGGAATTGGCCTTCAACTTTGCCAACTGGACCTTTTGAACAACTCCATTAGCCTATGAGGGTCAGGAAATAGGCTAATCCTCTGAAAGATGACACTCACGAAAAAGGGGACACTACTGAATCTTGGAAGACATACTAGAAGTCTAAATTCACTTCGGCAACAGGTATAGGAGTCCTCAAGACCTATTGAGCTCATTGGAAACAATAAACATTCTCTTTGACAAGGTTGATGCTCATGAGAAAGCAGATCTAGCTACGATGGGCGAGTGATCGAACATGGGGACACTAAATGGCTCTAAAATAGTAGGTATCAATAGAAGTGAAAACCTTAATACTTACCAAAAAGTGGTACGGTTAGGGTTATAATAGAATGGTATGGCTAGCAACTCTCTTTCCCTCAGTCACCCAAACAAACTTCCATTAATCTTTGCCAAGAAAGTAGAAAATTGTAATGTACCTATTTTTACGTTATACTGTTTTATGTGCGTTGGCCAGTTTTTGGGGCTTTTTGTAAGTTCCCAGTTGAGCTAGGAGGATACCATTGTTCTTGGATAAAAGTCATGACATAAGAAAAATGATAATAGTTATGGTTTTTTAGTTGAAAAAGTCAAAAAATACCTTTGAAAATGTAATATGCAGCCCTATTTGTGCTCTGATTTTTTGTGTTTTGGAATGTGTTTTTTGAATGTTTTTGCAATGTTTCAATGACAAAGAGTGCAGATAAATAGAAAATATTGGATCACCTTTAGTACAAGAAAAATATATAATACTCAAAAATAACACAGCTGAAAATTCCATATTTTATTCTTAATCTGATTTTTCAATATTTCACAAATATAATGACAACATAGATCATAAAATGACATAACATATCTGAATTCCACATACCCACAAAATGCAGCCAAGAAATAACTGAAGCTGCTCACATATTGTGCATTTTGGAGGTGCCAAAATGCTCCAAAAATGGACGGCTGGGTCTGGAAATGCCAAACAACACCAAAGTACTCCAATAAATGTAGATTCCAGCTCTTATAAACCCCGACAGCTGCCCTAGAAACCTCATGTGGTCCTTCAAGAAGTGGTACGATTAACTGAGAATGGTAACCAGCTAAGGAGACGATATAACCGGCAAATAGAAACAACCCCTCTTCAATCTTTCCAAATCTATTCTCTTCAAATCTGATATACAATAAGTTCTAAAAGCCTGATATGTAATCTCCAATATGTCCAAATGTGACCTCTGAATGAAAACACCAAGTATTCTCTAGATTTTATCTCTCAACAACGTAGAAAATGTTGTCTGCAAGTGTTTCATCCTCATTCCTCACAAACCAAAGATGAAGAAGAGATCTCTTCCAAAACAGAAGCAACATCAAAATTAAAACTCAACATGTCCAAAATGAGAGCCAACAAGTCTCTTTTATACTCTCTCCAAGAGGGTCGGCCCCTTTCTCCTAGACAACTTTATTAAATCAAGTTGTTTGCTTTTATTTCTCTACTCATTTAATTAGAAGAGTCATATGTTTAAACTATTTCACTTCACTTAATAACTAGCCCCCTTTATAGTCCTTTACTGATAAATTAAAACAACAATAGAGTTAAATCTTTAATTAAACGTTATTAACTTAAAACTTATTGTTATTTAATTATAGTCCCTGGACTATATCAAAAGCCGAGATGATCATCAAAGCTGAACTCAGTGATAATACTAAAAATAGTAAGTATTCCAACCAACTTTGTTGATGCCCATAATTGACTTACTAAAAATAGTTAATGTGGGAGAAATAACATGGAAAGGCTCCAAAAAAAGAGCATTACGCTCATCATAACTATTTGAACATGAAATTTCTCTTAATATTGCCCCAAAGATTCCTTAAACCCACTCATTAGCCTAGGGAAATGTCACGTCCCTGTCCAATCCTAAAGTTAGTTCTTTGAAACCATTCAACTATGGGTAGTCTCCTTTGGATATGAATTTAAATGTAAGATTCGGATTTGTAATGCTAAGACTAATGACCTTAAAACAACAAGTAATGACTACCATTACAAACACATTAATGCATTGAAGATCTCAGCAATAAACTCCTTCAGCAGAGATGGAGATATACTTGGCTAAATCAAAGGAGTAAGATGCAATCAATTACAATCAATTCTCAACATACTGCACAAAATCAGTTGAGAAGACCATAATTGTTAGAGGCAAATACAAGAGAGCTAAACAGTCAAAATGACTTTATCAATGACTCTCAGCGCCATCAAGGATATCAGTCATCCAAGATGGTATATTTCGAGTATTTAATTATTGAGCGTGATTCCATTATTAGGAACGGTTACATACATCCAGTGATGATTTCTTATCCACTGAACTATTAAGAATGGCGAATATATTAAGAGAAGGAATCACACGTCAGTAATCATATTAGAAATGATCACCCCTCTTGCGCACATAAAAGGCAGCAATGAAGTGGTAATAGAGAGACATGATTAATCTAACAAGTCAGTAGTAGTGATCATCATTCATGATTGTCTAAGAAGAGATTAATGAATAATGGCTAGACATAAAGTTGATAAGGATAGGTGCGATCACATATGTTCAATTGATTTTGCAATAAGACAACAAACTATTAAAGAGACACTCATTAATGATATCTGGTTGCTAAGAGGATATGATGCCCTTTGAAACAATAGTGACCCCTTTTCAAAGAGGTGCAACTAAGTGTACAATAATAATTACTAAGGAGTAAAGGAGGAAGCAATAGATTTAGAATAAGGATTACTCAGAGAGAAGTAATTATGTTAACAATGGTTAAGGATAGGAAGATGTGTTTAAAGCATTAACCCTTATCTATGAAGGAGGTGTTTAAGGGAAAGAGACATCTCTTCACATCCAAAGGATGTAACCCTTCGGTACTACAAGGTATATATATGGAGATTGAATTCAGTCATTGGGGAAGGGAATGGGATCATTGATTGAGATGATCGAAAGGATCAGAAAATTATTAGTTATTCTTGATGGAAGAATCAAAGATTATTAAATATATTAGTAATCATCACTAAGAAGAGATGATTATGTTAACGACAAATTGGTATGCTGTAGTTTATCTATGAATCAAATACCAATTTACAAAATATCTGTTATTCCTAGCCGGTTACTGAGAGGGGGGGGTGAATCAGTAAACACAATTTCTATTCCAATTAAACCTTATATATATATTCTTTCAGTATTAACAGAATATAATATATCACTTATAAACAGAAAATAGAAATACACAGGTCAACACAACATATATACGTGGAAACCCTCGGTTAGAAGGAGAAAACCACGGTGGGACAAAACCCACAACTTTACTACTGCAGTAATAAAGATGCTCTGTTAAGAGCTTACAAAGCACTTGTAAGAGTGCTACCCGGTAAAGGGATTTGGTAGAAGACCTGTTAAGATCTTGACTCTATTAGGAGTCGCCTTGTAAAAAGACTTTCAACACCAATTAAGATGTTACTCGGTTAAGGGATTTATACAACAAACCTGTTAGGGTTCACCCTGATAGAGGGATTTGAATATGCTTAACAATGTAAAAGAAATGATCTGTAATGACACTTTCTGTCTGATTAGATCATACCTGATACCCTTTCCACTCTGCTTGGCTGTTGAACCTTTTTTGCCTATCACCTCTTGTGATCATAGCTTCTCTCAGAAGATAACTCTCTCCTGCTCTGTATATTCAACAACATTTTTTGTGTATCTCGTGACGTGTATTTATAAGATATTAATCTTATTAAAGAATACATCTCACAGCTCCGCCAAGCTGTAAACTCACCCATAAATCATGCATGCAAAGAATTTGCAAAATGATCTTGAGTTTACCTTGAAACATCCACGTAGAAATAAAGCTAACTCCAATTAAAACGCCAACTCTAGTTCTAACTGTGAATGCTCCGTATAATCCGGTTTTAATTGAAACAGCTCCGCATAATCCGGGGCGGATTATCATGCAGTTGACCGGTATCAATCTTATACCCAGTTGTTCATACATCCCTTGTATGTTTTATAAGACCGGTTGTAGACACTCTGTTTGGTCTACCGGTACATATACCCTGTTTGGTCTATCGGTACATATTAAGGAGTATGAGTAGTCTACCGGTTTATCGGTGGGATTGATGTTTGCCTTAAACTTATCCGATGACAACTTAAATATGCCAACAATATTCCCCTTTGGCATTGGTGGCAAAACATCACTTTCATCACTTTTCACTCCCTATCATGTAGACTTCTCCTGTGCTTGTGCTGTAATCCTTCCTTATGCTCTGTAGCTGAATCTACCTTGTATTCTGACCTTCCCTTCCAATTCTTCTTCCAGTTCTCGTTCTCATCTTCTTACCCTTTTTGCCTCCATAGGACAAAGGATTATGCTTCTGGATTATATCTCTAACTTAGTGAAGATATCCTTGTAAATTTTCTTTGTTGTTTGAAGAAAAGGATTCCATTGACCGGTGACATGTTCCAGATTTTACTGTGCTGCTTGCAGCGATACAACTATATTCTCCATGTCTTCTACTGTCTTGTAGTCCAGTTCCTTGATCAAGGTTTCAGCCTCTGTTGCAGTCCTTTGCATAAGATCAAATGTTGGGGCAAGAAATAGTTGAAATCCAATGAGATCTTGGATTCTCTTAGTCTTCTCTTCTAAAGATTTCCTTAAAATTAGAGAAAGACTAGTCATATGTCTTCTGTATTCTGTTGCAGAGGAGCGCTTTACATCAAATTGAGAAGAAAGAACTCTTATGTCTTTTGAAGTCTTAGATGACTTCTCAGTGATATCTTGAACAAAAACATCAAAGTTTGAAGTCCTTGTTATTAGACTTCCTGCAACCTGTAATTGTTGCTGAAGTGCCCTCGTGTTTGTAGAAACTGTTACTTTTAATTCTTCAACCTGTTTATGTAGAATTTCTACTCTTTTCTTCTCATAATGATCAATGGCAACTGTCTCTGGATCGGTGATATATTCTCCAATAGCTTGTGCCAATATCTCCAATTGATCAATGACAGGTTCTTCATCAATATTTGCACCGGTACAAAGTTATACATGATGTTCCTTACACTAGTGAGGACCATGTCCTGTTTCCTCTTTGTGAGCTCTTTCAATTGCCTAGTTGACATCTTGCTTATGTCAACCACAGTGTTGCTAACTTTTCTTTTCTTGGCTTCAGGTTCTGTTGCAAAAGTTAGTTTCCTCTTAGATGAGGATGAGATTGGAACATCGACCTGTTCCTTTTGTCATGGTTCCTGTACCGGTTGTTCTTCTGCAAGCTTTTCCTATTTAGTATGTACAGGTAACTCTTGTTCCTATTTGTTCTGCTGTTCTTGTTCTTGTTGTTCTTCCATAGGCTTTTCCTGTTGTGGTGCCTCTTCTTGTTGTACTTCCCCTTCCGGTAGTACCTCTTCTTCTGATCGTGCTTCTTTTGGCTGTTGAACTTGTTCTTACGGTGGAGCTTCCTCTGTGTGCTGCTCCTCAGCTGCCTGTTGCTTATCCATAGTGATCTCTGCCTCATTTGACCCTTTATCAGTAGTCATCTTGATTCATGACTCTCCCAGTACATGTTCATCTAGTAGAGCTTGTTCTCCTAGATTCAGTTGTTCACTAGTTGTGAACGTCTCTATTGGAACTTGTTTCTCACTGGTTGGTTCATGAGCAGTGAATTGAACTGGTGGTTCCTGTACTGTCTCAGGTTCTTCCTGTGGACCTGTTGCTTTCAGTCATATTGTTGCCAGAACTTAAGTGTCTCTTGGTAGACTTCCTTTTCATATCCATTTACTATCTTGGCAACTCTATTCTTTGTATCCAAATTCATTGATACTTCCTCCATTAAAGGTTTAATAGTTGCTTCATTGAGACCAGGTTTTACCTGTGACAATGTCTCCTTGACAATTCTATTGTTGGAGCCTAGACCGGTTCTCCATTTATTCATAAGTCTCATATTTAGTTTAAGAGGAAATTTAGACCTATAGTCTCTTGGACTTCTGTTGAAATCCAAGAAGGTTTCCAATAGAGCCACTTCTACTACTTGTTTATCTTCCTCTCTTAACACACTAAACCATTTAGCCACATTGGCTACTTCACCAAAATCCATGACTTCATCTACAATATCATTTACAGTCAGTGTACGAGCCTTACCTTTTATTGGGGATGCCAGTATTGTTGGTGGAGCCAGATCGCCACCTTTGTCGTCAATGATATCGACAATGACTGGTTCTATTGATACTTTTGCTCTTCCCAGAGCCTTAGCTCCTAGTATCCCCTTTCCTTTACCGGTATCTTTGACCGGTGGCTCAGTGTTCTTCTGGCATTGTTCTTCTGCCTGGTGTTGTTGCTAAAGAAGTTTTGTCTATGTAGCAACACCTTCTTCGTGTACCTTGTCAACTTCTCCAACAAGCATTTGACTTATCCTCTTTCTTATCAAGAAGTTTTGCTTGTGCAATTCTGCTTGATGAGTTGCCTCATCCAGAGTTAAATGATTCCGAACTTCAAGCAGAGCCCTTATTCTTAGCTCCTTTTCTCTTTCCATTGAGGCTTTCCATCTTGCTTCAAGAATCTCCTGGAGATCGTCAGGGATGACCTTATGAAGTTCGGTAGGAGTAAGATTGAACTTGTGAATACATTGAACCACAACTTCTATTTTTGTTCTATCTTCTTCGTTGGCCAGTTCATACCTTCTTCCAACTAATGCCATACCACTTGTATCTTGTAACCCTTTCACAAATTCATCAATTGTGGGTCTTCTTCCTCTCAGTGCATCCTCTTTGACCGGTTTTGCATATTTCCTCTTGCGGAGCAGAGGAGTTGTGTCTTCAATTTCTGTTTCTTCTATTTCTTCCCCTTGAGTGCTGGGCGGTTGTTGTGCTCTCTTTCTTTGCACCTTGGGTTCTTCTTCAATTGATTTCTTCTTCCTCGGAGTGGGAGACCTTTTGACATATACATTTTTAACCGATGCCTTTTTCTTCATATTCTCCTGAATTTCTTCAAAGGTCCCAAACCGGTAGGCTGACAGATCTAGATCACTTTCTTGTAGGGCATCTGCATATGCCTTGGCTATTTTTGCAGATATCTCATACCCCAGTTCTAGTGCATACCCGGTTCTCGGTTCCATAGCCTGAATGATACATTGATCGATGGTGGCTAGGAAACACACATCTTTATAAGACTCAACAATAGTTGAGGGAATCCTTTCCTTTGCGTGCATCTTCAGCTGGAATGCCTCAAAATCGTCATTCATGACTTTACTAAACTTTTTCCTAGTTTGTTGGCCATGTCATTGATCTGAATCATTACTGGTTTACCAGTTTCCCATGTTACCTTGCCTATTCTCGGAAAGTGATTCTAATAATAAAAGAATAAGCATACTAGTAGGGTTCCATATTTCAGGAGCTTCTTCTTTACGATACTGAGCTTCTTTAAATTTTCAAAAATCTGCCCTCTAAGCATGGCGCAAAGATCATATTGCGAGTTGTCATGCATTATTCGGTGAGCAGCGTGAATGGCTCCTCCCGGCACACTGTTGAGATTGCTCGATTGATAGATCTTGTAGCCTATCACTGCAGATGCAAACTGAACTCCCTCATCTTCAATGTCATTTATAGTCATCAACCGACTATCAGATTTTGATTTTGTCAATTTTGTGACAACGGCATTTGAAATGGTTCGGAGGGTAAGAGCTTCCCCTTTGTCGCTATACTCGGTAACCCTATGCAGATCCTCCTTGGTGATTGGAGTGCATGCGCCTTTCGCTACCCAGAAACCAGGTTCGTGCACTCGACTGAGAACTAGTCGTATCCAATCCGGTTGAAACACGGTTGGAGAACATACTCCATTGATCAATCCTGAGGAGACTAGCTTCACATATCTGTTCGGAAGCTTTCCATCTTGGCACATCGAGAGGTGCTCGCTCTGGATGAAGGTTTCACTCAGCTCTCCTTGCTTAGCGTGAATAAACGCTGTGACATCTTTGGTCATCAAAACTCCATTAGGCACTGATGATAGTGCACCAGACATGTCACTTTCCCTGTTCTGTACTGCCATGATATTGTAAACAAGTCGGTCGAATTGATTTCCTTGAATCAGCTTGACGACAGAAGATGATGATGCCATTGCTATTAATCGGTTTACACAGAGAATCGCTTGATCGGTCTTACAGAAACAACTTATCAATGACCGTGAATCTAAGCACGAGAATATTACTCAAACATAAGAAATCATAAATCACAATTCGCAAAGTAAAGTGAAATGAGTAATCCTTCTTCCTTTATATAGATTTAGGGTCTAACGGTAATTACCAAACGGTAACTATTTGTTAACGACTAGAACATTAATTACCTTACCTAATCTTTCTTTCCTTTTTTTTTTTTTGACAACTGGTTTTCAAGCTTTTACCTGTTGATCAAACCTTGGTTGAGATGACAACACTTACCTGTCGGATTCATATCATAGACCGGTAACCTCTTCTGGTTTTACTTACTGACTGTGTGAGATTATAGCTCACCAGTCTTACTGGGAATAGTAGACGGGCTACTAGCTCCCTCTAAGCCTTTTGGGCTCAGTTTGCTGAAGAGATATCACCATTAGCAGATGATGATCTTCCCTTTGTCTTCTCCTCAGCTGAGCTCTTTGATTCCTTCTTGAACCAGATCTTCTTGACTTCTTTCTTGGTCTCTTTTCCCTTGTCCTCTTGATTGGGAGACAAAGTCTTGTTCACCGGTTTGTCTAATTCTCTTCTTTTGTTCACTAGCCGGTTCCTACAATCTTTGGCTAGATGTCCAACTTTGTTGCAGGTGTAATAGACTATCCCGATTGCCTTCCATGGATTTAACCTTCTTTTCTTGGGTGAATGACACTAGGAGTCATTATGGCTATGTATCCCACAGTTAGCACAATTGGTTGTGCTTCGGTTCTCATTTCTTTTAGGGAATTTTGGTCTCGGTGGGGATCTGAATGCCATAGTTTTGGATTTGCATTCATCAGCCTTGTGTCCAAACTTGTTGCATGCATAGCAGTAACCTTTGAAGCTTCCCCTGCTTCCACTGGACACACTATTGGGACGAGATCTACACTCAGAAGTCTTGTGACCATACTTGTAACAGTTTCTACAGTAACTGTTGGTAGTAGTTGGTTTTACCGGTGCATTCCTGCAGTCACTGGTTTTATGGCCCGGTTTGCCATAGTGATTGCAAGAGGTATTGAAGGACTTTTTACCCTTTTGTTCTGCCGGTTTCTTCTTTTGCTTCTTACCTTTCTTGACTCCAGATGACTCATCGGTTTCCTTGCTGCTTAGACCGGTGAACCCAAGTTCTGTAGGATCCTTGTGCTTTCTTTGAGCTCTCAGTTGCTCATCAAGCTTTTCTGAACTCTCGTATTTTCTAAGTGTCTCATTTCTTTCCTCGAGTTGTTTTATTTGCTGCTTTAGTTGATACAATTCAATTGCCAACCTTTTGCATGCATCATCTTTATCATGCCAATTCTTTTGCATATTTGCATTTTCTTGTGTAACTATCTGCATGTCTTCTTGAAGTTGCAGAACGACAAGACCACTTTCTCTTACTGCTTCTTCTGCCAAATTTCTCTCTCTCAGAGGCTGCCAGTGATTTTACTGCACTGTTCCTTTCATCTTCAACTTTCCTTTTTTCTCGATTATTTCAGTCATTCTTAGGGCATTATCTTCCTGCTCCCTATTCAGGATGGAGATCTGATCGGTTAGGATCTGATAATTCTCCATAAGCTCAAAGACTGTCTCCTCAGCTTCATCTAATCTACTTTGCCCAAAGAGTTCCTCAATCATTTCATTGCTCTCACTCAATTGTAGAGCCAACTCCTTTCTTTTAGCAAGGGATCTTCTTAGCCTATTCTCAAAAGAGGCAATGATGTCATTGGCTTCCTCAAGCTACTTTTGATACCTGTAACCCTCCATGATCTTTTACTCAAGCGGTTAAGCTTTATATATTTGAGAACCAAAGGCTCTGATACCAATTGTTATTCCTAACCGGTTGCTGAGAGGGGGGGGGTGAATCAGTAAACACAATTTCTATTCCAATTAAACCTTATATATATATATTCTTTCGTTATTAATAGAATATAATCTATCACTTATAAACAGAAAATAGAAATACACAGGTCAACATAGAATATAGACGTGGAAACCCTCGGTTAAAAGGAGAAAACCATGGTGGGACAGAACCCACAACTTTACTACTGCAGTAATAAAGATGCCTTGTTAATAGCTTACAAAGCACTTGTAAGAGTGTTACCCGGTAAAGGGATTTG
The DNA here is from genome assembly GCA_027943335.1 of Chamaecyparis obtusa. Classification (NCBI taxonomy): domain Eukaryota; kingdom Viridiplantae; phylum Streptophyta; class Pinopsida; order Cupressales; family Cupressaceae; genus Chamaecyparis; species Chamaecyparis obtusa. Next base: position 1,128,238 of record BSBK01000066.1, on the reverse strand, counting down.
GTAGAAGACCTGTTAAGATCTTGACTCTGTTAGGAGTCACCTTGTAAAAGGACTTTCAACGCCAATTAAGATGTTACCCGGTTAAGGGATTTATACAACAAACCTGTTAGGGTTCACCTTGATAGAGGGATTTGAATATGCCTAACAATGTAAAAGCAATGATCTGTAATGACACTTTCTGTCTGATTAGATCATACCTAATACCCTTTCCACTCTGCTTGGCTGTTGAACCTTTTCTGCCTTTCACCTCTTGTGACCGTAGCTTCTCTCAAAAGATAACTCTTTCTTTCTTTGTATATTCAACAACATATTTTGTGTATCCCGTGACCTGTATTTATAAAATATTAATCTTATCAAAGAATACTTCTCACAATTCCGCCAAGCTATAAACTCACCCATAAATCATGCATGCAAAGAATTTGCAAAATGATCTTCAGTTGACCTTGAAACATTTGCGTAGAAATAAAGCTAACTCCAGTTAAAAAGCTAACTCCAGTTCTAACTATGAATGCTCCATATAATCCGGTTTTAACTGAAACAACTCAGCATAATCCGGTGCGGATTATCATGCAGTTGACCGGTATCAATCTTATACTCGGTTGTTCATACATCCCCTGTATGTTTTATAAGACCGGTTGTAGACACTTTGTTTGGTCTACCGGTACATATACCCTGTTTGGCCTACCAGTACATATTAAGGAGTATGCGTAGTCTACCGGTTGACTAGTGGGATTGATGTTTGCCTTAAAATTATCCAATGACAACTTAAATATGCCAACAATATCATATTTGAATTCTATTAGGGACAAGGAACCCCTATATATATATTCCTAATACATGAGATATTAATAGCCATTCTTTAATCACTCGTTATAGCTCCTTAAGAGGACAGGTTGGTTTTGTCAGGGAGAGGTGGAGTAATTCCTCACAAGGTAGGAGAGTCCCAAGATGGGGTAAGGACATGTATTTCTGAAACCTTGAGGAAGAAGTCCCGAGATGGGTATGAATGTGTTCCGGAAACCTTGAGGGAGCTTACTTGTAGATTGGTATCCAAGTGCCCTAAGGACAAGTAATTCCCCATCCTTCTTAAGGTTGATGTTTAGGACAAAAGTAATGAATTGGGGCCTAACTGTCAAATGTATTATGAATCATTAATTGTTTGTTAATTTAATCAGATTTAAATGCATAGTGATGTATGTTAATCATTGGGAACTGGCAGCCTCCTAGTAGTGAACATTATAGAGACTAAGTAAATTGCCAATTCCAAGTGAAATCCAAACCCTAGTTGGGATTTTTAGGAAATAAAGTAAAGTATCAACAGGGGACATTACAAAAAATCATCTGAATAGGCAAACCATCTCACCATGCAGAACTGGCTGAGGAAGGGGACATTACAGAAAATTGCATCTATAGTTTGAAACGCTTAGGATTCACTCTATAATTGCCATGTTGTTGCTAGAATTTGCTAGATTCAACATGCAAAAGTTGGAAACTTTTTGGGTAGGATAAATTTGAACCATAATTGAATCTACAATTGATTGGATCTAGGAATTGATTATGGGACATTTCTTACTTGGAATTGTCTTGTATATGTGCTGATTCCAAAATTTAGAAAAGTTCGTATGGGTACAACTAGAGGTGTGGCTGCTTGTTTAGAAATCACAAAGAAAATGGTAGATGGTGTGTATCCATGCCCCTCTTATAGGAATAAATCATCACCACCCTATCCTCAAGTCAAGTTACAACCCCTTTACTAGCTACATGTAGGAGTTGTGTATTAACTTTCATAACGCTGTCCTTCCATTCAAGTCCACAAATGTTGCATTTCCATTGTGGGCTCCTTGAGTTATGCATGTTTATGTCAAGTGTCCTTCAAACTGGTGAAAACGCTTTTTCTTTTAAATGGTCCCTTGCTATATTTTGTGAACATCTTGGAAGAGAAATTAAAACAAAAGGCACTGCTGACTGGACATCTTGTATGCGGGTTACAAAAAAAACAACAATATTTTAATGATTTTTAACACATTGCAAGCTGGAAAAATGTTGTCTATAGGGCTTTATAAAACATTGCATGTGCAAAAATAAACCGCCACCTTTTAAAATATTTTTTTTTCTCAAATTGCAAGTACAATAAACAAGAAGTTTTTAAAGCAAAAAATATTAAAGAAATTAATTTGAGTACCACAAACATTAAAAGGGCAAGTTAAAGTTTTGAAGTGGAAAAAAACCAGTTCAATAATTTTGTTCAATCAAGAGGCAATGCCACCATAAAAGACAATTTCAACACATTGTGATTGAATAAGCTCAATCTTAATTGTTAAAGAAACAAAAGACACTAACAAGAAAACCAAGTCTTATATTTTGTATGATAAAAAACATTGCTTAAGAAAAAAGCAGTGGATGTACCTTGTGAATGATAGATTAACCTACACATACTTTGCCTTCTTCTTCCTTCTTTATTCCTATCTTTTCATCTTCTGGCAAAAATAAAATGTAAAATGTAATGGGTTTAGGGTTCAGTATGTTTTAAGGGTAACTTCTGGTTGGTAGGCCTTGTTGGGCTCCCCATTTTGTTTTATAAATTAAAAAAAAAAATATTCTTCATGCTGCTTTTCCAACAGCAGACTCTGAGGATGTCACTATGTCCCTCAAACAATTGACGAATCTCAGGGATACCAAGGCATTCCTTGTTTGAGGGATGTCCACAGGAGCAGCCCTTAAATTGAGGGGACATCCCCATTTTCAGAAAAGAAAATTAGGGAGAGGAGGAGAAACTCAGCTCCGTTCCTCAGCCCTTAGGGTATACTTAACAAATCCAAAGCACCAGATTGCACACTTTGTACTTTGTTATTTGACCTGGAATGCACATCTTCTGAGAAATTTTTACTGAGTTTTATGCTTAAAAGTAATTCTACGTTTCTTTTCCACTTTTATTATTCTTCAGTTAAAATAATTTCATTATTGTGCAGGAAAAAAGGCAACAGTTGTTAAATGAGATACGGACATTGTGTGAGGCACCTCAAGGGAATGGGTTAGTAGAATTTCATGGTGCTTTTTACACTCCTGCATCTGGCCAGATTAGCATTGCTTTGGAGTATATGGATGGAGGCTCCCTTGCAGATATTTTGCGAGCCAAGAAGTCTATACCTGAGCCAATTCTTTCTGTTATCACACATAAACTCTTGCATGTAAGAAAATTTACATGTGGCTTATTTGCAAGCGGATTTTTATTTGACTTAACAACACTTGGAAAGATCTTTTTTCTTATGATTATTCCGACTTATGCTCAAAGGTTTTCTATTTTATGTGCAGGGATTGAACTTTCTACATGGAGTTAGACATCTAGTCCATAGAGATATAAAACCTGCCAATCTGCTCATAAATCTCAATGGGGAACCAAAAATCACAGATTTTGGTATCAGTGCTGGTTTGGAGAACTCTGTTGCAATGGTATTTAGTCTCTGTCAATATTCAGACTTGATCTCTCATGAAAATAGAAAAACATATATGGAGATGAAGAAATAGACCAATATTGTCATTGAGAAGAGATAAATAGTTTTCAACTAGGAAATTTATCTTGTCAATAAACTCCTGAGAGGATTTATATTTCAGCAAGAAGAATAGTTGTAAAGATTTTCTTTTGAACATTGTAACTTTATTCAACCTTGATTTCAATGTCGACTGCAGTGTGCTACATTTGTAGGTACTGTCACATACATGTCACCAGAGAGAATCAACAATGACTGTTATTCTTACCCAGCAGACATTTGGAGCCTGGGATTATCAATTTTTGAATGTGGTACTGGACAATTCCCTTATAGTGCAAGCAAGGGACCTGTGAATCTCATGCTACAGGTAGTACGTCCAATGTTATAAATTTGTTTAATGTGGTGAGGCTTAAGTTGAGTGATTTGTTCTGATTGTAGTTCATCTAACCAATAGTATTTTGAATCCAGCAAGTGATGAGTTTTGATTGGATATGGATACAACTATACAAAACTAAGGCCTTTAAGCATATTCTTGCTGAATATAAAAAATAGAAATTTCCTGGAAATGTGGACCTGAAAACCAGTTAGAGTTACCTCTTTCTTGTGCAATGATTCCTTTAGAGTTGCATCTTTCTTGTGCTATGATTCCTTTGAACCAGTGCGGCAAGGTTATGTAAATGAATCTAGTACTTATTGTTACATGGTAGGAAGTTTGAGGAAATTGCCTAGTTTAAAAAGCTAGGTTGGCCATCAGAAAGCAAGACTTTACATACTTATTGAAGAAACTAGTGCCTGTTGCAATTGAAAGCATTTAGATGTAGTATTTTGGGGGAATTGAAGTCAACATTGCCTTATTAATTATCGATAAATTTCTTTTAGTAGATATCATGGTCTTGTTCTCCTTGCTTGCTTGACTTACTCTTGGAAACATATGTTTTGTTTTTATATGCATGATCCATACTCAAAGAAGTGTACTTATGATTCATCTCGGAAATTTAATACAAAAAGTTAAGCAATTAAAATTTTCTAGCAAACAAAATACATGGAAGCATAAAGTTTTAGAATCATGTGATGATATTTAGCATTTTCCTTCAAAAATCAACTTCATTGACATCTGAAATCAGTCACTGTATGCTGAGGATGTAGTGACAGTAGAAAATGATACATTTGGCAGCTCATGACCGAATTTTGAAGAAAAACCAAGAACTATTAGCCTACATTTCCGGGGGCATCATTTCCTTATGTTGTTTGGAACCTGAAATTTTAATATTGGTTGAAAAGCTTAGGATCTGCTTCCGGTCAGTCTGAGGAAATCCATTAGGGCTTTTATGGAGTCTCAAATGCTTTAAAGGGCCCTTAAATTGCAATATATATATATATATATATATATATATATATTGCATGGGTACTCATACCTATACCCCTAGGATGCATACCGGGTATTGGTACACGTACCCAAGTACCGGGTACTCAGTGGGTACTTAGCGGGTACTCAGTTGAGAGCATCATAGCTAATGACCTTGATTAAGATTTCTGATTTTTGTTTCGATTTTTTGTTTGCGTATCAGCTTGCTGTTTATCAAGCTTAATTCAATACGTAATCAGTTTGAAACTTTGATATAGTACTGATTAACAGTAAACTTTATCACTGTTCAAGTCAGAAGTTTATCAATTTGCAATATGTCATTGTTATATGATTTATTATCTTCTTGTTCATGTTTAAAGGTTGCCTTCTCTGTTATGCATCTAAACATTTAGCATATATTATTATTACAAACATATTGCAAATCTGAAACTGAAAACAATACATTACATCTGCAGACTTTATCACTGTTCTTGTTTTGAAAACTCATTTTCATGACTCATTTTCAGATTTTCTATAAAATATTAAATTATTTTAAAAAAAAATTGACGTACCCAAGTACCCCCATCCCCTATTTTGAAAAATAGCCGTACCCGTACCCTAAGTACCCATGTACCCCTGTCCCTGTGCAACCTTGATATATATATATACATATGGATTTGATCGAATTTGATTAATGAGCTCAATGGCATGATAGATTGTCTTCTCTCTCAAAGGGACAGTCTATTTGGAGTATTTTTTTATGGTAGAAGGCTATAAAAAAAGTAACATTGGAATCTAAAAAGTCAGAATAATTTTATAGCATCAATCTCCTTATAGAGTTTGCTACCATTATATATAGCTCTCTTATACCATTAAAGCTTTGTTTGCATTGTAATATTACAGTTACTCCCTCTATGTGTTATCTGCCTTAATTTCATTTATGCTATGATACATTACATCTACATGTAATCTGTTGTCATCCAGATTCCAGTTAAATCCAGATCATTTTTATCTGAGAGGTTTGATCAGTCTCAATACGAAGCCGACGGGAGCCCACCCTAAAGGAGCCTAGGGGGATGCGGAGGGAATGTGACCAATGTTGAGATAAGTAAGACGGGTGGATAATGAGTCTGTCTCGCAGCTCCAAAAAATGCTTGGCATAAAACTCCATCTTAGGGTGGAGGCTCCCGTGGGGATTCAAGTGGTGAGGATAAACTGTTTGTAAATGTTGGTTTTGATACACTTGTTCAACTCCTGTCTGGATGGGAGGAGGTGGTGAGGAGCATCAAGAGAATACTGAAAGGTGGGAGACGATCAATCTCAATCCCAATAGACCCAAGAAGGGCCAAAGCACCAACAAACCAACCACGGGCCCAACCAGAAGAAACAGAGGGGACAATGGACTTAAAGGAGCAATAAGCGAAGTAGGGATACCTGCAGCACCCCTCATGAGAATCGGCGAAACCACGAAGGCAATGCAAAAACCAAATAAGATCAAAACTATCCCAAGCCTGAAGGGGTGAGCCCCAAACTTAGCAAGAATGATGTTGTGAGGAATGACCTGCTTGCATCTGATAATGCGCCGGAGAAGAAGAATTGCAGTAATACAGTCCATCATACTTATCTGAAATTTGAACCAATCGTCAGGCCAACTTTTAGGATTTTCATTTTGAAATAAAGTATTTATGACATTGTGCTTCAGACCGATTGAGGACTTGGATGCTAATTTTATTCACTTATTTAAATTTCTTAACACTAAATATGATTTTTCACATTTTTAGAATGTTCTGTAAATTATAGAAGAGTCACAAGCTGTGAGTGGTTTATCAGGCAAATGATAATTGCATAAATGGTTTTTATTACTACTTCAACTAGGAGCATTTTGTGGGTTGCAATTTTGCTTTGCCATAAAATAGTTTCCTTTACCCCGAAACATGGGTTTGTTAATTATTTATCTATATTGTTGCTAATGTCAGTTTCCATCCAACTTCTGCATGTTTAGGGGCCTAACCAAGAATTGTAAAGGCTATCATTGAACTAAGGGTTAATGACATGATTGTTGAAGTTTCCAGTATCTGTGATACATTTTGAGAACCTCAGCAAAGTGTGCTTCCTACTCCAACTGGCAGAGAGGGACCTGGTCTGCCAGCTCAATGACCTGCTTTGAGGCAATCTTCTGATGACATAAATGCTGTTGTGAGCATGGGCATGGGTGATTAATGTGGTGGTCAGTGGAGTGTGGGAGCTGATCTTTCTATGAGATCTTATCTTTTTATTTATTTTCATAATATTGCTGCTTGAACACCTTGTATGGTTCCATAAAAATGCTAATACTTGGTTTTGATGAGTACTTTTAGTAGACCTGGTAATATATTAGGCCTTTTGGTTCTTTCAGCTAGTTTTTGATTTGTGGGATCCTTGCAGAGAATCTTTATGCTTTTGTTTAAGCTGACTTTTGTATTATGGTTTACTAGTAGTTTCCTTTATGGATATTTCTTGCAACTTTTTATCTCAATATGTAAAAATGTCAGTTGATATTTTTATCTGTTTGACCACTTAACCAATGAATATTTCTTGTAGTTCTATTATATTTAAATATTTATCCTATTTGGTTGTTAAATTATTAAAAATGTTTTTCTGTGCTTCTATAATATGTTGGCAGGTCATATATGATCCATCTCCTTCACCTTCACGAGATCACTTTTCAGAGGAGTTCTGTTCCTTTGTTGATGTTTGCTTACAGAAGAATGCAGATGACAGGCCAACAGCAGAAGAGGTTCATTTTCTTTAGATTCAAATGTACCTTATATTTTGAAAGTTTTATATGATTTTTATTCCTTGGTATAGGTTTTCTGACAATGAACGTATGTCCTTCGTTTTCTGTTTAATGGAAAACCTGTTCTAGAAGTTTTACACTTTTTTAACATAAGTTTTTTTTATTGGTAATTTGGGTATTTCAGTTCGGGTTATTTTAGCTTTACTTTCTCCTTTATTATATTTATTGGCAAGATAGGTTGGAAATCATGCAGAAATATATTTGGATGCTTAATTTTTGGAAATCATGCAGAAATATATTTGAATTCCTTATTTTCTCTAAGGATTTTTCAGTTTTCACTTGGAACTCCTTTTTTAATTGTGGATTTTCATTTTCAACTTTGGAATTCATTTTTCAAACAAGAAATTCCTTTTCTCAAACAAGGATTTTCACGCTTTGAATTGGATTTTCAATTTTTAATTTGGATTTCCAATTTTAATTAAGGATTTTTTATTTTCAATTTTGAAATTCCCTGAACTTTTTCCTCTTTCTTACCTTTCAAACTTAGGATTTTGAAGCTTCTTTTTTCCTGGAGGGTGGAATTTTGGCCTTGTCAAGGATTGCTTTGAGGGAATTTTTCCTCTAGAGAATGCCAAGAATCCAAGGACTAACTAACCAGTCACTTTTAAAAGTTGCTCAAGTTTAACCTTAGTTAAAGTAATATTTTGACAAATGTCACAAGCTTCCTTGAAGTCTCAAAACTATTAAAACATTGGAAAATTTCCTCTTGAGAATGCCAAGAGTCCAAGGACCAACCATATTTGTTTTTATAAGTTGCTCGAGTTTAACCTAGTTATATTAAAATTGGCTTAACACATACTGCACTTGGACACTTGGACAACTTACATGACAGATACTAAACACATCCAAAACTTGAGCATGAGAAAAATGGAAAGAGAAAGAACTTGGAAACAATGAAAACATTAGGTCTTATAGCTTTGATCATTTGACACTAAAGGACCGAAGAGGCCAAGAGTTCAAAGATTTGACACTGGTGAGCATCTCATAATCTTGGGGGTGTTAAAATGATGCTTAGTAAGACTCTACTCCAAAAGTTTGATGAACTGAAAATTGAGAATAGTAACAAAAAGTATTTTAAACCAAGATTCTCAAATTATGGACACATGGACATATCTCGATTTCTTAAGTTCTAGGCTACACACCATCATGTGAGAAAACATAATTTTGTGAAACTGCGATGGAAGACAATAAGAGAAAGTGTAATCTGAGGAATAAGAATGAGAACTTAATGAACTCAAAGTCCTGAGATTCCAGGATTGTGACACTTGTCATAATCTTGGAATCTCAGGATCTCAAGGTTCAAAGAAAAAGCTTAAATCCATTGGACAATCCAGATTATTCAGCAAAAGCTGCAATCTGTGAAACTTGAAAAACAGATTCACCAAGAACCCTTAAGCACGATGATTCAGACTTTCCATGGCCCTGATTTGGAAAATTTGGGTTGTTTTACACAACACAAGCTGAAATATCCATTGTGCTTGCTGAGATGTGGATTAATCTTAACCCTGTAACTATTACTTACCATTATTTCTGGTGCTACAGATAAGGACCAATGTAACACTATTAACATTGTTTATAATGTGTTCTTAATTGTATGTTTTCATTGTAATATGTGTGTGTGTGTATTCAATTGGTTGGTCTGTCTTGCAGTCATAGAGGCTGACTGACAGACTCTCAGGATGATTGGGTAAAGGGAAAACAATGTCTCTGTAGATCCTGAGGTTTCTCTTATAACAGTAAATGATAGATCTGAATATTAATGGTCTTCACTAACATTATTTGGAACCCCCTTATTACTGGTGTAGAACTAGTTCACAATTCATTGAATTGATAACTGTAAATAATGCCAACCATGTGACTATAGATAAATATCACTTTCAACTCCTTCAAAGATTTAAGGAACTTTTCTAATCCACTCTTATTATTTAATTCGCACTCACATTATCAGTATTTTGTGAAAAGAGAAAAATGCCTGAAAACTTTTGTGGAGGTCTAGACATTGCCATCTCCTTTTCCTTTCTTCAAAGATTATTTCATAAAAGAACTCTCTGTTCTGAAATTCGATTAAAAATCAAGAGTTTTTAAAGTTAAAGTTGCTAGGTTGTACTTTTTGGATGCATTCATAGTTGTGATATAGCTGCAAAGGTAATGCTAAGTTGCTAACAGTCTGTGGTGTAAGTTACGCTGTTCTAAATTGTCCAAAATTTGTTTGATCAAGGTTCTAGCTGGTCTGAATTGTCTGCAGCTAATACCTCTGATATTGCTTGCTTTAGAAGTGCTAGCTTTCTAGTGATTTCCTAATATATTATTTACAATTTTTCCAACAAATTGTTTTGTCATAACTGACATCTGTTCTCTGTGAAGACTATGAAAGTAGCTGTTCTTTGCTTTGTTAAGAATTAAAGAGACCTTCCTGGATTCATCTACGTTATGGTAATTATGGTTTTCTTTATGTTTGTGAAATGCAGCTGTTATCACACCCTTTTATTAAAAAATATGAGAATGCGGGAGTTGATTTATCAGCATTTGCACAAAGTATTTTTGATCCTGTTGAGCGTCTCAAGGATTTAGCCGATGTAAGTATTAGTGACAACTGTTTTCTGGTTTTGCTCTTTTCTTTCAGTAAATACTTGTTTGGCATATTTCTTGGTCTTATTACTCTTAGAAGAGCTATTAGTATGATTTTCTTTGTAACTCCTCTCATTAAGGCTTTAATGCTTGTATTTTTTTTCATCTTTACTGCTCTTTTTCTCATACAAGTTATATATTTTATAATTCAAAAAAGATTCTGTCCCCGTTTTACTAAATGGCAGTCTGATGCAGATGCTTACTGTACACTATTACATGTTATTTGATGGTCCTGATGATCAATGGCATCATACAAAAACTATGTACCATGAGAATTCTTCTTTCAGGTAATTCATGATTCAATTCCCCACAAGGCGTCTCTATTTATCAGAGATTCTTCTGGAAATACCCTTTTCATATTTAGGTTAGTGAATAAATGCTTCTGTTGCATGGTAATATATTGAGTTAATGATTCAATTGCCCACAAGGTGTCTCTATTTATCAGAGATTCTGTTCGAAATACCCTTTTCATATTTAGGTTAGTGAATAAGTGCTTCTGTTGTATGGTAATACATTGAGAACATTCAACACTGCTTTTTGCTGTGGAAAGATGCAACAATAAGAGTCTCTACTGCAAAACCTTGAAATTAGGTCGGTTTTCTTTTTCTTTTTCTTTCTGTAGTCTGTGTTTCTTGTTAATATTTAGATGTTTATTGTGGAAGTGATTAATTGTTTCTACCAATTAATTTTCTAGCAAAGGGGTCATCTCAGACCTACGTATAACATCCAGAATTGTTGCTACTGGCAACAGATAATGGTCTTAAAGAAGGCTCTAGGGCTTATCAAATACAGTAATACTAAAAATATGTTTATTGGAAATGAAGATCACCCCAAAATTCAGTAGTTTTAAATAATCAGACAAGAGCCTTGAGATATTAACTGGTTAGAGAAAGCTTAAGGGTAGTCAATTTCATTCCTCATTTTGACAAGTCATACTAATCAATTCTGTTTTCTGTAGAGGCACTCTTTTTTATGCTTTATTTCTCAGATGTTCTTATCCTTGTGTAAAGACCTTAACCAATTTCTACATAAAAAAATATGCGCTTTTCCCAGTGTCTAATAGTTGAGCATTTTGTTAAACAGTTTGTGTACATCCTCCTGTATAGCTTTCTGATATGCAACTTTATATGTTTCTTGGATTTCTAGGTTTATAGTGCAATAGTCTCACATTAACATTCCTGACCAAAATTGGCATTCATACACAACATAAGAAATAGTTGCACTTATTGGAATAGCTGATAACAGCGATATATTCATGCAATAAACTGCTAACATTAGCAGATTACAGAGATAAACATATAGAAAATTTGAACGTCAGATATGAGCAAGCTTCACCCTCTTGAAGAAGCTGGAAACCACATTTAATATCAACATTTTATTATTGAATGGATAACAAGCTACATAAGTTCCGCACCTGAGGTATTTTAGCTCAAATCCTCATGCCAAGGGTCAATAATGGCTGCCAAAACCTCCATGCCAGTATACCACAAGTTCTTGCAACCCACATAAATCAAAACACCCAGGCAATGTGTCAATTGTCCCTGCAACTCCAATGCCTACCTGCAAAGATCAGATGGTTAGCAATAAACTCCCAAAATGGCACTATATGACTGGTCAAAAACTGTCAACCTACCCCCTTAGTGACATGGCCACCTTGAATGTCAATGGTAGCCAGTTAAAACACTTTTGAAATATGCCAGGCATACAAAATAACAAAATAGACAAGAAATGCTAAGATCGACCAGCAATCTGTGATTCCAATTAATGTTCAAACAATTGCATTTGCTACATGTATATACAATTAAATAATTGATGGCGCTGCGGAGCTGTTTGAAGTCTCTAGGGGCTGGGGTTAGGGTTTTAGCCCCCTTTTCTGGTAATAAGGTGGAGTTTTCTTTGTGCTATGATCGCACTGGCTCGTGCCAATTGAATCAGGATTTTTCTAATGGTGACAGAGATAGCTTGGTGTTGCAGATGCGATGTAAGGATTTCCAAGGGTTTGTGGATGGAGAATCCTCCCTTGGTGCCCATGGTGCCCGAAAAAGGGAAGCTGGTTTTAACATGTGGGCGCCAAAGATGGGCGCGGCGGTGATGGCGTCGAAGCCGGTTGGTGCTGGGGTCATAGAATCTGCTATGAGCACACAGAATAGTGGAAACTGGTGCTTCAAGATGGCTGCTCATGGGGGTGGACTATTAAAGGGGATAGAGGGTTTTAAATCCGTTAATGGTCATGGATTAGGTGACCGACATGTGGCTAAGAAACTACAAGGGTTTCAACATCAGCATGATAGTGCTCTGGGGGTCTCTTTGGCCCCTTCATCCAAGGCCATTTCTGTGGATTTGATTGCGGAGGCTGAAGAGGAAGTTATCCAAAATGTTTCAATTTTTTCTAAGTTGGGTGTGATCGGGCACTTTAGGGGCTTGTGGTCTAGTTTACAGGATTTGCACTCTTGATTTTGGATAACTAGGAGCCCATTCTAGATGGTTGTGTCTAGATTTACCCTTCAACAAAGGGGTTTTTTATTGTTATCTTTGAAAGCACTCAGGATAGAAATAAGGAAGGTTCTATGTGAACATTTTTGGTGCTGTGAGGAGAAGTTTACTCTGATGTTGAAGCCTCGACATCCTGATTTCTGTCCAACTACTGAAGCTTTTGACAAGATTCCGCTCTAGGTAAGGCTTGCTAATCTTCCCTTGCACTTTTGGTTTGATTCATGTTTGGGGGTGGTTGGGAATTTGTTAGGAGATTTTCTGATGGTGGATGAAGGATCCTCTAATCTCCTTCATTCTACCTTTTCGCTTGTATGTTGGTAGAAATGGATGAATTTGAGGGATTTCCTGCATAAATTTCGATTAAAACCTCAAAAGGTTGTTGGATTCATCCTTTGGATTACGAAGAGGTCCCTTTCAGGTGTAGAAGTTGTTATCAAATAGGGCATTTGGCTGCAAAATGTGACAAAGAGAGAATGTACAAGGAGGCTTCTTGGTGAAAAGATATTTCTCAACAACATTATATGGTAGAGAAGAAGGTTGGGAAGCCAAAGAGTTTTTCTCAGATTGTTGTTGAGGAAACAACTCATAAGCCTTTAGAATCTTTATTTGAGGATATGCATTTAGTGAAGAACAATGCTAATACTGGCTTGGCTGGAGTTGATGGGGCTTTGTCACAAGTCAATGCTATTGGAACCCTGGAAGGTAGGGAGAAATGCAGACCAGTGGAACCTCAAGAGATGGAGATGGTTGCATTGCCAGTGGATGGTCAGATCCTGCATAAGGGACCATGTACTGAGTATCAAGAGAGACTATCCAAAGTTAAACCTTTGAATTAGAAGAATGAGGCTGCAAAGATTGAAGACATTTGGCTCATTGTGAAAGAGAAAAAAGACAAAAAAAAATGAAGAAAGACTCCTATATGGTACTCCAGTCTCATTCTAAGGGTGGAGCCAATTTCAAATCCTAAATTTGTACTACATGTTGGCCCTGAGATTTTTTTCTAGTTTTTGTGATCTGTTAATGAATCCTTCTATTTTTCTCTCTTTGGAATGGTGGTATCCCTGGTTGTTACCACTCTTGGTCCGAGCCAAGCTGTTTCCCGATTCAAACTTTTAATAAAATAAAAACAACTATTACTGATAAAAAAATTTGCATTTTCTATTACAATCATGATAAAGCCAAAGAAATCTCACACTTTGGCCTTCTAACAATTATTCCACATCAAGAGTTGTGGAAGGATGATATCAGTGTTACCATATTTTTCATCATGCAAAATAATAGACAAATAGTGAGTTTCATTTTTGGTACTTTCATTTAACAGTGCTTTTCAGGTTATGTGAATCATCATTTTGTTATTGCATTCATATCAGAATTTTTCATTGTAGTCTAAGTATTGATCACATGTTTAAAATTTGTTAAAATTCATAGTTGATCATTACATTGTGCATTCATACTGAATGTAATTTACAAATGTTCTCTCATATTTCAATAAACAGAGTACATAAGTGCAGAATAGAAAGAAGGGACATGAGTGAGTCTTTTGCATTGCCTTGAAAGGTCGTCTGTATATCTGGAGCTGGTTGTTGTGTCTGATCCTAGTCCTCCGGGTCTTCATTCTAAGTCTGCATCTGTCTGGTTCTAGGTCTTTTAGGGGGTTGTCCTGCATCATGGTTAAGAGTTTGTTAGATCCAGCTGGATCTAAGCAATGCAGAGAGCGTAAACATCATACAAACAATCAATTCTTTCATGGCTGCATATATTTCTGATATTTAATGCAATAACAAAATGAGCATGCATATAAGGTGAAGAACAATGTTAAATGACAGCACTAACGCATTATGTTAGTGAGCACACCAGTGGTCTGATGGAAGCCCAAAATTGATCACTGGGTCATGTTCACTAACATAATGAGTTAATTTTGATGTTTTTAAGCTTAACAGAGAAATGCATTGTTCAAAATAGACTGGTATTCTTCACAGTCAAGAATCAATAGAGATTCAATATACTTTTCATCATGGTGCTCACAGAGTTAGTGTGCTGTTATGATATTGTTCATGTGCTGAATGTATGATAAAAATCGGGATTAAGGTCACATAAAATCTGTTTATGGGTGTCACGAGTGGGTGCTCGAACCCCATAATCAGATTTCATTACTGGATACATATGGTATAAGTCTTAATATATCTGAAATCATTGATTCACAACAGATTTTCACATGGTATGCTGTTCTAATCATGGTGCTCACTATCAAAGCATTTGGAAGTGTATAGTTTACAACTTGTTGCTAAAAAGATTAAGCAATAGTGCTGAATATAAGATGCAAGTTCAAATCAGTGCTGAGATACTACTAGTAAAGAAAAGTTCAAGCAGCATAGATGTGTTCTTAGGTACATCTTCAAAGACATAAGCATTGCAAAGAAGAGATCACAACTTCAATTAGTGAATTCACAGTAAGCATCAAGTCGAAGCAAATATCAGTTGCTAGAGAACAAACTGGAGGAATAAATATAGAGCAGGAAGTGTTAAAATTTTTGGTGTTAATAAAAAGAGGATCTCAAATCAATATCAGCACTATTTTAGCTTCATTTTTTCAGCCATGTATGAAAATATTCAAAGTAAACAGCAAAACCCAAGACTCATGTTTTTGAATGCTGATTTCCTTCAAATAACAGGCCATGTTTTAATTATTGAAAAGGTTGGAATTTGATCTTCAGCATTATAGTCATGTTTGAATATGAGCTCATGTCAAGGTTGGATTAAATACAAGAAAAGGCCAAGCACCATCAGATTCGAGCTCTTTCCAAAATAAACAAGCTTTCATTGAAAAGATCGGGCTCACTGCTAGTAAAAACTGAGCTAGTACCAGTCAAACGAGGCGTGAGTTCAAATCAAAGCCAAGGGTTTAAGTCAATGCTAGGCTCATTAAAAAAAGAAACCGTGAACCAGCAGTTATAGCACATGATATATGATTGTCAATATTAGTAACAGTCAAAGCAGTGACTGTTAATATAAACAACTTTTGAGCCTCGAGTTTGTATTCAATGACAGAGAAGAATCAAAGTTGTGACTGTTAATGTAAACAACAGTGGCCGCTAGCAAGGTGAATGTCAAGTTCAAACAGTGGAGCAAGAAACTAATAAACGCCAGTTAGATGACTGTTAGCATCTAATATCAAGCCACGACTACAATAAATATAGTTTGGGTTCACAAGTTTCGAACTCATCAAATGAAGATAACCTACAGTTAGAACCCGCAATTGTTGCTAGGTTATCAACATGAAGCTCACGGTTTTACAACAGTCGCAAATGATCATACATGGTAAGGATGTATTCACAGTTACAAACAAAAGTGTGTTGAGCAGTTTCGGGTTCATTAGATTCGAACCCATATATGGTATGCAACAAATAAACCAACAGTCGAGCCCAGATGTGAAATATGTGAAGCCCATTGAAATAAAACACAGATCTATAGTATGAACAAACGAATCAAAGCCGTGGAGCCACAGATAAGTCACAGTCCAGGTCAATAGCAAGTGCAAACAAATAAAAGCCAGTGAAGGCATGTCCAAGTTCAACAATGAAGCAAGATACATATCAAGTCGACTGTAACTTATTCATGGATTCATAGTTAAACATTCAGTCATTTATTGAATTCAAATAAAAGTGATCTTCCATATAACAGGAAAAGAGGTCGTAACCTATGCTGTATTAAAGAACAACTTCATGATATTTATGCCAGAGAATGAGCTTCGTAAGATAAACAGAGAGTTCATTAGAAGACTTACAATTCACTAAACTTGAGTTTGAAATCAATGCCGAGTTCCCTGTTTGAGATACACACAGAGAAGTAGTAGTAGTGATCTTCAGTATGACAGAGGGCTCGAGTTCAACAATGGAGTCCTCTCACAGTCAAGCAAAGTTCCTTCAAGCAGTTTTCGAAGGCTTCTGCATGTTAGGGTTTCATTTCCCTTAACTTCTTTGTGAAGAATCAAAAAACACAAGTGCCGAGATCAAGAATGAGATAACTGTTTGGAGTCCGCCAAGCAATTCAATGCCTTCAATGCATGTCAATTCTTGCAGAGCCTTGAAAACTGCTCATAATGCCACCTTGCGTTCTTATCTCCTTGTTTTTTGCATAGCATTGCAAGTGGATGAAGAGTCATGTCGACTTTCCCACATTGCATATAATTTACACTTAGAGTCCTTAATCTAAGTTAGGAGATAAGGGTAGGTTAGTTAATATTAGATTTTTATTTAATATTAATTTCTTTTCTTAATTTTGGCAATTTTCTTTGTAAAAGGATTTAATTCCTTATATTAGGCCAAAATTTAGGGAAGGGGCATTTAGAGGAAGCTTGTAAAAAGGCTTAGTTAATGGCACGTTTTTTGGCACATTTTTGGGCTAGAATCGGGCATTTTGGAAGGACTTAGGTTTTTGGATTTGAGGCATAAAGAGGATATAAAATTGATTTTTGATGATAAATTAGAGGTTGCAGATTTTGGAGAGAGGGCATATAGTGAACATATCGTTCCTTAGTGCTTTGAAGGCCATTTTTGTAATCATTTTGTTAGATTTTTTAAAGGAATGAACCAGATATTTTGACTCATAGTTTGTGAATTTGTTTCCATATTGGATCCTGTTTTCATCTTTTCTAACAAGTGTCAAATCATTTATTATCTAAGGAAGTGAATAAATTTCTGTTCCTTCTCAAGATAATCAATTGCTCCAAGGCCTTGTATGAGAAATGTATGTTAATTATCCAAGCTGTTTGTGGTAGAACCTTGATAGCATGAATTTATTAACCTATATGTTGAGCAGAGATTCAGAGTGTTAAGATCTACATTTGTGAGTCAGGATTGAATTTTCATCTCTTTTTGCAAAGTCTGAATTATTCATTGGTGTATCACCCTAATCTTTTAGTTATAGTATTCTTTTCCCTTTTCCCAACAATTTGTAGATCAAGAAAGTGATATTCCATATTTTATAGGAACCGGCCTAGAATCCGGAGATTCCTCTTCATTCATAGTCTACCCACAGCTAGGAGAGGTTTCCATTGTCAGGATAGAATTGTTGTTTTGCCTTAATGCCTGATTTAAGGTAACATTTCTAAGCCTAAACAATTAGTATGACCAATGTGCTGATGGTAGGATGCCCAACGTGCAGATGTCTATATACTCAAGATGTAGATGTTTGAATGTTTGGTATGATGGTGTCGGTATGTCTACTCTACTGGTATCAAGATGTTGATTGGTAGATGTATGTATGTATTGTTGCTCCTCACAAAGATATGTGTCGTGGGTATGCTATTATACTACAGATGTACATACCACGAGTATATTATGTTGGCAATAGCCGTCACAGAGATGAATATTGCCGTTGTTGCTATGCAAGATGATATCACTATTGCTGTCAATGTTGTCATTGCAATATCTTTGGTATCGCCAATATATATATATATTGTTGTTGTGTTTATTCTTTGCCATTGCTTCTATGGATATTACTTGATATCTTAGGTATATCAGATAGTTTGATTCATGAATCAGAAGATGCTGATGTTGTTACTAATTCCTTATGTCCAATTGTTGATTATAATGATATCGCAACTGCTAAATATTGTTGATTGATCTCTGAACAATGTGTTGTCCAGATTATTATATCTCTGTCCACAACAACTAATTATATAAGCCTTGTCAATATTGTAGAACTTGATTGCACCAATTTAGTCTTCAAGGGAGACTTCACCAAATTGGCTAGGTAGACTAGGGAGGATCTTGCACCTCTGAAACTGCAAGCCTATGAAGACAATTCCAATTTGGAATCAGATTAAATGAAAGAGTAAATGAGTTGATCAATGCCTAATGATGCTCCAAGAATGTTGATCATATAGGAGGTCAGAACCTCTCAAAATAAGCAAGTTATCCGAATTAGGTTGGCACCCAAATTTGAATTGTGAAAATAGGTTCATGCCAAAAGGATGGCACCACAAGTACACCACAAAGATGACCCCCTAACATTTACGTAATAGCTCACGAAGGACTAAATGAGCTATAAGTCAAAATTACAAAGAGGTCCCACATAGAGAAGAGGGGACAAGACAGTCTTCCCTTCTCGAAATCGCTTTCTCACAAGAAATTTTAGATTTGGATGCTACAAAATCTGCTCACTCTCACATGTGGCATCCTCAACTGGCAAGTCCTTCCCCCTGACAAGATACTCTTTGATCGTACAGGACCGAAGCCTCCTCTCTCTGAAATCTCTAATCCCAACTGGTTTTGATGCCAGCTTGCCTTCATTATCAAATGGCAGAAGCTCCTTTAAAACTGTAACTCGTTGCCCAAGAGCCTTCTCAAGGAAAGAGACATGAAACGCATTATGTATCCTACTGTCCTCCAGAAGCTCCAACTCGTATGCGACCTCTCCAATCCACATAATCACCTTATAAGGACCATAGAAGCAAGGCTTAAGCTTCTTTGCACCACTCTTCAAAGAAGACTGCCTATAGGGCTATAAATGAAGATAGACCAAATCTCCTGGTTCGAAACTACACTCAATTTGATGTCGATCTGCATATATCTTTTGCTGATTTTATGCTTCTTGTAGATTATCCTTGAGGGATCTAAGGATATCTTGACTTTCTTGAAGCCAATCCTTGGCCTTGGGTGCCCTACTATTTCCCAATGTGCAAAATTACACAAATGAAGTAGCCTCGTACCCATTGAGTGCCTTGTAGGGTGACATCCCAATCAACATGTGATAGGTGGTATTGTAGTAGTACTCTCCAAGATGAAGCCAATAGATCCATGCCTTATGCTGTACTGTTATGTAGTTCCACAAGTAGCCCTCTACCCACTTGTTCATGATCTTTGTTAGTCCATCTATTTGGGTGTGATAATTGATGCTAAGAGTTAGCTTAGTGCCTGCCAACCTAAAAAAATCAATCCGAAAAGTGTTGAGGAATCTACTATCTTTGTCATTGACTATATTCGTCAGAAGCCCATGTAACCTAAAAATCTCTCAAAAGAACAACTCCGCAACCTAGACTGCTCTAAACTCTGTTGGAATGGCAAAGAAATGAGCATACTTGGTCAATCAGCCAACCACCACATAAATGCAATCATTGCCCTATACCTTGGGAATTCCTCTTATGAAATCCATTGAAATGCTCTTCCAATTTTGTTCCAAAATAGGTAAGGGTTGTAGTAATCCCATTGGAAAGGTATGCTCGGACTTGTTTTGGCTGGCATGTGATGCACTCCCTAACAAACCTCAACACATCATCGTTGACTGTGTCACAAGGTTCGCTGAATTTTCGGCTTCAAGTTCGAAATTCGGCGAACCCATAAAATTTTAAAAAAATCGTAAAAATTAGCCTTAAATTCGTACATCCAAAAAGTTGTCGTTTACTGGAAAATAATATTTTATTGTGGAGTTTTTTAGGGTTTTCAATAAATTTTATAATAAATAAACGTCTTTCGTTTATTGAAAATGCATCAAGTTTGGAAGATGCAATCTGGACGGCTAGGGAAAATTGTGGCGGCCATTGTCTTCCATTGTTAGCATTAGTTTGAGGCGGCCATTGTCTGCAAATCATTGTGGTGGGTCATGGTGGGTTGTGGGTCATTGTTTGCAACTCCTCTAATACCTATTCGTTGTATGGTTTGCAAGTTGTTCGTGAATCGTTGCCATTGGTCTGCAACCTATTTGTCACCATTGTCTACAACGTTGGTGAATCGTCAAAGCCTCTCCTATTCGTGAATCCATTGCCTCTCCTCAACCTCTTCGCAGTTCCATTCCTCTCTTCTGTCGACGACAGTTTCAACCAGGTAGGTGTCATTTAAATTTATGTTGTTTTTATTTGTTTTTTAGGTTTCAACTTATTTAATTTACTATTGTCGTTATTTGTTTATCAATATTAAAACATTCAATAGTTTGTTTATGTTTATGTATATTTTTTACTAAAATATTAATATTTATTGTATTGTAGGTTTGTTCATTGTTATTTTTATTTATTATTAGATTACTTTATTTTAATTAGTTTTAGATCTGTTTACTGTAACGGTGTAATGAATATATATTTTTATTAAAATGTTAATATTTACTATTTTGTATTGTTACTCATTAATAATTTTATTTATTTTTATATTATTTTTATTATTTTTAATTTTGTTCATAGTAAAGAAAAATAAAATAATTATTATACTTTTATTTTATGATTTTAAACTATTATAGTTTAGTAGTTTCATTTTGTTTTTAAAATGTAATATTGTGTTTAAAATAATTATTTTTTTCTTTTTTTAAGTCTAATAAAATTATTTTTGTTTGTAATTAAAATAGAATTTAATATTTATTTATTTTGCATTATAGAGTTTAAAATAATTATTTCATATATTTTGTTTTAATGTTTTTAAAATAAATATTGAATGATTTAAAATGAAAATATTAATTTTCTTTTGCATCATGCAGGTTGTAATTGAATGGCTCCAAAAAGATCAAAATCTAAAGTATGGAAATATGTGACAAAAAAAGGTTCTAAACTCTATTGTACTAAATGTACGAAAGATTTTACAAGAAGTTTAACAAGGGCAAGAGACCACTTGTATTTCTAGGGATATAGGAGGTGTTAGAGCATGCCCAGAAGTGACTGAAGAAATGATTACTGATATAGAGAGAGAACTAGCCCTTTTGAATGGGGCTGAGCTGAAAAAGACAAAAAAAACAAAGAATTGAAGAGGATGTGTCTAGGTTCACATCTATGATGTCTTCTTCTAGTTTACCCATGCCTACATGTGCAACAAAACAAAGTGGAACATTAAACAACTTTTGGAAACTTGTTGAGAGACAACAAATGAATGATGCATTGTCTGATTATTTTTATGCAAGTGCTATTCCATTCAATGCGACAAGAAATCCTCATTTTTGTAATGCAATTCAGAAAGTTGCAGAGTTTGGCAAAGGGTACACACCTCCATCTTCAGAGGCTTTCAGGACAACTCTTTTATAGATGTCCAAAGATAGAGTGACAGGAAAACTAGTTGAGATCAAAGCCTCTTGGAAAGAAACATGTTGCACTATATTGAGTGATGGATGGTCAGATATATGTCAAAGGCCATCGATTAATGTTTTAGTGCCTTCCCCTGAAGGTGTTGTGTTCTTTAAAATGATTGGCGTGATGAACTAAAAGAAAACTTCAGAGTATACTTTTTAGATATTAGAGGAAGCCATTATTGAAGTAGGGGTGGAAAATGTGGTTCAGGTGGTTATTGATAGTGCAATGAATTGTGTGGGAGCTGGGAAGGTTATTGTAGAGAAGTACCCACAGATTTATTGGAGCCCATGTGCAGCCCATTGTTTAGATTTGTTGCTTCATGACTTGGCTAAGTTCCCATGGATACATGAAGCAATTCATAGAGGGAGAGCAGTTGCAAATTTCATTAGAAATCATTGTCTCACATTGAGTCTTTACAAGAAACATGCATCTAGGGAGTTGTTGAGACCTTGTGACACAAGGTTTGCCTCATTTTATATCCTTTGAGGAGAGTGATTGAAGAGAAAGCAGCTTTGAGATCAATGATTTGTTCTAATGAGTGGGAAAATTTAGTACTTTCTAAAAGTCCTAAGGGAAAGAACATAGAGCAAATCATTTTAAACAACAATTTTTGAGAAAGTGGAGCAAAGGTTTTGAATATATGTGGCCCAATTGTTGATGTTTTTCGTATGGTGGATGGTGATGCTCCTTGCCTTGGCATAATTTATGAAAGCATGGACCGTTGTAAAGAGTCCATTTAGAGAGCACTGCAAAATGTAGAAGCAGAGTACATGGAGATATGGGAGGCAGTTGATTCCAGGTGGAAAATGATGCACACACCTTTCCATGCAGAAGCTTGCTATTTGGAGCCCAAGTTGTTTCGTATTGATAGACAAGCTGATTGTGAAATTATGGCAAGACTTTATGATGCCATTAGCAAGTGCAAGATCGAGACACTACAACTCTAATTAGAGACCAATGCTAGAGATACAAGAAAACAGAAGGGATGTTTGGAATAGAAGCAGCGCAATATGATTTGACATGAGCTGAGGTAATTGGCTATATATGGTGGATGAGCTATGGAGCACAAACTCCTAAACTAGAGCGCTTTGCCATTAGACTATTGAGTTAGGGAGCAAGTTCATCAGCTTGATAGAGAAATTGGAGTTTCTTTGACCACATCCATTCCAAAAAGAGGAACAAGTTGTTGTTCGGAAAGTTGGGAGATCTTGTCTATGTTCGCAACAATTTGAAATTTCCCATTAACAAATCAGAAAATGACTCCACATCTTCTTCACAACAAGGAATTTCAAAAGACATAGCATCTGGAGTTGTAGAGGAGCCCGACTTCTTGGATGATAAACTGAGTAGTGATATTGATGATGATTCTACAACAGATCAACCAAGTGCTCTTGATGACTTGGAGCTTATTTGAAGTTTTATAGTCTTGACTTTTGACTAACTTTTTGACAAAAAACCATCTTTGTACTTTTGATAATTTGGAGCTGGTTTGAAGTTCTAAAGTCTAAAACGCTGATCGTATCTTTTTGATAAAAAAACATCTTTGTAATCATGATTTCACATGTTTCTTATGGCTTATATCTTATAAATGTGATATATATTTTTAATTATGTCATGTCTATTTTGTAATTTTAAACTATTTTGATAATTTATTGGATATACAGTTGGACTTGGAAAGATCTTTTGTTTTGTAGGTTTGAATTGAAAATTTCTTTACATGAAACTCATAAACATATAAAAATAAATAACATTTATTGCAGAAATGATAGGGATCTGTATATAACTTCTTCTATAATTTTATAAATGTACATTGATAACGACTTGTTGCTAACCTGATACAAGCCACAGGGTGCTGAAATTTCAATAGCTCGGTAAATATTTAGATATGAAAACTGGAGGAAATACATAACATTGCAAACTGTGTCCATATAGCAGCAAATGAAGACTATCACAAATCCCCGTCATAGCTAATTCATAGTGATCTTCCAACACTTATGTCATCTAATGCCACCTTACTAGCATGCGTCCAACTCCAGCTTCATTAAGCCAGCAAACTAATGCACTACTGTGCATAAATATTTACCATGAGCAACAGGAAGAAATCCCATGTTTGGTCATTCAATCATCTCCACAAACCTTCCTATAGCTAGGATCATATACTTATATTTTTTTGAAAATTATATAGGGCGAATTTAATGTCGAATTTTTTTTCAAATTTCTTGCCTTGCCGAACTTTATCTGAACTTTGTAGTTGTCGAACTCTAACTCAAACTCGAACCTTGTGACTTAGATCATTGAGGCCCTTCAATGAGAACCTTTTGTGTATCTACCTATATGTCTTGAAGTATTCAGGGTGTCCTACCATTGGTGACTCATGAACCACCCTCGAGAGCTTCTCCCTAAGCTTCTATACTCTGTCCTTGTACTAGATGACATCATCCACCACCTTGTACCTATCATCGTGAATTGGTCCATCCATCATCTAGCAAGCGAAGGTATTCTTGGAATACTCAACCAACAAATGAGCCCCTCTAGTCAGTCGAGCCCTGGTATTCTTGGAGTACTCAACCATATTGCAGGCCTCCTAGATAAAGCATTGGTTATCGCATTCTTCCTTCCCTTCACATACTCAATGTCAAAATCATAGGCCTGAATCTTGCTCACCCACTTTTGCTGCCTCTTATTCAAATCATTCTGCTCCAAGAAGTACTGAAGAATGTTGTGGTTAGTACTAACCATGAACTTTCCCCCAACCAAGTTTTGCTTAAACTTGACCTATGCATGCATGATTGTGACCATCTCCTTGTTGTAGATCAAATATAGTCTCTCAGTATTCTTTAGTTTTCGACTCTCGAATGCGATGGAGTGACAATTTTGCATCAACATTACTTCAATATCCTCCCCTAATATGTTGCACTCAAGGATGAATGGCTGAGAGAAGTCAGGCAATGCCAACACTGATCACTACTCAGTCTCCTTCAACTTGTCGAATGCATGTTGTGCCTCTTCTGTCCAACTAAAAGCACCACCTTTTTTGAGGTCAGTCAATGGGGCTCCAAGCTGTGAGAATCCCCTCACAAATCTCTTGTTGTAGCTACATAGACCAAAGAAACTATGTAGCTTCATGAGTGTCCTCGAGGGTGGCCAACAAGAATCACCTGTATCTTCTCCTAATGCACCAACACTCCACATGCATTAATGATATAGCCCAAGTATAGAATCTTCGTTATGCCAAATTTACACTTGAAATTCTTTGCCATAATGATTGTGCATCCATGATCCCCAAAACCTAATCCAAGTGCCTCAAATGTTCCTCCCATGTTTTGCTATATATGAGTATGTCACCAAAGAACACCAATAGAAACTTTTGCAACTGTTTGTTGAAGATGTGATCCATGCAAGACTGGAAAGTAGTCAGTGCATTGGTCAATTCAAAGGGCATGACCAAGAACTCATAGTGATCATAGTGGCATCAAAAGACCTGTCATGTGAACATCTTACTCCCTTACTCAAATTTGATGATACCTGGATCTAAGATCAATGTTTGAGAAGTAGGCTACTCCATGAATCTCATCCAACAACTCATCAATCGGCAGGATGGGGTAATGATTATTGATTGTCTTCTTGTTCAAGGCCTGATAGTCAATCCACATCCTAAGAGTTCCATCTTTCTTCACCAAGACCACTGAAGATGCAAAAGGGCTTAAGCTAGGCCTAATATGTCCAATGTCAAGGAGCTCCTGAATTGCCTTCTCTATCTCATCCGTGAACTTCTTGAGATGTCGGTAAGGGAATGTGATGACTATTTTGGCTGTCTCCTCTAGCTTTACCGTGTGCTCAAAGCCTCTATTTGGTGGTACCCCTGGGGGAATGTTATTGAAAATCAAACTATGCTTGCCCAAAATTGTCTATAGCTCATCATCGTGGTAATGTGTTTGCTGACTATCCAAGAGTTTGGATGAAACCAAACATTGTGCTGCCCATACCACATCATCATGCCTAAAAAAGTCTCCATTAGACATTCCTCTCAAAACCACCACCTTCCCATCAACCTTGAATGAGAACTCCAAACGCTTGAAACTCTTGGTGTAATTGTCGAGGCTCTCCATCCACTAAATGCCCAAAATGACATGTGTATCATCCAAGTCCACCATGAAGAAGTCATCCATGACTGTGTAGTTCCCCATGGTGATGCTCATTTGTGGCACCAAATGTGCGCATGGTAGGAGTTGACCCCTTGCCACCTTGACATCAAATCCCTCATGCTCAACTATGTGCAATCCTCTCTTGGCCACTATAGAGGCATTGATGAAATTGAGTGTGCCCCCCACTGTTGAGAATGACAATGACCCACTATTCTTGTAGAGTGCCACAAACCCAAAACACGTTACAACATGGAGTGTCGGAAAGAGAAACAATGGTACCTCATTTCCTTACGATTGAAGCTATCTTCTCTATGTGTGGTAAATATTCCTCACGCTCCTCAAATTCCTCAGCCTCCTCACTATTGGACACGACCTCAATGTAATGGATCTTCCCTTTGCCAAGACATCTATGATTTGGCTCCCATAGCTCGTTGTAGCTAAAACAAAGCTTCCTTCTCCTTAGGTCTTATTTGGTTGCATCATTCATGGGAGTCTTCTTGGGCTAATCCTTTTGAAATGGTTTCTTGCCTTTTTCCTTCTACGTGACAGGTGCCTTAGGGTAAGTTTGATTCCTGGAGGTTGATGTAGACATATCACAAGCCTTTTTGATTGCCTCTATGAGTGTGCTAGGGCTAAGGGCCTTGACCCAACCCCTCAAAGTACCCATCAATCCATCCATGAAAAGAGCTATCAATCTCCTCTCTGAAATGTCAGTCACCAAAATAGGGAGCCTCTGGAACTTGATAATATAGGTAACCATGGATCCTCCTTGCCTTAGTTGTGCCGACTCCTTGAAGTTGAGCTTAGGGTCCTTCCCATCAAATCTATTGGTGAGTCTCTCTGTGAAGTCAACAAAGGATGTGATTTGATCATGTCGCATTGTAACCATTCCATGGTGCCACAATTCATGAGCAATCCTGTCAAGGTGTAGGGGTGCATACTTGATCGCTTCATCTTCAAGCATTGGATTGAGCTGAAAATATATGTCTGCCTTTTGCACCCAATCTTGTGTAGCTGATCTTCTACATTCATCGAAGAAAGGGAGGCTAAGCTTGCCAATATTCCGCTTTAGATCATTGTTATAGTCTCTATTACCTCTGGTGGGTAAATGCCTTATCCTTAGGTCCATGTAGTCCTTGAGGAACATGTCTAGTTGTAGACCTTCATAAAGCCAATCCTACTTGGAGTGTTCTTGCAACTCGACCAATGAGGGAATATGATTCTCTTCCTACTCGGCCCTTGGAAGGAAGGTAGGCATCATTGGTCCTAAATTGGATTGACGTGTATAAGATCTCTCATTGACTGAATTGTCTCCATCACCATTGTTCTCTCCATTAGCTCCATTAACTCTTATCTCTGCTAAGTGATTGAAAGTCACATCTATCATTCGCTACCCTTTGGCCAATTCGCCCAAGATGGGCATAATATCTATTTGCGCATCTCCCATTTTGTCCAAGAAGCTGTGCCTTCTCCTCTGATAAACTATGTAGTCCTGTTTTCTCTCTCATTAACCTCAACCTAACAAGCTAGGAAAGTCAAGTCTTTGATACCACTGAGCATACAAAAGAACAAAATAGACAAGATATTCAAAGATATATCAGCAATCTGCAATTCCAATTAATGTTTAAACAATTGCATTTGCTATTAAAATCATGATAAAGCTGGAGAAATCTTGCACCATGGCCTTCTAACGATTATTCCGCATTGAGTCGTCGAAGGATGATATCAGTATGACCAATGTGCTGATGGTAGAATGCCCAATGTGCAAATGTTTGTATGCTCGAGTTGCAGATGTCTGAATTCTTCGTATGCCAGTGTCGGTATGTCTGTCCTACTAGTGTTAGCATGTTGATTGGCAGATGTATGTATGTATCGCTGCTTCTCACAAAGATATGTGCCATGGGTATCCTACTATACTGCAGATGTATGTATGATGATATATTATGTTGGCAGTATGTAAGAACCCCATGTTCTCCTTCACATTCATTTATACAAATCTAGCATGATAGCGTAAATTATAACATAAAACATATAAATCAAAAAGTTCTGATTTTTCACCATGCAATGAGTCTGAAAATTCTAGATTTTATTTTCTGCTTATACAATCACTTTTTCAATAAACAAAAGACAACCCAATTCATAAAAAGTAATTACATATCTAATTTTAACATACCCATTTTCTGACTTTTACTTTCCCAAGTCTGATTTTGAAAAGAAGCACTAAATAGCTCCAAAAAAGAAACTCAAAAATGATTTCTCCACCTCAAAATCCACACCAAGATGAGAACTGCAATCACCTTTATTGAAGTCACTAAACACTCTAAATATACTCCAATTTAGCACAAATATGACTCCAGAATGAAGCCATCATAGGTATGCAAAATTCAATGGGTCTTTCACCATTTCAAATTACTGAAAACACTGAAGAATTGTCGCCCTCCAATGCTGATGGTGTGTAGAAACCCTTGTCTCATACACAATTTCCGAAACTTCCAAGAAACAAATCAAAAAGCTCACATCTATAATGAATTGATTTCTCCTCGTGGCTTTTTATATTTCCTCAATAAGGCTCCACCATAAAGCTTCTCAAACAAGTCACTTTAATGACTTATTAAATTGCAATGAATTGACTTTATAATATCAATTAATAACCTCCTTGGTTTAGGTGCCCAATTGATATAATCAATTAATGCACTTAATGAAGACTTGGCCCCATTACTTTATAACTTTATAATAAACTTTTATAACATGTTATTAATAAAGTCTCTTTATTAATAATTAAGTCATATGAGGCCAAGCTATTGAATCTCCAAGAAGTCAACTAGGAATCCAGACATTCATTGAAATTGCCAAATGTCCAGGTGCCCTACCAAAGATACCAGCCCTACGAATCTGACTTACTATAAATACTAAGTCCTTGAATATCTGCTCAAGCCAAAGGTGTCAGGGCTCAACATTGCAAAATTGTACCAAACGAAGAGAAATCCTAAACACTCCTAACCTCCGGAATGGAAAAAGGCCTCCTGCACTGCCAATTGGGACCCTCTAACCATCAAACTTATCCTATGAGGGCCAATAATAGGCTAAACCAATCATAAGCCATATCATCCCAAAAAGGGGACATTACAGTCTTCCCTACCTGAAATTGCTTGTCCCCAAGCAAATTCAGAAATAAAATAACACATCAGTCTACCCAAATCCCAAGGGTAGAATTATGTAATGTCCCTGTGATCACCAACTAGCTCCTGTAACATCATCACTAGTACAACTAACAAAACGTACCAAACTAAGTCGAATTCGATTGTAGATGCCACATGAGTGAACATGTCAAAGGGAAGCAACTGAGAAGGCTGACAAAGCTTGCTTCCCAAAACTACACAAGGTGAACTGTCATACACTATATCTATCACATGTGCCACCGAACTGTGCATCTGAAAGAGGTCATGCGCATTAGGATCAAATGAAGAACTATTTGCACTCCTTACCATGTACACCCCCGAAAACTCCTCGACAAAATATGTCTGGAATCTTTATGCACTGGTAGAATCCCAAACATCATGAACACTCAATTCAAGAGAGTTATCAGAATCAACCTCCAAAAGCGGATTGTCATATGACCATGTAGCATCCGCCTCAAACAAAGGATTGTTCACAAAGTGAACCTTACCATTGTATCGATCTGAAGTGTACACCTTTGAACTCTCGGAGTCATGAAATGTGTCACTCTTGAATCATATCATGCTCCTCTATCACCTCGCCTTGTGACAAATCATTACCATACAAATTTTCTAGTTTGTAATTAGTACTATGATAAGAGATTGATTCAACATCACTCACTGATTAATAAGTTTCAACATGTGTGCCACCAACATTGCACACATCAACATCAAAGGTACTGCTTTTATGTACCTCAAAGGATGGCTCAAAAGACACTGTAGAAACTGTTGTTTTGACAATGTGCTACATGTCCATCCAAAACCTGACCTTGGGACTCATTGCCCACCAATGACTTTTCTTATTTATTTTCCAAGGTCTGATTTTTGCTCTCCGTAGGATCAGCTGTATGTTGGTCACTAACTGTTGTAAATTCATTGTAAAGATTTTTGGATACTTCACCTGTGGAGGCCTCTTGTTTCTCTTTCTTCTTTTTTTGTGATGTAGATCCCTTAAAAATGGATGCCATATATCGTGCTAATCTGTCTATGATTGTTAGGTGTGAAAGCAATTCACCCATCCTTTCTTGACTTTGTCTAATCTTTTCCAATTCTTTCATCATGGCATTTGACTGCCTCTTGGAAATAGTCATGTTGTTCAACTGAACTTCCGAACTGTAGTTGAAACTTACCTTGTCATCGCTCGGGTGCCAAAGCACACCAAACTCATCCATCTGCTATGTGGAGTTACGAATAACTAAAGGTATTTGCAACACAACAACAGTCTCCACCCTTTGTTGAACTGTCTTAGATGTGCTGAATGCCCCCCATAGATGTTGAATAACATGTAATCACCCCTCTTAGGTTGCTGATGTGAAACCAAACAGCACCCTCAAAGCTGCAAGACCGACTTGAGGGGATGCAAGGGATACCAACAGTTACATAGGACGATAGAGTATCATCCCCATGTTGTTCTCGCATGACAAATAAATGATCTAATTCTTCCCCAGTCTCATGTGTAGCAAAGACATTAGTGGTTGATCCACTAAGTGTGTGGTCTAAGACTTGAGAAGTTAATGGCCTCTCGACCAAAGGTAACTCATGGGTCTCAAGATGCAAGTTATGTGTACCAATAAAATTTTCTGAATTGTACCTCCTCTTCTTCACACATAATTGCATATTATTCATGGTTGTTACTTGAAGAAGCTCCTCCTTTGCATGCTCAACTTTAATATGTTCTTCCCTTGGAAGAATTAGAGATATAAGGTGTGACTCTCCTTGTTTCTTTGTTTGATCCAGCTGGTTGCAATGTTCTCTAACCTTTTGCAAACGCTGCTTTGATTGGACAGCCAACTTCTTTTCGTTTTTGCCCTTTGTAACCATCTATCACACAAAATTCGTGTCTTATTCACATCTTCTATGGTCTGATATGCAAAATCCGACTATTTGTAGCTTGAATCCCCAAAACATTCTTCATGTTCCACATGCAAAACTTTAGTGCTAACATTAGGAGATTCTTTAACATGATCATCGTCATGTGATTTATTGTCACCTTATGATTTTGTGAAGGCAATGGATTGTTCATAAAATCAGAATTATTATAGCTTGTATTCTCTACACGTTCCTTGTCTTTGACACTTCCAACTTGCGTGCCAACAATTGTAGATCCTTCCACAACATTTTCCTTATTGTACAACTCTGTTGAATCTTTACTTGTAGGTGTGGATCAGTGCTTGGATTTTCTCAAAAGATAGTCCTCAGAGCACTGCAAATCATAACCTAACCTTTGCTGAGCATGAGCAAAGTCCTTAACGATCTTTTCCAAGCTATGCCACTTTCCCATACCCAAACAAAAACAAGAGTGCTGGTCACTCAAATACTAACTGTGTGAGCTCGATGTTTTTTTATTTCAAACCACACATGTCACCATTGAGCATTGACATGCAACCATTAAAACTGACATGCAAGTGCTAATCACTAACATGCAACCTTCAGAACTGACATGCAAACATCTAGGTAGTCTCAAAATGAACATGCAAGTGAAAATCTCTAACATGGAACATGAAGTCCTTGACTTGCAATTGAATATTTCTAATTAACCCAATAGGATGGCAGGAAACTGCTCTGATACCACTGTAAAAACCCCAAGTTCTCCTTCACATACATTTATACAAATCTTGCATGATATCATAAATTATAACAGAAAACACATAAATCAAAAAGTTCTGATTTCACCATGCAATGAGCTTGAAAATTCCAGATTTTATTTCCCTTTTATACAATCATTATTTCAATAAACAAAAGACAACCAAATTCATAAAAAGTGATTAGATATCTAATCCCAACATACCCATTTTCTGCCCATTTTCTGATTTTTACTTTCCCAGGTCTAATATTGAAAAGCAGCACTAAATGGCTCCAAAACAACAACTCATAAATGATTTCTCCACCTCAAAATCCACGCTAAGATGAAAACTGCAATCTATTGGAGTAATAAGTCGTTTTACTTATTAATTAAATCATGTTGATTTAATTACTAAGTCACTTATTATCTCTTTATTACTTAAGCTAAACTTTGACATATAATAATTAATTACTTTATTAATTATTATAATGCAACCTAGGTTTCTCCACCCTTTTAGGGTTTCAGATCTCCTTTATAAGGATTGATCTCCTTTGTATTCTTTACATCATTCATAACACATTCATTTTATTGTGATTGCTGCAACTTACTCCAACATGGTATCAGAGCTTTAGATCTTCATGCCCTTGTTCTCTTCCTGAGAGATTCAACCTTGTTCGTCAGATCTACATTTTTCAGAGGTTTTTCTATTGGATCTGGGGGGGGGGACCTCTTTTTTGGTCACTTTGGGCTCAAACAAACCTCACTGTTGCGTTCAGAGCATCCAAGAACCCCTATTTCCATATAAAATTTGTCCAATTTGGACAAAGTTGCATTATGTGGCAATTTTTTTTGCACCAGGGTCGTTCGACCCTAGCACACATTCCAAGGTGGTCACTATTTTTTGGAGCACTTTGGGCTCAAACAGACTTCACTGTTGAGCTTGCAGCATCCAAGAACCCCTAAATCCATATAAAAATTGTCCAATTTGGATGTCGGATATTTTGCAATTTTTTTTTTGCATACCGGGGCCGTTGGGCCCTGGCACAAACTTCGAGGCGTGCACGTGAGGGAAAATTTAAAAAAAAATTATTTTCTCGGCCCGCAAATGACCACCGCTAGCGGCGCCCACTAGTGGTTTTTGCCGTGGTGTCTATTGCAGTAGCTGTCGCAATCATTGGCGGCATTTCGTGCCGCGGTGACCGCCACCATTGCCGCCGGCTCCGTTGGCAAGGCAAGGTTTTTAGCCTGCAACTGCTTAATCGGAGGTCATATGGGGTTCGGGAGCTAGCCACCTGCACCTAGGAGCTAGCTCCCTAGTCACCACATGACCAAGGGCCATTTTTTTCTAGCCCCTTGGCAATTTTTTGACGACCATTTAGTCGTCAATTTTAGGCCAGTGGTTTGCTGACGTCAGCATGCATCAACAAGATTTTGACACCTATTTTGGGCCTATCAGCATACTTGTGGTTTTTTGCTCATAACTTGAGCATATAGTGTCGAAATCAGGCAAACGAGATACCGTTGGAAAGCTTGTTCAGAGGCAGATCTTTCTAGCATTTTGGATTTTGGATTTTTTTCTCCATTTTTCGCACCAAGAGTTCAAAGGTAGAGCTTCTTTTTTGCCTTCTCGAGGGTGTATCTTGCGCATCCAGATTCTGTTTTTGGCAAACAAGCTATCGTTGGAAAGCTTGTTTTGCAATCTTTCCAATGTTGTGAGTCATTTTTCCAAATTTTGCTCCAGGTATATTTTATTCAATTTTTTGCATTTCTGCACTTTGGTGAATATTTTGGATGTTTCAGGTCCTGGGATCTCTTCCTTTTGTGGAATGGTTCTTTTTTGGCTTTTTTTTTTGTTTCAAAAGCCTTTCGCTCTTCCTTGAGCAATGTATACATCATTTTGTAGTATTCTTTTATGCACACACACTGAGATAAAGTGTCATTCTATTGCATGTATGAGATCTTGCACATGTTCGTGCTCTTTGTTCTTGCACTCAATTATAAAGTGCCAAGGGGGGTTTGATGTTTGCCTTTGTTTGCCATCTACTTTTTTCATGTGAGTGTTCCTCCAACAATATTAGCCTCAGGTATCTATATTTGTGTTTGTACTCTCTCTCCACCTTCGATGTTCCTGGTTCTTTATCATGCAGTTCATATTGGATGTTCTTTTCAGTGTACCTGTCATTTCTCCCTTGCTAGCATTATGTGGGGGTTTCTACTATTAGTTCTTCTGCTTCCTTGCTTTGATAGTGTGAGCTATGTATTCAGTATTTGTTCTTATGTACTAGGGGATGCAGTGGCTAGGTATGTGTGCATTCTGGTGAGATGGATCATTTATTATATGGACACTCTTTCTTTCCTATTTATGGAACCACTCTTCCATCTGTGATTGATCAACTCTTCAGACTTTGGTGTTTTTTATGCCTTTTGTATCTTCGAGTTTAGTTGTTTGCCTTTGTTTGCCTCCTGATTCGAGTAGTGTCATTTGAGGGCACTCATGCAGATTACAGTCTTCTCTACCTCGTCATATTTCAGTGGAGGATTTTCAGATCAACAGTTACTTCTTGACAGAGTTTGCAGCTTCTTGCTTCAGTGATGTTGTACATGTTCATCTTTGTTCCTATTTTCTGGAACATTCCCTACTTTTGGAGGCTTCTTCAGTCTTTCAGACTAGTCTTCATCTCTTCTTGGAGTAGATTTTTTCTCATGTGGTTTTCTCTATTTCTCTGCTTTATAGAGACTTTTTTGTACTTGGGTACCTCATAAGGCCTTTGTTGTTGGGACCCATTTGCTTTCAGTTGTTCTTTCTAGGTTTTTAGCTTCTCCCAAAGTTTATCTTAAGAGGGGGTGTTAGAGTAATAAGTCGTTTTACTTATTAATTAAATCATGTTGATTTAAGCTAAACTTTGACATATAATAATTAATTACTTTATGAATTATTATAATGCAACCTAAGTTTCTCCACCCTTTTAGGATTTCAGATTTCCTTTATAAGGATTGATCTCCTTTGTATTCTTTACATCATTCAACACAATAATAATTCATTGTGATTTCTGCAACTTCTGTTTTTGCACATCAAGGATGTCTCCTCTTCGTGGATCAATGCGTTCAGGCCTCCATAGCTGTTTGATTCTCTCCTGTGACAGGTATTTGCATGCAAGTGTTCTTGGGAGATATGGGTTGTTATCTCATCAACTCCAACACAATCACCTTTATTGAATTCACTAAACACTCTTAATCTACTCCAATTTGGCACAAATATGACTCCAAAATGAAGCCATCAGTGGTATGCAAAATTCAATGGGTCTTTCACCATTTCAAATTGCTGAAAACACTGAAGAATTGTTGCCCTCCAATGCTAATGATGTGCAAGAACCCTTGTCTCATACACAATTCCCAAAACTTCCAAGAAACAAATCAAAAAGTTCACATGCATAATGAATTGATTTCTCCTCGTGGCTTTTTATATTTCCTCAATAAGGTTCCACCAGAAAGTTTCTCAAACAAGTCACTTTAATGACTTATTAAATTGCAATGAATTGACTTTATAATATCAATTTATAACCTTCTTGGTTTAGGCGCACAATTGATTTAATCTAATAATGCACTTAATGAAGACTTGGCCCCATTACTTTATAACTAAGTTGCCGGTTTGGATTCGGGGACTGATTCGGGTTCGAGAATCCAGTTCGTGGATTCGTGAAATTTATTAATTCTAAAACTAAATTTATCCAAAAATATAAGAGAAATATACATAATTCTAAAACTAAATCATTTCATACTATGAATCTATGATGCTTGATCATTGATCAATGCCAAATGTCAAAGATAAACATTAAAATTTCAAATAGTATACTTGATCATTGATCTATGTTGACGATTCTAAAGAAAATCAGCACATTGAATTATTGAATTACAAAATGACAATTCAAAATATAGTTCATTAAAGTTTGAAACATGATTCAATGTTCAATGGTTCATCAATCATGAAAGACTAAAGTTTTCATTTCATCAATCATCAAATGGATTATCAAAAAAATCCGGATCAATGGGGTCTTCAGTAGCTGCAAGTGGTTGATCAAAATCATCATTGGAACCCAAACCGGTTCCACTAGCACTAGAGGGTATTGTCTCATCATCATCATCATCATCCACATCAACCAAAGTGGCTTTAGCAAAATCTCGAATGGTCATATCTAAGTCAGAAGACTTGGGTGCTACATCCCAAAGCTTCTTTGGCCCCTTCTTGTACTTTGGATCCTTTCGTGACAGGAGACGCAAGTTGTGAATATACACCAAGTTTTCTGCTTTTTTTGTAGCCAACCGGTTACGCTTGACTGAGTGGATAAAGGAGTAAGTACTCCAATTCTGCTCAGTGGCAGAAGAGCTCACAACCTAGAGAGACAACCAACAAAATTAAAAAAATACAAGATAAATTCAAGAGTGTTAAGTGTTAAATTCTACAATTCAAGTGACAAAAAAACGAAGAAAAAAAAAGTTAAAACTTAAAAACTTTTGATAGAATCTTAATTGCAAGAGGTTGGAAGTATACATAATCTTGCCCATGAAGCTACCACCATCTAATAGCATCCATTCTGCTTTGGTTATTGATAGTGGTAGGGTGTAGATCTCTTCCTGAGATAAATGATCCAAATTCTCTCCTAACACTTAACCCAACATCTGGATCGTAGAAGATTTTATCAAATGCCCTCTTATACCCATTAGCAACCTCAGCATCTCTATATGGTGCCACTCTACCTGGAATAGCAAGTACTTCTACGCTATAGTACCTGGGAGATAGAGCGTATGCTAGGAGGTGCAAAGGTGTGGTCATCTTGTTCCAATGATGAAGAACAATTGCTTCCACCTTTTTGTATAAGGTGTCCTTAGGATCATTCTCTCTCCTATGTATGACCTGGGATATCAAATGATGTTCATGTAAGTTATCTTGATGTAAGTTATCATTATGTCAATTTTGAATTTAGATCTCTCAATAAACAAAGATAGAGGAATGTATTAAATTTATAACTTACCAATTTTATCTTCTCCAACATTGTGTCCATGCTATCATAGATATCCCCCAAGCATGGTTCATCAGTGTCGGCAAATCAAAGCATAGACATGATAGGCTCAGTGAATTCCAACACATACTCCACACGAGCCCAACAATCATCATCTAATAACAATGCCTTCACCTTTTGGGCCCTCACTGTATTGGACTGCTTCCAGATGCTCCATTGGTTACTAATAACCATTTGTGATAATGCCTCCTTCACCTTGACAAGACGTCTCAACACAATTGTGTGAGAGGCAAACCAGGTTTCAACCACCTAAGAACATGTTAATAGTGAGTTAATAGCATATTTAAAATATGTAAACAACACATACAATATTTTATTCAATTCTGTAAAATATGACATAAAAATTATAAAATTATAAATGAAACTAAATAAATTATAAATTAAATTTTAAAATTTACCTTCAACAATACCAATCTTGAGAAAGTTCTGAAAATTTCTTATGACATATGGTGATTTGTCACAAACATTTGAATCTCCTCACCCTCATACATCTGTTTCACCCATTCTATTCGGGTGCCAATTTCTTTCATCACTAGATTGAGAGAATGGACAGTGCACAGTGTCCAAAAGATGTGATCATATCTAGCCTCTACCAAAGCACCTGCAGCCTTGCAAACTTTTGCATTGTCCGTAATTACTTGGACAACATTGTCATGACCCATGGACTCTATGGAATCAATGAGAATCTTGGCAATGAACTCTGCATTTTTTACTTCACCTTCACAGTCAACCGTCTTAAAAAACATTGACCCCTTGGGGGATACAGCAATTACATTAATTAATGGACGGTTTTTGCAATCTTTCCATCCATTTGAAACAATAGACACACCCGTTTGAACCCAAGAATCTCTTATTGGTTTTAGTTGGGTCTCTACATTTTTTCTCTCACTATGTAATATGGTGGTGCGCAACTTTTCATATCTAGGGCCATGGTAACCAGAAGGTGCATCATTTATTGCTTCACACATCTCCCTCCAATAAGGTGATCTCACTAAGTTGAATGGAACACCATTCGCAAAGAGGCAACGTCCAACTTTGAGATCAACAATATCTCTTAACTCATTTTGAAATGCCCTATCTAATGGGCCTCTCTTGCTGGGGGTGTTTTGTGGTTGTTCTACATCATCATTCCTAGAAGGCATAGGTAAGAATGGATGTGATCTAGAGGTTAGTTGAGTGGGTGGCGGTATTGTTTTATGTTTCTGGTATAAGCACCTTGTTTCCCTTTTGCAAGTATTTTGTCAGCTGCTTCTTGTTCTTTTACCAAATTTGCTATTGGTGCAGCTGGCAATCCCTTCTTATCTGCGCTTGGGCCCTCACACATGTTAATCCCTTGACCCCTAGGGCCTAAAAAATAAAATTTTACTCGAGAGTAAGAGCTTCTATATTGTGTGTTGCAAAAATTACATTTCCATATAAACCCCCCACCTCCAGAACATTGAGAAATTCTTGTGGTGTATCTCCATAAAGGAGACTCTTATCAATTTTATATTTTTGAGATCCCTCCCTACCCACTGCGCCTTGACTACTCATTGTATGATTGTTGCAATCTATAACAAAAATGAAAAAAAAAAACTTCAAAACTTATACAAAAACTTGAAAAAAATGAAAACTTTTCAAAACTTGAAGTAATCTATCAAACAACTAGAGAATATGGTTCACATGCATACCTTAATCACTCAAATCTACTTCTTGGAAGTTATTTGCCACTCCACAATCGATCTCCTTCGAATACAATCACCTCACTTCAAACTTGCAAGAATGAGAGAGCAAAATGAGAAATGAAATATGTTTGGAGACCCATAATAAGGGTCGTTTTAGGGTTACATGCCAAAAAAAAATATAAAATTGATTTTTTAAAGTGTTTTTTGAATTTTATAAAGACTTTGACTCATGGGTCCTTGGGGATTCGCACGGATCCGTGCGGGGTCCTCGAGGACTCGCGTGGATCCCCCCGGGTTCGTGAATCCGGACCCGGACCCGGACCCGGACCCGGTTCAGGGGGGCCTCGGCGCGAATCCAGCTTCTCAGCTTTATAACTTTATAATAAACTTTTATAACATATTATTAATAAAGAACTTTATTAATAATTAAA
This sequence comes from Chamaecyparis obtusa, assembly GCA_027943335.1. NCBI lineage: Eukaryota > Viridiplantae > Streptophyta > Pinopsida > Cupressales > Cupressaceae > Chamaecyparis > Chamaecyparis obtusa. Next base: position 1,089,306 of record BSBK01000066.1, on the reverse strand, counting down.
TCATATGAGACCAAGCTCTTGAATCTCCTCCAAGAAGTCAACTAGGAATCTAGACATTCACAGCAATTGCCAAATGTCCAGGTGCCCTACCAAAGATAGTAGTTCTACGAATCTAACTTACTATAAATAGTAAGTCCCTGAATATCTACTCAAGCCAAAGGTGACAGGGCTAAATAGTGCAAACATAGCCCATTCAGGTGCCCTACTATAATTAGAAACCCTGACTTTTCTAAAATAGTAAGTGTGCCAAATTGTACCAAACAAAGAGCAATCTTGAACACTCTTGACCTTCATAATGAAAAAAGGCCTCCTGCACTGGCAACTAGGACCCTCTAACCATCAAACTTGGCCTACAAGGGCCAATAATAGGCTAATCCAATCATAAGCCATATTGTCCAAAAAAGGAGACATTACACAATAGCCTTCACATAGACGAATATTGTCGCAGTTGCTATGCACATGGTATTGTCTTCAAGCTTTTGTTGTCCTATGTGACTATCCTTAGCAAAATTGTTACAAAACTATCATAAGCATCTATAACCCTTACAAATTTGTCATCTAGGACTGTGCTATTATTGTGCTTGGATTCCCCATCTTCATGTCACAATGTCTTCTTTTCTGTATTATAGCTTCTTCTTTATCATGCAAAGATGTATTACTTGTATGATATGTCTGTCCTCAATGTACTGTGCTATGTTTTCGTTCATAACTGTCACTGTAGATGGTAGTGTTGCCGCAGTGGCAAATAAATATAGTAGTTAGAAAATAATTAGTTGGCAATGTAATGGTAATTACTTCTGAGTGGTTGTGGGTGGTTGCCAATAGATGATACTCTTAACCAACTACCTAGATCTATACATGTAATTACTTTACCTCAAAATGGAGCATTGTCTTGTTGTGAAATTACACTTTGGAAATCAAGATAATATCTTCCTGCCATGTTCTTGTGATCGTTACTTTCTTTCTATATTGTTCATGTTTTGTACATTGTTTACTCTACTTAATCAAGTTAGATCCCTTCAAGAGTAAACATTTTGACGTCGTTGTACGAAACCTGGAGATCTAAACCACATAGGACGATGGCGGTAGGCAGTATGGAACTGTAATGGGGTAACCCTATGAACAACTAGAGGTTTCTGAATCCTAAGAAGATGAAAACTTAGTAGAGGAAGAGCTGACAAGAGTTCTCATCTACCTGTGGGATGTTTCCGTCAACTCGTATGTTCGAATGGAAGCCTTCCACCAATGGCTCCTTGAGTGCTAATAAGGAGTTTTTGCTCAGTCGTCCCTGCGTGTGTAAGCATTTAGTGGTGAGCAGTAGCGATTCATATAAACCCTCTAGCTGGTGTGGAAGTTGTGCTTAAATTGGAAATTCATCAAATGCATATTCATTATTTTCTTTAGCAAGAAATAATTAACTCATGGCAGGTCTTATACGGGGACGATATCTTATTCAAGCTTCTATCTGTACCCTGGGACAGAACTGATAACATTTCATTAACTTTCCAATTCTGAGCCCAATAGTATTAGGGCTTCTTCATGCTTATAATGCATTGTAGCTGGACAATGCTCTTGAGTATTGCAAAAGTGTGGGTTGGCAAATTCTAAAGATATCATTTATAGTTGCAGCTGAAGGTCGGGTTTTGTATCTCTAAGCATTTTTGGGCAGATTTCCTGCAACAGAGGTACTAAACTCAGTCTAGAGTTGTAATTGTGGTCTACTAGCATAAGCTTGGTCGCCAGTGATGGTACAAAACAATAAAATATTGTAAGTGATTTTGAAACTAAAAGATTGTATTTCTGAAATTCTTAAGCTGCCAGCTCTGTGAGTCTCTTGTTATATCCTTATTGGTTGTGACTGGTCTATGAAATGTTGCCATATATTTAGACTTAATTTAGACTATTATACTTTTTGATTAACTACTTAATCAATATATGCAACTGTTCAAAGTAGTTTGGTTCAAACATTCAAAATTGATCTACATTATTCCAGCCACTCAAAACTTCCCAACTGTAGTTGCAGTTGAACTATTTGTCAAAATGTCTCAAATGCCATATACAAACTATTTACAAAATTGGAGAAGAAATTGGGTTAAAACAAGCCAGGGGTTCTTACAGTAGTATTAGAGCCAAGGTCCTGCCAGCCTTTGGGTCTATTATAGTTTGATTCAACCGAGTGACAAAGAATTAAGATATTATCATAGAAGACTAAAGAAAACTTGGCAACCCCCACAAGTGCTGGAACGGGAGACAGCATTGAGGTTGATTGGTATTCATCAGAGTTCATCTTCAAACAGTACATGACATGTTACAAGTATGGGAGATAGAAGTTGAAGAAAGAGAAGCTTGAGATATCATGTGAGGTATACAAACAGGGAAAGAACAGGTGGCTAATGTATTACAATAGCTTTCTGTAGCTATTCAACAGATGAGTGCAGCCCCAAGGAGATCTCAGCATAGTCATAGTGATGGTGGTAGCACAGTTGGCTCCCCATGGGGTGAAAGAGCTCCCACACGCTCTTCTGGTAGGTATTTGATGCATCCTTTCCTTGCTGGTGGTGATGAGGAGGAAGTGAATAATGCTGAAGTAGAGGTGGCATTTCTTGATAGTGTAATGACTATGCATGATGAATGGAGTACTACAGTAAATGGGGCAGTGAAGGGAAAGCATGAGATCCAGCCAAGATAGAAGGCCTAAAACTCAAAACAAGGACTTGAAGCATGCTACGAACCAGTTGTCAGTTCCTACATATGATGGCAGCAATAAGACAATTGAACGAGCTTGGATACATAAGCTAGATACTTTCTTGACACTCAAGCCCATGAAGGAGACAAAAACAATTAAATTTGCTACTATGCACTTAGATGGAGCAGCATACGATTGGTGGCATCATGGACTCGCAACTAAGTACCATGGATTGATTAATTCATATGAGGACTTCAGTAATAAGATAATTGCTCGTTTTGATAGGAAGGATATAGAAGTATACTATAGGGACGTGAAACAGTTGAAACAAAGTAGTTCATTGGATTCTTTTATCAATGAGTTTAAGATAATTTCAGTGATGGTTCCGGAAATGTCAGAAAGAAGGAAGGTCATGTTATTTATTGAAGGTTTGAATGATAAGATTAAAGGATTTGTGAAGGTCCTCAAACCCGACTCTCTATAGGATGCAATTAAAAAGGCAATAGACCTAGACACTTCATCCACTTTCTATCAACAGCCTAAAAAAAATTCCAAAAGCTCTAAACCAAATTAGAAGATTGATGATCAGCCTAAGGCTGTCCCTCCTAAAAAGGATTACGAAATAAGAAGAAAGAAACTATGTTTTACTTGTAAAGAACCATGGATTGTTGAACATAGGTGCCTTGGAAAAAGGAAAATACATTACATTGAGGTAGTTTTAGAGGATGAGGAAGAACAGATTAAGGAAAGAAAATATGAGGACAACAATAATGAGGAGGCAATGAGTAACCCTCAGTGGAAAGAAATGAAAATAGGACTGATCAACCTAAGGTCACCATCGCTACATTGTCATGAGTACCTTGGTACCATCCTTTTCGATTAAAGGGATTACTTCAGGGGCAGCCAGTAGTTTTCTTGGTAGACAATGGTGCTACATACAACTTCATTGGTGAGCAGTTAGTTGTAGAGCGTGGATTAAAGGTTGAGAAATTCTTAGGTTTTAGGGTGATAGTTGCTAGTGGGGGAACCTTGAGTTGCACTACAAGAGTTCCTTAACTTAGTATTCAATTGGGGGTCTACACATTGACTAATAGCTTCTATGTGATCAAGTTAGAACAACTTGATGTGGTTCTAGGCATGCAATGGCTTCAATTTGTTGGTAGGTACACATTAGATCATCACAAGATGCAGTTGGAGTTCTTAGAGGATGGGAAGAAAGTAGCATTGATGGCTTCATCAGATGACGAGCCTAGAGTAGTGTCAGCACACAAGATGAAAGCTAAGTTCACAGGTGCATTTTTATGTCAAGATGAATACATTGCTGCCTATTTGATTGAGAAATCAGAAGCTGAGAGGATAAATCAACAAGAGGCAATTTTCTATTTTATTGATAATCTGTTATTTGAAGTAGATGTTGATGTGATATATGAAAATCCACTCTTCAAATTGGATGATGGAGCACCTCTTGATGACACAAGTGAGATGTGGGATCAAATGTAGTGTGTAAGTTTGAGTTGTTACCAACGGGTGATAGGAAATCCATTCCTGAAGATGTTAAAAATCAGATTATCAGTTTTAGTAGGGCTGATACCATTTGTTGCAGCAAATTTGCAAACTGGTTTTCATGTGATAGCAGTCTTCCAGACTGTAGTTTTAACAGAGTAGGGCAGTGAAAGCATAATGGGTATGAGTCCAATAGATGTGAGCATCAATTTTTGCAAAAAGAAGGTTGTACTTATCAGTTTGATTGCATTAGTGCATATCATTTCTCTTTCAGCTCACAAGTTGACGAGTTGAATATGTTTATGATGACCAATAAGTAGAGATTGAATGATTGGTATAAAGAGGGTTATACTTCATCATGGTACAAGATGTACTCTCCTTTGGAAAGAGGAGTTGCAACTTGCAGTATTTTCAATTTAAATTTTTTGGATGGCTTTTATGATGAGTTACAACGATGTAAAACTAAGAATGAATTTGTCATGTCCCCTCTCTAGTCTGACTAGCAGAGTCATGAGAGTTGGCCTATTATTGGAGTCTCGTAGGCTAGCAGTGGTGGATAGAGACTCATACTGGATACTCAGTGACCGGAGTTGGTTCTACAGTCAGTTTGAGAGCCAATTGGGGCAGTTCCTTAATTTTAAGGATTTTCCTAAAATTTAGGAGGTTGTGGCAATGACAAGATTTGAGGCTCCTTGGGACCAGTATACAGTTTTACTTTCAGGGTGAGTGTATATTCCCTAGTTTCTAGGAGCATCCCTAGTTTTTAGGGATGGGACTGCTAGTTAGCCCACATTGCCTGGCATCAGTCACAGACAGGTGACAGGACCAGTTCACTGATTATTTGGTTGGTTTGTCTTTCCAGTTGAATAAAAGGAAATATTTTAATATTTCCTAAGTTTGTGTTTAAATAAATTAAAACAAAGCTATTTATATAGCTATTTGAAGTAATAAGGGGATTTTTGGCTTCATCTGGTCAAGCAGGCCTATGTGTTATAGCTCGTTGGAAAGGTCTTGAATTATTATAACTTATTTTCATCATTCGGAGACCTTCTGGCACCTTGAGTTATGTTATATGAGGAAAGGGGTGTTTTTCCTATACATAAAGGCCATTTAATTGAGAAGATGTCGTTTTATAATAAAGGGAAAGGCATATTCTCCCTTTAGGGTTCTAATGGCTTTGAGAGGGAGATAAAAGGAGATGTTGGCTCATTCTTTCATTATCTTTTACATCTTCATTCTTGGTATTTGCAATTTTTCTTTGAGTGAATCTAGAGGACTAGGACGCAAACCCCAGAGCCTGGCTATTGGGACGCGAACCCCAATAGATGGTTTCCAGCATTCTACAGTAGAGATTCAGCAGTTGACAGAGATTGATTGAGTTCAGCGTTTAGGAGTACTTGTGCGTTGCATGTTGGAGGCATTGATTGGCATGTCGGGATCTCTGGCTGCCTTGGCATGACTATAGCAGTTGTACGACTGCCTTTCAGCTGGCACGTGATTTGTTGGTTGGCTTACGTCAACCATCTCTTCCCTTGGTGCGTGGTTGGCTATTCCTGCAGCTGGCATCATCATTCATTATTTGTAAACACCCTTGCTGGCACACTGAATGCACATCTTGCCTGGTACAATTCGTAGCTATTCTAGTTGACTGAATATTATGTTATTGTATGCTGTTTCCAGCCTTTTTTATAATTGCTGCTGTTGTTATTTATTGTTTTACTTATATCTGGAAAATACAAAAAGAAACAATCTTTTTGCAACTTCTGTCTAATTCTCTAAGACCACAAGTAAAGTACAGGAAAATCTATTATTTTAATTAAAATTTATAGAAGTTCAATGAAAGGATCCGTTTGGGATCTTTCAGAATTGAAGACTTCAAATGATGGGTGTGATAGTTCTCCAAATTGGCCTTGTGATCTAGGTATTTCATTAATGAATGATATGCATTTGGGCAGATTGTTTTGCAGTGTTGCAGATTTTGATTCCAAGTTCAATTGTTCTAGAATGTGCAATGGAGCTATTGGCAGCTTTATTTGGGATCCTGGTATAGGTATGCAGATTCATGATTGCTTGAGGGCAACCAATTTCTAAGGAGGGAGGACTGTAATATCCCTTTTTGGGGATATTAAAAATTAATTAAATAATTATAAATTTAAGTTGTTGAAAAATAATGACAACTTAATTTAATTATTTAATAGAGCAATTAAAGTGACTTTTTATGTCAACCAAAATTAAAAATAAAAGCCACTTTATTTTAGATTAAAAAGACAGAAATGGAATGCCCAGAGACAAGTTGATGGAATGCCAAGAGTCTTCTAGAGAATGCTATAAAGATACAAGGAGAGGATTATTTAGAACATGTTCAGGTCTATAGAATTTGATACGAAATTGTCTGATGCATGCATCAAATTGAATCTCATAGGACGGAAACTTTTAGTAGATTAATAGAGGGGTTGGACGAAAACCCAGCTCTTCTTGGGAGTGGATTTGTGATTGCATTCACACTTGTACCGGATTTGTAAGATTTGAAATCAGATTCAAAAAGTAAAGTTATTTGCAAATTCTGAAATATTAATTCTGTTAATGAATATTGTATGTTAAGCAAAGGATAAATATGCAGTGGTAAAAACTAAAAACATTCACAGTTGAATCACTTCGAATATTTCATTCTGAATATTATTAATATTATCATTGTGGCTTTGAATAATCGCTTGCGGGTGTTATGATTGAAGTTGATGCATATAAAGCTTATTTTCAATTCTGAATAATAGTTTCTGAGTTCCAAGTCTTTGTTGAGGTGACTGTTCCATATTCGAGCATATGAACTCATATTTCAGGATATTGCCGTATCTAAGCTTTCGGATTGATTTATTATTATTTCAATATCATGGACTCCCTTCCATATAGTGGCGTTTAATATTTGATGAGAGACATAATTTACTTGGTCGTGGCTATTTAGAACTATAGTAGAGCCGTGGAGTAGATTAAATCTGAAGGTCACAAACTATAATTGTTGTGCGAGTGATGTGTGAAATATTTGTGCTGTAAGCATTACTTTGGGCTGGGAAATAAATTTGGCAAACTCTTCTGAAGGTTGCTGGCCAAAATATTAAGATAGAAACACAATTCTATTGGTTCATCCCTTTTGCTGGAAATTACAACGAAAAGATATCCCACTGCCGTAATGGAGGATTGTTCTTAGAGCATCTCAGATTTCTACACCTGTGATTATTGGCATGATATTTGATTTGGAGTTTGGCACTGATAAGGAGTTTTTGCTCAGTCATCCCTGTGTGTGGAAGCATTTGTTAATATTTATAGCCTGTCGGCTTTGATCAAACTGGACTACAGGATTAATAATTATTTATTAATTATACCCTTGTACGATTTTATAATAATGAAGATATTATTATAAATATATATATATATATATATATATATATATATATATATTGACAATTAAATTAAGGGCCCTAGATAGGCCAGGTCGGTTCTCTTAGAAGAGGGTGTAATTTTTGTTGTCACATATATATATTGGTGTGAATCTTGGAGAAGATACACAGAAAACATAACGTGCCTTCCTCCCCTTAAGATTCGGTTCTTCCTGCATGATCAGAGCAGCAATAGAAAGCGAATAACAAGGGCAAGATGTTTGGATCAAAGGACTGGAAATTATATGCAATCTGCATATATATTCATAGCAGAGATTTATAGTTTGGATCTGCTATATACAGGCTGGTGCGAATTCATTAGTGCTGGAGCGAAATCCATCATGTATTATAGGATTGAATTCATCCTCATGCTGGAGCGAAATCTTGCCATTAATGTGCATATTTTAGTCAGCTATAGAGGAGCGAATATTGTTATCAGCGAGTACATCAATGAGCAAACAATTGGATCAGCGAATTCATGGTGTAAACTGGAAATGCGATTTACATCAGATCTGAAGTATATAATTCGTAACAGCCATTAAGTGCTAAGTCTTGACTGTGATTTGGAGCAATCACTAGCTGCCTTTAGTTGCCGAATTGGTGTGATCATTCCAGCATATAGATGTTGAAGAACTCAAGTAAAAGTTCAGGACTGCATATCAAGTGCAGACTGGGTGCAGTTATAATTGCAGATCTGGTTGATGTCACCTTGGATCTAAGTTGAAAGAAGCCCTAATTGGAAAGGTTGAAGGCATAGTCAAAATCTGACTTCCGGGTATCTTCTATTCCTCCTTGTTCATCATCCTGTGCTTAGTTTGATACATTCCTAGCATAAATCTGAAACATTCTAACATGGTATCAAAGCTAAGGTTAAGTAAAGATCCTTTCAGATTTAGGAGTACAAAGTAAGAAACCTTATGGCAACTAGGGTTTGGTCTGAAATTGAAATAAGGGTTTTGATTTTCAATTAGTTGCCTCTATGGGAAATCTTATTATCTAGAGGGAGTAGATCATCCTGAAATTAAGTGCATAACATGTATGATTCAGGGGGAGTATGTTGGACTCTAGTGATAGGATCATATCTGAATTGAGATACATACATCACATAGTATTGCACTTACCTCCATCTTGTTTGACATTTGATGTATTGATATCCGGGAAGTACACTTGACACATCAATCCTACAGCATTGATTCATTGGTTATAAATTACTTTGGCATGTATGCAATTATCTGTAGAGTATAATTGCAGATTGGATCATACTTGATATTAGCAGCACTACTTCACATTAAGTAAAGTCTCATGTTGCATTACATTGGTTTTTGTTTGCATATATGTGAACATGCTTCCGATATCCATGATTGAATTACTCTTGTTCTATGAGGGAACTACATTTAGATATATGCATAGGTCATATGGATTCATATTTTAAATGCAAACTGCCTAGTTCTAGATGGAGTCTAGCTTAAGAGGGAGTTTTTATGGGCTCACTTATATCTGGTATAAACCTCTCCCTTCGACATGAATAGGAACGTTCCCCATTGGCATAGCTTATGATTGTATGTGTGAAACATTCATAGCTGATTGGAATGTCTATTTATGTATGAGGAACATACCTTACTCTATGTCTAAAGCTGTTATGAATAACTGGTCTTACTTTGACATATAGATGCATTCATTAGTGGATGAATATATGATGACTATCAGCTCATACTGTGTATATTACAGTTGGAGCATATCTTTTTGTACATGAGTAAATACATCTCTTGGTTATGTTAGCATAGGAACATGCTGACATTGATTTGTATATCTTCTTTACTCTCTGTTACAGTTGACTTACTGTTTTCCTTATGCATAGGTGCATGAATATTGGAACATTCTTACTTTGGCATAGGCATATCTTTTGAGAGAACTATATTACATCTAGTTAGATGTTGGTTATCTTTAGGTGATTTTTTCTTATGCACAAATACTGGATAAATTATGCTGGTGGTATGGGGCATACATCTTTTGTGAAGCATACTTTAATATTATGTATGAATGGGTCATACTCTCTTTCATTTATTGATTATGGCTAATGACTTATAATTATATTGGCTAATCTTATACTTGTAGGTTTCATCTGGATATGCTTATGGCTAAGTTATTCTTATGAATTGAAGAATATCATTTGATGTTCTTTGAGTCCAAGAGACTCGTGGATCAGGGGTCCACATTTGCATGGATCAGGGATCCATTGCCTAGTAATGGGTGAGACATCGTTGGATGTCAAAAGACCATTACACCTAGTAATGGGTGAGACATCGTTGGATGTCAAAAGACCATTACACCTAGTAATCGGTGAGACACCATGGATTTGGTGTCAAAAGTCCATTACTCCCAGCAATCGGTGAGACATCATGGATTTGATGTCAAAAGACCATTACTCCGAGCACTTGGTGAATATCATGGACTTGATATTCGTGAGACCAATGCTCTGGATATCATGGAGTTGATATCATCTGAGTCTTGGAGACTCATGGATCAGGGATCCACAATTGAGTATTTGGTAACATCATGAACTTGATGATACCATGAATATCATAGAGTTGATATTCTAAATTCTTGAGTCATGGGACTCATGGATCTGAGAAATTCACATCTGGATAGTAAAACATCATGTACTTGATGTTGGTATGTTGTCATGGATTTGACATCTCTTAAGTCTTGGAGACTCATGAATTTAGTTGTCCACAAATTGAATGGTATACATCATGGACTTGATGTTTCTATATATTGAAGAATTTGGCAATCCAATGTTATCATGAATATCATGGACTTGATATTCTTGTGGATCTAATCAATCCACTCATTCGGAGGATAACGGATTTGAGCCAAATTTTTATATAGACTTGGACTTATGGTAGATAGGATCTACCTTCATAGACTTGGAATCTATGATATCTCTGGACAGGGTATCCGAGATGATTATGTTTTTATTCTCACTATCAAGGGTGATAGTTAAGGGTGTGTCCTGGTATAGATGGGATCTATGGTTTGATCTAACCCTCCAGTCTCAGGGGGAGTGTTAATATTTATAGCCTGTCGGCTTTGATCAAACTGGACTACAGGATTAATAATTATTTATTAATTATACCCTTGTACGATTTTATAATAATGAAGATATATATATATATATATATATATATTGACAATTAAATTAAGGGCCCTAGATAGGCCAGGTCGGTTCTCTTAGAAGAGGGTGTAATTTTTGTTGTCACATATATATATTGGTGTGAATCTTGGAGAAGATACACAGAAAACATAACGTGCCTTCCTCCCCTTAAGATTCGGTTATTCCTGCATGATCAGAGCAGCAATAGAAAGCAAATAACAAGGGCAAGATGTTTGGATCAAAGGACTGGAAATTATATGCGATCTGCATATATATTCATAGCAGAGATTTATAGTTTGGATCTGCTATATACAGGCTGGTGCAAATTCATTAGTGCTGGAGCAAAATCCATCATGTATTATAGGATCGAATTCATCCTCATGCTGGAGCGAAATCTTGCCATTAATGTGCATATTTTAGTCAGCTATAGAGGAGCGAATATTGTTGTCAGCGAGTACATCAATGAGCAAACAATTGGATCAGCGAATTCATGGTGTAAACTGGAAATGCGATTTACATCAGATCTGAAGTATATAATTCGTAACAGCCATTAAGTGCTAAGTCTTGACTGTGATTTGGAGCAATCACTAGCTGCCTTTAATCGCCGAACTGGTGTGATCATTCCAGCATATAGATGTTGAAGAACTCAAGTAAAAGTTCAGGACTGCATATCAAGTGCAGACTGGGTGCAGTTATAATTGCAGATCTGGTTGATGTCACCTTGGATCTTGGATCTAAGTTGAAAGAAGCCCTAATTGGAAAGGTTGAAGGCATAGTCAAAATCTGACTTCCGGGTATCTTCTATTCCTCCTTGTTTATCATCCTGTGCTTAGTCTGATACATTCCTAGCATAAATCTGAAACATTCTAACAGCATTCAGTGGTGAGCAGTAGCGATTCATATAAACCCTCTAGCTGGTGTGGAAGTTGTGCTTAAATTGGAAATTCATCAAATGCATATTCATTGATTTTCTAAGCAAGAAATAATTAACTCATGGCAGGTCGATATGAGCACAATATTTTATTCAAGCTTCAATCTGTACTATGGGACATAACTGATAACATTTGATTAAGTCTACAATTCTGAGCACAATAGTATCAAGGCTTATTCACACTTATAAAGCATTGTAGCTGGACAATGTTCTTGAATATTGAAAAAGTGTGGGTTGGCAAATTCTAAAGATATCATTTATAGTCTCAGCTGAAGGCCAGGTTTTGTATCTGTAAGGATTTCTGGACAGATTTCCTGCAACAGAGGCACTGCAATCAGTCTAGAGTTGTAAATTGTAATTGTGGTCTACTGGCATAAGCCTGGTCACCAGTGATGGTGTTACAAAACAAGAAAATACTGTAAGTCTGATTCTGAAACTAAAAGATTACGTTTCTGAAATTCTTAGGTGCCAGCTCTGTGAGTCTCTTGTTATATCATTGTTGGTTGTTACCAGTCTATGAAATGTTGGCATATATTTAAACTTAATTTAGACTGTTATCTTTTTGATTAACTACTCAATCAATATATGCAACTGTTCAAATTAGTTTGGTTCAAACATTCAAAATTGATCTAAATTATTCCAGCCACTCAGAACTTCCCAACTGTATTTGCAATTGAACTGTTTGTCAAAATGTCTCAAATGCCATATACAAACTGATTACAAAATTGGAGAAGAAATTGGGTTAAAACAAGCCAGGGGTTCTTACATTCTTAGTCTTTCTATTCTATGTATTAAGCCCCATTTTGTTAATGTTGTCTGCAAGATGAGTTCCATTTTTTTGAGTGGGCAGGGAGGCGTGATGTAGACGGGAGTGTTGCTACTATTGGAATAAACATAGTAGTTAAAAAAAATTAGTTGGTGGTGTAATGGTAATCACTTCCGAGTGGTTGTGGGTGGTTGCCGATGATTGGTACTCTTAACCAACTGCCTGGCTCTATATATGTAATTACTGTCCCTCGGAAGAGAGCATTGTCTTGTTGTGAACATTACACTTTGGAAATAAAGATAATATCTTCCTGCCATTTTCTTGTGATCGTTCCCTTCCTTTAGGTATTGCTTATGTTTTGTACATTGTTTACTTATCATTAGGCCTTAAGGTCTAAAGAGGATTATCGTAGGAAATTTGACAAAGCTATTGCAGATGTTTTTCATCTCCTTCTGCCATATTTTTTGATTATTCTCATGATCTAACATAGATGTTCTTCTTCGTAGTTTTTCCAACTATCTCTTTTCTTTTTCCAAGTGAAAGGTTTGCAAGAGTACCTAAAAGTTATTTTTAGTCCAGGTTATTTTAACACTCCTGTTTTGGACTCAGCTTTGCTAACCAGGTAGCAGTTGGAGCTAATGATATTTTTACTACTCTATCAACAATACACAGCATGCTTGCAGGAGATTGCTCAGATGAAAGGCTTGTTCATATAGTTGAAAACCTTCAGTGTTGTGCATATGGCCAGCATGGTATTGTAATACGTGTATCTGGTTCATTTGTTCTGGGAAGCCAATTTATACCTACTGGGGATGGTGTGCAAGTTGAGGGTCTTTCACAATATTCTTCATCAGCCTTGGCATCACAAAGGATGGGAACTTTTAACGAACAATTCATCATGGAACCAGGAGAGGTGATTGGTTGTTATTACATATTGAAGCAGGAACTACACATCCAACAGTGAAAATGCAAGCAAATGCATGTATGCTCCCAATTCTTTGTCTGCATTTGTGCAGTGTACAGAACACATGTGGGTGATTGTGAAATTTGAAACTTGTGTAAAGAAATATAGAAACTGATCTCTATGGTTCCTCAAATCTTTGGTTGAGATATTTGATTGTATCACATATTTTAGAGCTACCAAGCAACAGGCCAAAAACTGAGAAAGGCAACATCCACCAGCCTGAAAAATAGCAGATAATTCAGGGAGTATTCATCTTGAATCACAAGAAAGTAGAGAAATCAATAACATGAAATAGACCAGTAGATCAGAGAGTTTCCCAGTTCAGATTAGAACTTAATATGTGGCTGATAAGAGAACCTAAAATATCCTTTAGTTTAGAAAAAATCAAAATGAATTTTAGTCTAGTTATATATTTTTCTTGTTGCTCCAACATCTGTCTTGATCTTCTACAATGAGGTGTAAATTAAACATCCCTAGGATTTTTACAAGTGCTATTTTCTATGCTTGGTTTTCATGTTCTGCTCTAAATTGTATTATAGGACTTAGGTTTCCAAAATATTTATGTAACTCATGAAAAGCCTTTTTAATTTCTAAATTGTATTATAGGACTTAGGTTTCCAAAATATTTATGTAACTCATGAAAAGCCTTTTTAATTTCTAAACCTGGCTTTTATATTTATACATATTATTGATCCTTCTCACAAGGTAAAAATATTGTGCATCGTCTGATTTGACTAAGATTGAAAGAATTATCATTTAAATTTTTTTTTCAATGTTAATGATAAAATATCTTTCTTCATTGCTTTAAGGATTTCAAATTGAAATTGTCTAATATTTCATGTTGTGAATGCATGGAAGTACTGCTCTGGCTGCTTTGGATGTATTAAAGTAGAAAATAGTGAGAAATCAATGCAGCTGTTTTTCACACTTGATTTTGTGTTTTAGGCAAATCCATTCTCATTATCAAGCCGGATGGTGAAGTATGACAATATGTTTGTGCCATTCTTCATTTTGTTAATATACGCTATGCAATGAAGAGCCATGGAATGAAAATTTATTTAGAAAGCTAATTAGACCAAGAGCTAGATGAAATCATGAGAATTTTGTTTCATTTGTTAATTTAAAAGAAATGGATGAAATATAATATGTTCTGAAATAATCAAAAGATTACTGAAAGTTGGAAATAATGGATGAACCATGTTAGTCAATATTAAAGTGGATGGTTGGCTGAATTTGTGTTGCATATGTCTGTCTTCACTACTAGATCTACTGCTGTGCACTAGGTAGTACTTCAAATGCTTAAGAGTAATAATGCCCCTACAAGAGAAATGTGAAGTTCTATATTTGATGAAAGAGCATCTTGAAATTCAGTTGTCTTTTTTTTTGTTAATAATGAGTTATAATTTTTTGTGAATTTTGCTTGTATGGTGAGAAATAGTTTTGAAGATAACAAAACAAGTATATATGTGGTGTGCGATGCATATTTTATATCAAGAAAAGTTCAATAATAGCTATGCAAACAAAGCGCAAATAAGAACCTCACTCATCTTTAATAGCTTAAAGTGCAAAATGCAAAGCAAATCTTGTGTACATTTGTAGACTCATGCATTCTCTTAGTTTAAATTGTTTTAGTTAGTAGGAAGATCATTGTGAAAATATGGTACATGTCAAGTTAGGCTCATAAGTCATGAGATGTAGTGGTGTATGTGATAGCCTATCAGGGTCAACATAATTTTTAATTTAACATCTTAATAGTTTTTAAGAGCAATAAGTGCAAATCTAGGAGGTTTATTTTGGGATTATTGGTTTGCTCCTCTATTGTGTTATTAGGTCTATATAAATGAAGTAGGATACAATTTTTTTTAAAAAATTTTGTCACAATTTTAGAGGTTGTCCCTTCAGGTGGTTCAATCTTTGTGAAATAATGTTCACTATTTCATTCTTGAAATCTCGAGGATGTGATATATTTGCATGTTATTCTTTTATTGGACCAAGTGATTTGATAATATGTCACCCGATGTAATTGTTAGCCTATTGTGCCCATGAATCTAAGTAATCTTTCGTTTGATCATGTTATTTGGTCTTGTCCTAAGGTCTTCAAAGTCATTGAAAATGCTATAAAAGATAATAAATGGGCCTTAATGATGTGCCTTGTTAATGTTTTAAACTTCAAATGATGCTTTTCCTTTTGGAATGTCCTCCATTTACGAGGCTTCTAAAACCTTAACTTTGTCAAAAGCCATTCAAAGGCATATTAATGACCAAATTCCACGTTACAAAAGCTTTGTATGAATCATCATCAACGTTGCAAGAATTTAGGGAAGCGGTTCGCATGGGAAGAGTTTTGAGCTTTAATAAAATAAGGTGAAGTTCTAGGGTTTTATCATTTTAAAGCATGAGAGTTTCAGTCCTCTATGGTGGCTAGAGGTTTCTCCAGGCTTTAATGGGAGGCATTAAAGAGGTCAATGATAGCTGCAACTCTTCTACACATTTTTTCATCAAGAAAAGGTGCCTGCATTATCTTTTTTGATGCTTGTTTTGGTTTCAAACGCTATGAGAGATATGTTGCCAGGCTCTGTCATGTTGAAAATGCATCCACAAGGAAATGAAAAAACTGAAAATGATTGTGGAATCCTTGAATAAAGCCATGCATATGGGACTTCAGTGAAAATTGTTTGAGCAAAGTGAAGGCGATCTGGATGATATCCTGTATATTTGGAGCTTTCCATCTAAGTTTCCTAGCCCAAGGAGATGATGGTTTATCTTGAGACTGCTCTCTCCCAAACCAGAAGAGAGTCATGGCAACATGAGGAGTTCTATGCAGGTTTGTTGCAATAAAGGGTTTGTGTATCATCTTTTTAGTTGAATCTTTTTACTTCAAAGTTTGTTTTGACCTCACAAAGTCAAAGGACATCGTAAGCATTAAGATTCTTGAGAGAGATCATATCAAACCGTTGCCAATATTTTGTTTGTTGTCTAGGTTAAAAAGTATCAATAGGCTTATGTTGGTTGACTATATACCATTATGTTTTGTTCTGCTCGTATTATCATAGGCCTTATAGTGCTGAAACCTTGTTATTTTGTTTTTCCTTTGTCATGTTGGAAACTTTTCCCAAAACCCTCTAAGAACAACATTATGTTTGAAGCAGTTGGTATCCATTTGTCATTCAGATTCATGTACCTCTCTCTAAATGTCTTGAAGCCTGTCTGTCCATCCCTCTACCGTACAGCGAGAGAGAAGGTAAATACGCAGTGCTACAAGGAATATAAAATGGAGGTGAGAGAACAAAGAAATATAAAAGCATGAGAATGATTATTACATGGTGAGGATGACAGTCTCATGATAAGAAGTGACATTTGGCACAAAAGAAGAGCACAATCACTAGGTAAGTGTAGTTTAATAAAGATAATAGTGAAAACATAATGAAATCATGATTGTATTATGTGGAGATTGACAGGCAGATAGCAGTTTGTTTAAAATAGTATGAAAGGGAAAAGATAAGATACCAGTGCCACAAAGAACAATGACAACACGGGGAAGGGAGACAGTGTGGAGTTTATGAGAGTACAGAGCTAGTGATAATGCAATAGGCAATAGGCAAGAATTAATGACACGAAGTTTTAAACAATCCACACAAAGATATGGCAGAGTCACATGTTAAGGACCATCATCACGTAGAGATAAGACTCAAATGACAATCCATAGAAATGCATATGCAAGGATCATGGAGGACTATCGCAGAGTTATGAAAAAGGAAAAGGGTCTGTCTTAAAGATACAAAGTCACTCAAAGGAATGATAAGAGTATCGATACCCCATAGGCTAATGAAAAAGTTAGAAAAATATTTTAATTACGTTAAGTTAATTCTTGTAGTATTATTTAAAGCATTGTAAAAAAACAAAATGGTATATGATAAAACCTTATTCAATATTCTATCAAAAAGATTCAAGTGAGCACTCTTGTAAGGGTTGAGTTTAATTGGTTAAAGCATGAATGAATGAATGAAGAATTTTAATGACGTCCACAAGACCATCGGTCTAAGAGACCACAAGTCATAGCCTTAAACTAACTCCATCTTCCTTGCCAGATCCGATCTCCTTCTATGAATCTTGACAATCAAAAAAGCAGTCTGCCTTGTTTGAGCTCTAAATTTTTGACAAAATTTGGAATTCCATATAGTGATAAAACCTTAAAAATGACCTCCTAAACTCTATGCCCAATAATTGATGAGATGATAGATTACATGACATGGGATACAACATTATATTATTTTCAATTCAAATCTTAAGGATTAAGGAAAGAAGCTTTGTGATAGGAATAATTAGAATTTTATGAGTGAAGGTTTCAAAGATGCTGGAATTTTGACTTGTTGCAAACATGGTATTGATAGAGGCTGATAACGATTGAAAATTAAAAATATAAAAACGACCCAGTTCAGAAAATCAAATTTTGAAGCTCCAGTTAAAATCTTAGCTTTTTACAAGGTGTTTTAGGTTGTCGAAAAAACCCAAATCCGAAAGATAGGTAATTATTTAATTAGTTGATTAGTTTTTTTTAAAAAAAATTAATAGGGTGGTGTCTTTTCACCCTAAAGGGGTGTCAAAACTATTCAACCACATATATATGTGTGGTGTAAAATGTAAAGAGAGATAAGAATTCAGATTTCAATCAATATCAATCAAGAATGTAAATATTTTATTTTCTACTACACTTTCTGCAAGTGATTTATTGTACAAAAGATTTTTTGAAGTATTAATATAAATCTGTATTTTCTCTAATTTGGAGTTGTGGATTTGATCATTCCTTTGTAATTTTATCTCCAGAAGATAAAGCATCTTTAAAATTCATGTTTGGTAATTTTTCCCGTTATTTTGCAATTTGATCATTAGGATTCTTAGGCACTAGTAATTCTTTCCCATTGGTCTCATTAAGCTTGGGTTAAATTCAATAAGATTGATTATGGTGTAACAGAATAATTGAAGACATTTAAGAGGAGCAGTTGATAGGAGCATTCAGGTGGTGTACTTTGTCTTACTTAGTCGTACATAGGATTAAAGAAGGAACTGTCTCTATTGCCCAATAGAAGAAAGGCACTAGTCTATCATCCTTAATTGAAGTCTTTGTCTAAAAGATTACAAGCAGGAAATAGTAATACATATTCAAAATAAAAAAGATATCACTACATAAAAGCATTCAACATATTCTCAATACAACAATCAAAAGATAAGTTTAGTGACTTATAAATTGTAAAGGATACAATTCGATCTCCCTCAAGACCCAATTGTCATCTTGAGAGATCACCCTAATTCAAAGTATAACTACATATGTGCTATAACAAGTCTTAAGCCCGGAGTTTAGGTTAAGGAATAGGTACACCCGCCTTGGTCCTGCAGAGCCTAAAGTGCGGGAGAAAAGGATCATAATTGATCATTCTCGTTCGTTGGCCAAGTTAGTTGGAAAGTCCAAGTATTGCGTTAGGCAAGCTCATAGAAATTTCCAATCTATTGATTTGGGAACCAACAAATTGGTGACTCTGCTAGGGAGAGTTATATATAAATACATTCAGAATATTTGGTGATAAAAAAAATTTACTCTGTTGGAGAGAAGAACCTAGAAGACCAGAAAAAACCATATTCTTCGAAGAGAGGTGACGACTTTGACAATTGACAAAGTATTTCAATTAGTGACCCCGCTGAAGGAGAAGACCTAGAAGGAGATAAGTAAGATTTCCTCTTTGAAAGAGGTGGCGACTCTATTGATAGAAACCTAATGAATAAAGTAAGAAGTTACTGTAAATTCAAGTATCCAAAATGTACTAGAACAAATACTTGTATGAAGTCACATATCATAATAAGCAACGACCACAATCAAACCAACGGAGAGAACAATTTATTTTGTTCAGGCCATTGGACCTTAGAAACTTTCAGTGTAATTGGAATAAACTCTTCCCTAATCTTGTAGAACTTGCAACAAAATTTGATGGAGATTGGGATGAATCGACACTTAGGCATTTGGAGGCATTCTATAAGTTCACAAATGACTATAAAATTTATGCAGAAGATCAGATGGTGAAATTATGCTCCAAATCACTAAGGGATAATGCAAGGGAAATATATGATTTATCTCATCATGGAAGGAATTTGAGTGGTGGTCTATAAATGAATTCCACGACATAGTTGAAGAAGATGAGAACCTGTATACACAAGAAGAAAATTAGGATTATTCCATGGATGTAGAACCCTATACTTCTCCTACAGTTGGTTCTTTCATTAGATGCAAAGAAAATGATAATATCAACTATGGATACATATTTCAAATACTCAATCTTGTATTTCCTAATGCAATAAAAGAATTGATTAGAAAAAATAACATGAAAGAAAATGAACCAGTTGTTGATTCATGTTTGGCTAAGCATTATGAAATAGATGCATGTGCCAGTAATAGGAATAATGAGGAGGAAGGTTCACTTAGTAGTGAACAAATTTCAGATTTACTAGACAAAGAATATCATAAGCATATTCATGAAAATGGTTCAAAATTTTCCTATTTCTGTTTTGAGACATGCTCATTGATTTGAGCTTTTCCATTTTTTAGCCAAGCCCTCTTACCCTCACTTCTGGCTGACTTTACTTTTTCCCACACCTTTCTTTATTCCTCTTGTTTAAAAAAAATCAAATCTTCATCTAGATATATATGTGTTCCGCTAAGCATCCCTCTATTCTTAAGGATAACATTTTTATCCTCTAGATCTTTCAATACAACTCTTACATGCCTATCTCTTCATCCATCCAACCTTTTACCTATCCTATTTTCTTGTTGAACAATGCCTGTCCATTTCAGCACATCTCTTAGAAAGTCCCCTTATATAATATCGGTCCTTTCTCTTTCCCCGAAGCCTTTCAACCCTTTGATGATGATATTTGCAACCTTGCCCCGTTTGTCTTTCTCTTCCCTTATCTAAATCTTGATTTTTCTCTCAATGATGCCCTTTTATTTATTTTCTAAATTGTTTACCACTTGTGACCGTGATTTGGCCTCTTCTATCATTTTCTTTAACTGAGATTATTTAACTTCTATGTCTGCTAAGGCTGATTGAATCTCCTCCAAATGTGTGGTGCTCACCTCTTTCATTGTTTCCTTTCCTTTACTCCCTATTACCTTCACTAATGTCATTTCTTGTTTTAATACATCAAGTTCTTGTTGTCCTACATCTAATTTGGATTGCATGTTCAAAACAATTTCTCCAAGATTTTTTTTCTCATTCTATGTTGCTTGTGTATTCGATTGCTTCATACACTTTGTTCTCCTCCTCCCAATTCCTTGTTTCTAAAGTTTCCATCCATTTTTAAAAATCCACAAGCTCTTCCACATATAACTCTAAAGACCACAAAAGTGGCGTCTTAGTTGGACTGTAATAGATATCATTGTCTTTCTTACCTTCACTGTTGTCTCTTTGTTTGTTTCACCAACTTCTAATTTATTTGTATTTGGTTCGGTGTTCTTGTTGGTTTCTGCATGTTTCTGTAGTCCTACTGGGTATGTACAGGATCATGGTATACCAAACTATGGCCTTAAGTGGCAATGAAAAATAAAAAAATCAAGGTTAGTCAACTTGACGTAAAAAGTTGAACATCTTATGAACCTTATGTGAAAAAGTTGTAAGAATAGAATCTGTAGGAAATTGAATGTAGTTTCTAAACTACTAGCCCTTGTTTGAAAATTTTTTTTATCTAATTGTTCAAAATTTTAGATTTCAATGCAGTAGTACGAAAATTTCAGGGAAAAGATAAAAAGTACGTGTATGTCTGACCACCTTAATCACAATCAAATGATGATATATTTTCCCAAGATTCTAGATATAAGTAGTAGACTCATTCACAGATATGACATATTTTTTTGTAATTTTTTGCCAAATAAATAATCAATTATGAATTTTCTGCTATAACTTTTTTAGAATAAAAAAACTCTCGTGTTTGACCACCTTAACTAATTCTAAACTTTACAAAATTGAAAACTTTTTTTTTTTTCTTATGGTAGTCGAAGCATAGAATGTGACGCATGTTTCAGATTTCAAAAAGGTTCAACGGCTTGAAAGTTATAGTTGTTTTTCAATCAGTATGTCAATTACGACTTTAAAAATAACTCAATTGAAAAATAAGTAATAATTACGTACGAAACTTGAAATTTGACAGCAATTATATTGATGAAAAACTGATAATGTCTTTAAGAAACTCTTTTCATTTCATCAATTTCACATGAAAAAATAGTCGTCAACTACATGGTCGAAGTCTCGATATCAAAAACAATCTCCTAAACATGCCCAAAGGGTTGACCATCCACGGTTGGTATTGCCAAAGCAAATACCAAGCCTAATCGGATATCCGAAACTTCCTGCCTAATTCAAAATTTCAATTACACTAGTTTTCTCAATTTGAAGTTTCATATTAAATTGTATTTTTTTTATGTTAATATTAATTGAGTTAAGTATTTTTTTCAATTTTAAAATATATATTACAAATTATTTTTTTAATATTAATACCATGCATTAATATTATAATATAAATTTTTATATTAGTATGTCTTATATTATTATTATTTATTTTTGTATTGTATAATAGTATAATATTAACTTATTAAATATTTATATTATATGGTCAATATTATACTAGAGAGAGAGAGAGGCGGGAAGGAGACAGAGAGATGGAGAGAGAGAGAGAGAGAGAGAGAGAGGGGTAAGGGGGTAAGGGGAGAGAGTAGGAGAGAGAAGGGGAAGCAGAAGGGGAGAGAGAGAGAGAGAGAGAGAGAGAGAGAGAGAGAGAGAGAGAGAGAGAGAGAAGGGGAAGGGGAGAGAGTAGGATAGATAGAGAAGGGGAAGGGGAGAGAGTAGGAGAGAGAGAGAGAAAGAAAGGAGAGAGAGAGAGAGGGGGGGGATGGGGAGAGAGTAGGGGAGAGAGAGAAGGGGAAGGGGAAGGGGAGAGAGGAGAGAGAGAAGGGGAAGGGGAGAGAGTAGTAGAGAGAGATATAAGGGAAGGGGAGAGAGAGAGAGATTTTGGAAAAATTTTGGTGGGAGATATCAAATATCTGATAATATAAGATATTTGATATTTTTGGATATTTGATATTATTGGATATGCGATTCTATTTACCAGTGAAAAGTAAAAACAATATTCTCTGGGTCTCTCCAAAGAGGCACATTTTTCTATAGAATTACGAGAGTCGAGATGCAACAAATCACGTTTTTACTCTAGAGAAGACAAAAATTCACTTTTTGGTTGGATTTTCTCTATTACCAAAGGTTTTTGCATCACCTTTTTGGTCTAATTATGGGGAGCAGTAGTCATCGAAAGCATAAACAGAAGAGGAGACTCACAAATGAAGATATTGAAGTGTATAGAGAAATGGATAGGGTTGCCCATCGGAACAAGAGACAAGGTATGTTAAATATTAATGAGGATGTCGGCATAGACCCACCTTTGAATGTGGTTTCAAGTGAAGAACATGAATTTGAAATGACTTATGACAATAATATTGAAAATGAGAATGTAGGGATTGAAGATGAAAATGTAGGTTTTGAAAATGAACATGTAGATGTGGACAATGGAAGTGTGAACATTGTCAATGACAATCCACTGATTGAATTTGAAGGAATTGACAATGATAATAGTACACAAGAACCAAATCAACATAACACATCTCCAAAAATGAAGTCCCTTCGGAGGAAGAAAGACAAACTTCAAAATAAAGACCTTCAAGAACAACTAAATGGTTACTTGAAATTGATGAGAACATAATGAGCAATTTCGATGGCAAGAGATCAGAAAGAACTGTTCGGTTGTGGGTTTCAAAACTTTTTGATAAATTTTTTAGCCACAAGATGTTGGTTTAGCAATGTCAAATGTTTGTGCAATTGTTAAAGATGTAGAAGATGAGACGTATACTAGTCAAATTGAAGATTAGTGTGAACAAAAAAATGGTGAGGAATGCTATTATTGTGATAAATCTTTTTAGTGCTCTCAATTCCATTGGGAAGACTACAAAGGAAAAAGATAAGAGATCCACTAGGAGGGTTATTACAACCTCCTTAGTAAGTCATCATTTGAGAAAGGCTCGTTTGATGAGACAAACTTGTGTTGACTTGAATCTAAATCGTAAAACTTTGGATAGAGCACTTGCAAGAAGAGAAAGAGTTGATGATCCTCTTCAAAATGATATATGGGCTTATGGTGGGAGACTTTCACGTTGTGATAAGAAGCTTACTAATGCTATGAAGGATCAAATTCAACTATTTTGGCAATCTAACTCAAGAGTGTCACCAAATGTGAAAGATGTCTTGAAGTTGAGAATTGGCATTTGAGACCACACCCCGCATCCCAAACATTATTTGGAGGTGAGTCAAACAATGTTCTTCAAAAAAATTTGTGAGACACATCCAACTTTGCAAATATCACAAAGAGCTTTTGAAGCCGTGAAGCCTTTTTTTTGTGTGCCTCTTAAGATTTGAAATACTTGTTATTGCAAATATCATGTGGAGTTTTCAATGCACCATGAATTGTTACGATCCATTTATTCTACTTTGCATACTAGTGAAATGTTGGAGGAGTGTGGTGCAAGTGCTCTTCCAAAATCATCAAGAGACTTTCTAGATCATTTTTTATGTCCTAGAGATGATGGATGTTTCTTTTATAGAAAAGATTGCTTAAATGACAAGTGCTCAGAGTGTGGTGGGTCAGTGAAGTTTGTTGAATGTTTTCATGAGGGCTGCGAACACAATTTTGGAAAGACAATTGTCCACAAAAAGGTATATGAAACCGTTAAATATACATTAAAAAGTGTAGGTGAAGGCTCTAGATGTGAGTTGGTTACAAAAGAATGCAATGAAGCTGATTTTATTTTAGATTTCAGGAAGAATTTTTTTTACAAGTATGCAAGGCATAGTCACAGGTCTCAGTGGTTGGATCGATAATTCATGATGTGTAAGGATAGTTTCCCGATTGGCACTATTATATCGATTGTTGACTTTGCAGAGAACTATACATTACAGCTCCAAAACGAGTTGCAAGCTCAATATAATTACAATTCTATTCAGTTTGCTATTTTTGTGCACATAGCATATAGACATTCTCCTGATAGTACAGAAGATGACCGGAAGATAATCAGAGAGTACCATTTTTATATGAGCGATGATAGATCACACTCATCCAAGTTTGTCCAACATTGCTTTGAGAATTATTTTGAGTGGGTGTGGGAAAATAATATTACTATGGATAGACATCTCATTTGGTCAGATAACTGCACAGGTCAATTAAAAAATGCTCGTATGTTTTATTGGTTATGTAGAATGCATGTAGAGAGAGGTGTACCTCATATTTGGAGTTTTTTTAGGCCGGTCATGAAAAAGGGGAGCATGATGGAGCAAGTGCATGCGTAAAAAGAGCTCTAGTTAAGGAGCAACTAAGGATTTCAGGTGCATAAATCATTGATGCTCATTCTACTATTGATTGGTGTACTTCAGAATTGTCACAAGGGGGACTCTTGATTCAGCGGTGCACAGATTCTTTTGGTTGGTTGAGTTGGGCACAATAGGAGATAGGTTGGATTCTCAAACTATGAAAGATTCTTCAAAAATGTATTCATTTCGAAGCTCAGATGCTAGTATATGGACCATTTGGACACAAGAGTTGGCTTGTTATTGTCCGAGTTGTCTTCAGTGTGATTGGGATCAGTGTGAGTCAAGTGAGTGGGTTGATACATGGGTTCCACATTATCTTACTCCTTTATCTCTCACTGTCTGTAATAAATGATGACATGGATTGTTCACTTGACTACGACCATCTTTCAGATCTTCTACAGCCAGGACATGTTTTTGCATTGGTTGCACCACAAGGAAATGATGAGAGATCGAATTACTGGTTAGCACGTTGTGTAAGAGGAAAGCATAAACTTTCACAACCGACAATAGATGATGATATGTTCACATATCCAATAGGATCAAATGTTGTTGTGGGAACATGGTTGCGCACATATATGATTAGAAATAATGGCATTCCTGTGTTTGAAGACTATGAGAAACACAAAACCATTCTCATGTATTCACACCTTGTTATAGCAGCCAATGTTAAGTTGTTGAAACATCAAGGAAAACCAAAGACAAAGAAAATTTGGACTATTAGTACTGTTGATCTTGAAGCAATATTGAATACCCTCAAGCATAGAGATGACCCTTCAGGGACACTTCAGTAGGTAAGTTCAACTTAAGTTGCAAGGTTTTCCATGTTTATTACGATAACGTTCAATAATTTAATTGTAGTTTTTTGCTTTATTTGTTTGAGCCAATAAACTTAGTTTTGTATGTGGATCGTAAATGCAGTTGGATACATATATGATAGATATAGAATATCGAGGTGTGCATTTGATTAGCCCATCTTTTATGACGGTAAACTTCACTATGCATTTTCTAGTCATGTTCTTTGGTTCGTTTAGTTACTTATACATATTCATAATCTTTTTCTCAACCTATATAAACTTCTTATATTCTCTATTAACTTTTCTTCTACCTTCTGAATGCAGGGATTGGAGCAAAAATGACACTTCTTTTTTATATATAGTTGTGTAATTTGCATATTTAGATGCCAAATTTTGTATATAAAAACAACAATTGAATGTAATGTGTATAGTTAGATGCCAAATTTTATATATAAAAACAACAATCGAATGTAATGTGCATATTTAGATGCCAAATTTTGTATATAAAAAATTTGATGCAAAATTTGAAATATAAAAGATGAATGTTGTATCCTTATATAATTTGTATCATCATAATTTTGTATCCTTACATTTATATTGTCTTAATTCCATGTACATTTGTATCGTCAAATGATGTAATAGTTGGAGTCATTGAGTCAAAATTGGTCAAATGTGTCCAAAGTAAAATGATGATTCCCTAGGGTGAAGGGATAGTGTTCAAGGATTTTATCCTGGCACCAAATGGACTGTGCCATTAGCTTCAGTTGGGCAGGTGAACGCTAGGGACAACCCTATTTCGACCACTGAGTCACTAGAACCTTCCGGACCATGCCGGACCAAAGTGTCCCCAAGGTGCACTAAGCAGGATTAGATAGTGAACTTTTGAGGCTTGTATCTCAGACGTTGTGAGAGGTATCGGTGATCTGTGAGATTCTACAGGACCATGTTTCTAAGGCCTACAATAAACTCTCTCCATTCTGGGAGATTCAAATTTGTTTGAATTTGGCACTCCAGTCTTGCTTGATGTCAAAACTTGTTGTGAGGGTCAGTTGAAAGTTACACCACTGGGTTTCTTCCAAACCGTTCATCCTGACACCAAATGGACTGTGCCATTAGCTCCAATTGGGTGGGTAAACGCTAGGGACAACCTTGTTTCAACCACTGAGTCAGTAGAACGTTCTGGACCATGCCGGACCAAAGTGTCCCCAAGGTGCACTAAGCACGATTGGGAAGTGAACTTTTGAGGCTCGTATCTCAAACCTCGTGAGAGGTATCTGTGATCCGTGAGATGCTACAAGAGCATGTTTCTAAGGCCTACAATAACCTCTCTCCATCCTGGGAGATTCGAATTTGTTTGAATTTGGCACGCCAGTCTCGCTTGATGCCAAAACTTGTTGTGAGGGTTAGTTGAAAGTTGCACCACTGGGTTTCTTCCAAACCATTCATCTCGACACCGAATGGACTATGCCATTAGATCTGATTAGGTGGGTAAACACTAGGGAGAACCTTGTTTCGACCACTGAGTCATTAGAACGTTCTGGACCATGTCGGACCAAAGTGTCCCCAAGGTGCACTAAGCACGATTGGGCAGTAAACTTTCGAGGCTTGTATCTCAAACCCCGTGAGAGGTATCGGTGATCTATGAGATGCTACAAGACCAAATTTCTGAGGCCTACAATAACCTCTCTCCATTCTGGGAGATTCAAATTTGTTTGAATTTGGCACGCCAGTATCGCTTGATGCCAAAACTTGTTGTGAGGGTTAGTTGAAAGTTGCACCACTGGGTTTCTTCCAAACTGTTCATCCCGACACCAAATGGACTGTTCCATTAGCTTCGTTTGGGTGGGTAAATGCTAGGGACAACCCCATTTTGACCATTGAGTGACTAGAACGTTCTGGACCATGCCGAACCAAAGTGTCCCCAAGGTGCACTAAGCACGATTGGGTAGCGAACTTTCAAGGCTCGTATCTCAGACCTTGTGAGAGGTATTGGTGATCTGTGAGATGCTACAAGACCACATTTCTGAGGCCTACAATAACCTCTCTCTATTCTGGGAGATTTGAGTTTTTAATATTTGGCACTCCAGTCTCGCTTGATGCCAAAACTTGCTGTGAGGGTCAGTTGAAAGTTGCACCACTGGGTTTCTTCCAAACCGTTCATCTTGACACCAAATGGACTATTCCTATTGTCAATCAGGATTGCGCCAATAGCTTGATATGGAGTCTAGCTATCCTATTGAAACATGGAAACGTTCCCGTTGATGGGGTTGAGAACGAATCTCCGGATTCTAGGCCGGTTCCTCTTAGGTTTGGAATATCACTTGCACGGAAAAGTTGTATGTAAAGAAAAGGGGAAAAGAAATGTCTTAATGAACCCTAAAATTATGAAGGTGATACACCAAATCTGACTTATAACATGAATTAATTCAGCACAGACTTCAAGAAATTGTTATGATTCTCAATACCCAGACAGTCACGTAACTACAAAAGTGTTTCTATGTAAGGATCTGATGTTTTTGCAAAGGTAGAGAAACAGTGCTTCACCAAATCAATGCAAAAAATTAAAACACAAACAATAGACCTGCAATTACATGTATCAAGATTCTGAAGCGAAAAGGAATGCAGCTTATAGTGAAGGATAACACAACACTAAAGTAATGAAAATTCACAAAAATCACCTCAAAACCGATGGGAAGGAACAGGTATCTCTATTAACCAATGCTGGAACCAACCTCTGTTACAAAATGCCTTACAATTCTCTCTCTAGTTTGCAGTATGCAAAACAAGTGAGCCAAAAAGAAGTCCTCAATAATATGATCAAAAAATGATAAATAGAATCTATCAAACCCTAATCCGTATGCATGAGAAAAGCCTCCAAAAAGACAAGTCAAACTGCTCCAAAGTGAAGTCAAAGTGCCTCAATAACTGCATTAACTGATGCCTAACTGAACTGCCACTCCAAATTATGCCAAAACTGCTCCACAACTCCCAAAAATCATGCAAATCAGGTGGGGGTCGGATATGGACTCAAACTGCATCACAACTGAACCCAAACTGCCAGAAACAAGGAGTGAACTGCTCCAAAAGTCCTTTCAACTAATATTAACTGAACTTGAAATCCAAAGAGACCTCAAGGTGACTTATACTGCCTCTAATCTGCCTTAGAATTGAAGATAATAAAAAAAACTCTTCCCTCCATCAAAATGATAATCTCAATCTTAACTATATACTCATTTATTTCGTATATTCTGCAAAAATTATATATATATTTTTCCACTTCAAAGTCTACCCATTTAATGTTTAATAAATAACAAACTTGAATGAAAATATAAATAGAATAGTGAATTCTATTTAATATATTCAATTTGAGTATAGAGTTTGTGATTTATTAAATATTAAATATATAGACTAGAATATCAATTTTAACTTTTGACAATATAAATTCTAATATTCAAGATTTAAGTTAAATAGATAATCATCTTATCTATTTAAATTAAATATTTAATAATCATAATTTCTATTGTCAAAAGTTAAATTTGAAAGGAATAATGTATATATACTTTTTAAACCTAATATATTAATAAAAGGGATACATAGCTAAGAAATTGATAAGACCATGCACTAAGACTTAAAACAACTCCGAGCAGCATGACACATCGCAGAAGATAACTCCATCTTATTGAGCCGCAAGTTGACATGATGTTTCATATAAAAATATAAATATTTCTGCTATTGCCATGTGATTGAGTTGTCGTGGCTTGTGGAGGAATTCCCGTACGTTGTTGTATTGCGGACTCCAAATTGTATTGTATTACGGAAAAGTTATTTTTCATCTCATTTGCGTCCATGACTTTATGCATTTTCATCTTTTCTCTGTTGAGAGGGGAGGGCGACTAGGGTTTTGAACAGCTGCTGGTGCCGCCATGAATGTTTGCTTGCGATGACTCTCTGTACTATATGCCGCCATTAATGTTTGCATCAACTGGCCGCCATCATTGTTGCCACCATGAAATACTATCATCTCTGATTTTACTACTTCTGCTTAATATTTCGGCATTGCATTTGGCTTTCTCTGTTCTTTCTCCTGCCGACTCCATGCTGGATTTGCGTCTCTGTATTTGTTTTCTGTAGCCATCATGAGGGTATCTGATGATTCTATCTGCAAGCTCGATATTAAAAATACTCGTAGCTGGGTTCTTCCTTGCAGCTGCCATGAACAAAGTGTTGGGGACCTTCAGAGATAAGTATCAGACCTTTATTTTTCTGTTAGTGCTCTCTCCTTGAATAAACATGACTTCTACTTTGCTGGAATTGTGGCTTGTCTTACTGAAAGTATGTCTGAAAATAGGATTCTCTGTTAAAAACATGGCATGATTTTCTTTTTTTTGCAAAATATGATCACATTTGAAAAATAAGCTTGTTGTTCTGACGGTTTTTAAAAAAAAAACATGGGTATTCTTTAAAACTTGGCTCTTATTGCTGGAAATTTGAAAAAAAATATTTGCTTTCCCTTTGATGATAGGCTTCCATGAGGGTATTCTGAACTGAAAAACTCCATTGCCGGCTGATATATGCACTATTCTTGCATCTGGGTATTCATTTTTTACTGCTATTTGTATTGAAAACGTGGGTTTCTCTTTTCCTGTCTTGAAAATATTTTAGATTTCTACACGCATAGTGCTGTCTTTCCATTTTTCCATTGAATATCATGACACAAAAATGTGCCCTCAAAACCCTCTTTCTTTGCATAAAATAAATATTTCAATACTGAGAATGAAACATTTGTTGAGAGGAAAAGTTGAAAACAGTTGTGTAAAATCAGGATGCTCTTTGCTGGAAATGCTCATTTTCATTCTCTTTATTCTTTTATGTTATGCATGAACCTCCGTATACTAACAATGAAATTACAAAATAGGCTATGTTTCTGATATTCACAGTTTTAACTCTCGGTTAAAACTCTGCCTCCATTTTCTGTGTTGATTCCTTGCTTTATATCTCTATGTTTATATACGTTCATTGTCTCATCCAACTTGCATTAGAACATTTCAGATTTATGACTTGTTAAGAACAATTCAGTTTTCTTTACTCTTGAGTTTTGAAACCGTGACAGAGGCTCTTTGATAAGAATCCTTAGGCTTCTAGTATTTCAAACGGGAGTTTTTACTTTACACCATGAATTCTTGTTTGAACTAGAAGCATATCATATGCTATCTACATCTTCATTTCCAGCACATGTTTGTATCTTTGCAACCTTTATAAGGTAAAACCATGTTCAATCTTTAAGCAACATGTGTGAATATTCAAATGCCTGGTTCCATAAACTGATATTACACTCTGAACTTCGTGATTTCAATCATAAACAAAAAGCACTGTCATTTTTCATTCCATATTTGATCACTGCTTTTAAATAACAATGACACTCTTGTTTATCTAGAAACTGATATAGATTGAAACTTTTATGCACTGCCATTTTTCATAGCTGTACTGTTTCCCTTTTTATTTGTGAACAACTAGATTCTTGTCGTATGCTATCTCTGTTTTAACTGTACTTTTAGTACTTCATTTTCAGCAGTTGATCTTCTAACATATGGTCAGTATATAAAAACAATTGTATTATTTGATGCTTTTCACACATTTCAAACCAGCACTACATACATTCAGTCTTTTCTTTGAACAATAATAAAGTATAGGAATACCTTATCTCTGGACTTTGGTATCCTGTTCCTGATACCTGATGATAAATCTGAACTTCTTTATTGTAGCCAGCAGATTGGATCATCACTTATGGGGTTCGAGCACGGGCTCGTGACTCCCATAAGTGAACTGTAAAACATAAAACTCATTTTCCTTAACCATTTCCCTGTTCCGTTCCATCATAAAATATAACTTTTAAACTCTTGAAACCTTGATATGTCAGCTGAATGGTTTCATGATGTGAATCATGTCCCTTCAACAGCCTGGTTCATTGTACCTCCATGATTCAGCTGAAAGGTCCCATGCCTGTAATGTATGCATGCCCCCTCGACAGCCTCCTCAAGTCCACCGATCTTCGAGTCTTCACCTCTCCATAGCTTCAGTTGGAAAGTTTCATGCGCATAGTGTATGCACGTCCTTTCTACAACCTACTTAGTCTTCAAACCTGTTTCTGCACATGGAACAAACGATGTTAGGAAAAACATGATATTATCTCTGTATTTTCTAATCCTTCTTGTAGTTTTTATGACTTTGTTTCCTGTCTTATCTTTTTGAAATGTGATCAAGCAGAGGTTTAGACAGCTCATTTGTCCTTACTTGCTCAGTTCATACGAACTGACCGTCTTTTATCTCTCTCTTTTGCAGGATGTACCAAATGACGGGGAACACTTCAGAATGCGGAATCCAAAGATGCAGCGCACTCAAACATCAAAAGACAACCAGGCAAGGGGGCTTGACCTGTCTCCTTCTCTCCTTCTTTACATTTCTAATATTGTAATTGTCCTTTATTCTCTGCATTTGATTCTTCATTCGATTCTTAGAAATTGAAAATGCATGCATGCATTAGTACCTAAAGCCACGGGGTGTGTGGTTTATCCTTTGCAACTTTGAAATGTACTTTTCTTTGTTTTTATAGCAACCACTGCTTGTGTGGCAAATCTAAATTTGTACTTTCATTTACTGAAATGCAAGCAATTACTTTTACTGTTGAGCTTAAAGAATCTGAATATTGTACTATAGCATGCTGTTTGACATTCATAATTATGTAGATGCACACATACTTTCCCTTTTCTATGTCAGTTCTGAAATTTTAATGCATTGTTCAAATATTTTCAATTGTAAAGTTGAATCTGTACTTTATTTATCTGAATTCTTTACCATTTTGAAATTCAAAACCAGCAACTTTCAAACTCAAATCTCAATGCAAAACACCTAGTCAAATTATCAATTTAGTGTAAACAAAGTGATAACAATTCCATTAGCTCCGGTTGGGTGAGTAAATGCTAGGGACAACCCCTTTCGACCACTGAGTCACTAGAAAGTTCTAGACCATGCCAGATCAAAGTGTCCCCAAGATGCACTAAGCATGATTGGGCAGCGAACTTTTGAGGCTCGTATCTCAGACCCCATGAGAGGTATTGGTGATCTGTGAGATGCTACAGGACCGCATTTATGAGACCTACAATAACCTCTCTCCATTCTGGGAGATTCTAATTTGTTTGAATTTGGAATGCCAGTCTTTCTTGATGCCAAAACTTGCTGTGAGGGTCAGTTGAAAGTTGCACCACTTGGTTTCTTCCAAACCGTTCATCCCGACACTGAATGGATTGTGCCATTAGCTCCTGTTGGGTGGGTAAATGCTAGGGACAACCCCATTTTGACCACTTAGTCAATAGAACGTTCCGGACCATGTCGAACCAAAGTGTCCCCAAGGTGCATTATGCACGATTGGGCAGCGAACTTTTAAGGCTCGTATCTCAGACCCCATGAGAGGTATCAGTAATCTGTGAGATGTACAGGACCACATTTTTGAGGCCTACAATAACCTTTCTCCATTCTGGGAGATACGAATTTGTTTGAATTTGGCACTCAAGTCTCGCTTGATGCCAAAACTTGTTGTGAGCGTCAGTTGAAAGTTGCACCACTAGGTTTCTTCCAAACCGTCCATCCTAACACCGAATGGACTATTCCATTAGCTCTAGTTGGGCGGGTAAATGCTAGGGGCAACCCCTTTATGACTACTAAGTCACTAGAACGTTCCAGACCATGCCAGACCAAAATGTCCCCAAGGTGCACTAAGCATGATTGGGCAGTGAAATTTTGAAGCTCTTATCTCAGACCTGTGAGAGGTATCGATAATCCATGAGATTCTACATGACTGCATTTCTAAGGCCTACAATAACCTCTCTCCATTCTGGGAGATTCGAATTTGTTTGAATTTGGCACTCCAATCTCGCTTGATGCCAAAACTTGTTGTGAGGGTCAATTGAAAGTTGCACCACTAAGTTTCTTCCAAACCATTCATCCTGGCACCGAATGGACTGTGCCATTAGCTCCTGGGTGGGTAAACTCTAGGGATAACCCCATTTCGACCACTAAGTCACTAGAATGTTTCAGACCATGTTGGACCAAAGTGTCCCCAAGGTGCACTACATATGATTGAGCAGTGAAATTTTGAGGCTTGTATCTCAGGCCCCGTGAGAGGTATTGGCAATCCGTGAGATGCTATAGGACCGCATTTCTGAGGCCTACAATAACCTCTCTCCATTTTGGGAGATTCAAATTTATTTTAATTTGGCATGCTAGTCTCGCTTGATGCCAAAACTTGCACTAAGGGTTAGTTGAAAGTTGCACCACTGGATTTCTTCCAAACCATTCGTCCCAACACTGAATGGACTGTGTCATTAACTCCAGTTGGGTGATTAAACACTAGGGAATAGTAATGGTTGAAGTTTGTAATCGAATCAATCAATAAAAATAAAGTTCTCTGCATTTCTATAGTTCTTTGTCTCGTGGAATAGTCCAGGCAACAATGAATTGATTAGAATAAATCTAATGTGATCTTGGATTTTTTGTGATATAGGAATGGTGTCTTGTGTTTGTTTACAAGTTTATGTAACTATTTCATTATTTGGAATATCATTAAGATATTAGAATTGACTGATGTCCAGGACAGGACTGGCATTGTAGGCACAATCAACATCTATGGTTGTAGCCATCCTTATGTAGTGACCCTCCCACCCCTGTGGTGACTGTAACTTGGTGGGAGAGGTCTAAACATGTACATTTCCTTGTATATTAGTTGTTGACTGCAGGGAAAGTGGAAGAAGGGGAGAAGAGGCAAAGACATGCCTGGTAAACATACAGCGAAAGGGTGCATTTGAAAGCACCAGTATTGGTTGTGGAATACCCGATGAAGGGAGAGGGCATATGATGATTGAAGATGTCTATAGGGCTATATTGGAAGGTTTTAGGACCTTTATAGGGCTTGAGAGTTGCAGGTAAGGGTAGTTTCCCTAAAACCCTAGGCTATTGACCCTAGAAACAAGGGTTTATTCATTTGGGAGCTTGATGAATGGTGGGACTTTAAGAGTTTGAAAATCTTGTGTTTTGGAAGGTCTAGAGACTATTTCAAGTCTTTGAGTCCTAGAGATAAGTAGGGATAGGAGTTTCTTCTTTGAGCAAGGGCTAATTAGGCCTAGATGGAGAGCTAGAGGGTGGAGAAAGTCTTCACCAATCAAATGATGAAGGACTGAGATTGAGATGAATTTAGTAACTCTGAAAAGGGTATTAGAAAATGTAAATACCTTGTCAAGTTGTTTGGAGAGTTCGAGAGTAATTTTTTTATTTCAGTGTTTGTAGGGCTACTAGATAGGCCTAGAAAGGCTATATAAGAGAAATGGTTGAAGTTGAGGTGATTGGAGTGAATGGGAAGTTGGAACATGGTAAATAGACCATGATAAGATGATCTATGGTGTTGGGATCAATGTGAGAGGTCTAGTTGGAGTTTTGGTATGGTGGAGGCACTACGTGCACTAGGTAGCACTCTATTTGACCCTTGAGTAGATTCCAAGATGCTTGTAGAATCCTCAAGTTGAGTTGAGTTCCATGAGGGGATAGTAGTGGGCTCTACATCATATTTGCTTGGTTGAGAGCATCAGATACACATGAATACAATGTAGCACATAAATTTTGAATTCACTTAAATGATGAATTACACATGTGAACACACGTAGCACATAAAGCGTACACATAAATTTCATTAAGTCATGAAGCATACATGTAGCACATATTTTATAAAGAATACCACATGAATTCACTAAAGTCATGCACGTAGCCCATACACATGAATTTAGGTTATGAAGAATGTACTTGAATATACATGAATATACTTAAGGCATAAATCATACACATGAGTACATACACACAAGCATATTTACATACTAAAAATGAATAAACAAACACACAATTAACAAATTGGATCGAATATCAAGTTTCATATATATCAAAATGAACAATAATTCTATACATATTTACATGTCAACATATCTAGATACAATGTGGCATACACCATCTCAAAATGTGTCATATGAGATCTCAAAATAAGAAGTTCAACTACAAAAGTTTCTAGGACATCCTATTCTACTGGTGGATCATCAAAATGCAGCCTCTTTGAAGTACTCTTTGGCTTTGATGGATCTTGCATTCAAACACAAAAGTGAAACCCCAAGTTAGATTAAGATTCAGAATCATACTCAACAATAATAAATAAAATTTAAACTAAAATTGAACTCTCATATACCTCGCCTCTCTGTCTCCTGCCATGGACAGGAGACCTAATGTATGTCCTTGGTAGCGCAGGAACAATGCCGCCAATGTCGACTTCGACCTGTATATGTTTGTGAACATGAGATTGATCTACAAGTTATACTATTTAATGTTAAATACTTGGTAGAAAATATATGTTTACAAAATAACTGAATTAACATTAAAACTTATTTGTGTTGAACTTTCTTCAAGAAATATTGGCCAAGTCTTCAGCGATACATACCCTTGGCGTTCTACCTCCCTCAAACTAGGAGTGACCTACAAAACTCAAACATATAATTCATACTATCATAACTTGATCATATTATATATACTTGATAGTAAAATACACACAAATAACTTTAGAAATATACGTACCATAGGGCTATCACTATGAATGGATATGCTTGTGACTCTATCATGACGATAGGGTCTCATGACATCATCAGATGCCACTCTCTATCAAATAAACCATGTAAATTAAAAATGAGTACACACAACTGACAAGTATACATGTATGCATAAACAAACTAAATTACTTAATTACCTTTCCCTTGTCAATGCATGACACCTACACCCCCTCACATTGCCCCCCAATGGCAACTGGTGACACCTGCATCAGTATGTAATAAGATGATCGTAAAAATTAGAAAAC
Source organism: Chamaecyparis obtusa (assembly GCA_027943335.1). NCBI lineage: Eukaryota > Viridiplantae > Streptophyta > Pinopsida > Cupressales > Cupressaceae > Chamaecyparis > Chamaecyparis obtusa. The sequence goes on along the minus strand of BSBK01000066.1, from coordinate 1,052,691 downwards.
AATGTACATATACTATTATAATAATTTAAGGAAACCAAAGAGTACATTAAAACATATGTACTGTGGAACTGTCAAGGCCAAATGATATTGTTGAAAGCGTAGATCCCTCCACCTGTGCCATCTCCTCCTCTGTCATCAACTGAACATAAATGTAACACATAAAATAAAAAAGTGGAAAATTATTATAAGAAAATTCTACTAAAAATACGAACGATAAAATTTAAATACAATGTAAAAAGTGAAATGTTTACTCTTATCATAATAGTAGGAGTCCATGGCTCTATATGCCCCTGATGCACATCTTCATGAGGTGCTTCAGTGCCTATAGTGTGCTACATAGAATCGTCCACCTCAAATATGTAATTATATGCATCACTATCATTTAGGGGACCTAAGCACAGATTCTTGCACATAATGCAAGTGTGGGGCACACAAACATGTGAGCTCGTGGAGGATGTGGAAGGTCCAGAAGCATCAGCACGAGGAGGCAACAATGACATGCTCTGCGTAACCAGCAGATCACTCAAGGTGTGAATGGCTCAAATAGTCTGTGAGCTGGCCTCAACAATAATGTCAAGATGCTTCACTATGGGAGGTGGTTAAATCTCAGGAGGGGGGACATATGTGCGGGATTTCACCCGTTGTGCCATGGCCTATCCTGGGGAGTGCCTAAACCTACACCCTGGTTCAGTCTCATACTCCAATAATTTACCTTGTGACTGAGCACAAATTCAGCATACAATTTTTTAATAAAATAAAATGGGACATCCAAATTGTTGTGAGGTGGTCTATCAAAAACCATCCACCAGCAGTCCCAAAAGTTGTCACGTATTGCACTATTTAATTGATAACTTGGTTTTTTTAAGGTCCACTTTTAGACCGGTTTTAGGATCTACAAAAAGATTACATATGTCATGTTTTTTTATGTTTAGGTTCACAACTTGATCATAGTCAAGCCCATCATCAAACTAGGCGTGCATGGAATCATGCCAAAAAAATGCAGCACTATGTTGCTCTGTAAGTTTCTCCATGTTTTCAATAATTGAGTTCAATGTCGTAAACATGGGGCGCAATGAGGAGATATTGGCATAGGTGGTTTGAAATCCTCTAAGTTCATTTAGATTATCTCCTATTAGATCCTCTAAACGGCGAGGGTTTGTGATTGGTACGTCTTCTGGAAGTGGGGGATTGTTGGGAGGTGGTTATGGATTATTTGCGGGATCATTAGGAGGGTTTTCTGATTCCATGTCTAATTACAATTATAAAACAAATAGATAATTACAATGAATTTAAAAAAACAATAAAAAAACTCATTTAAATGGGCTAATTTTTATATAAAAAACTATAAATTTCTATTAAAAAATAATAAAAACAATAAAAATTTGAAGATTGGACTTACCTTATATTAAAGAAAAATTGGACAGGGGATTCCAAATTAGATATCCGAAAGCCCTAGCCACGTTCACGTTTTCACATTGAAAATGTTGAACACGGCTGGGGTATACAAATTTATAATTACTGGCAAATATCGGATATCCGATTAAGCCTTTGCTTTGGCTTTTGGCTTGGCCAGGTGTATTGACACCCGGGCCTACTAAAAAGTCAACAAATGCATTTGTGCGCTTTTGGACGAGTGAAAATAAGTTTTTTTCACATCACCACTTTTTGGCATACCATGATCTTGCACATACCCTACTACATTTTCTTCCTGTGTCGTTTACCTCATATTAGAATGATAAGTTTTGTTGGAGATTTTGTTGATCCTCGGCAAGATCATAAAAAAATAGTTTTTATTCATTTTCCTAACCTTTCGCATTTACCATTATGAGCCTTTCACCCGTGTTACTTGCTTGATTGAGGAATCATGTCATAGCTGATTCCCAAACCCTTGTTAGGATTTCCACCATAGTTAAATGTTGAGGTGTTGAAGGACCCCTTTCCCTCTAGTTCCAACACTTGTGGTAGAGAAGGTTAGCCATTGGCCCTGCCAGTTGGGATTGAATATTCTAGTTGGATCCCATCTCATCTCCCATATCTAAATGAGAAAATTATTTCCAACTACCAAATGTGACCCAATCATACTGGGTCCATAACAAATCAATGAGAGGTTATTGTCTAATCACTAGTACAAAAACAATAATATATGACCAAATAAACTACCAAAAATTGTAGATAAATGACCAAATTTGGTCACGTGACCAATGGTAGTTTATTGCCGGTCATTTATCTCGTGACCAAATTTATGACTAAACTATTTTAGTCATTTATTTGGTGATTGATTTTGTCATATATTTAGTCATTTATTTAGTTGTTTATTTGGTCATTTGGTAGTTTATTTGGTAATTTATTTGGTCATTTGGTTGTTTATTTGCTCATTTGGTAGTTTATTTGGTCATTTATTTGGTCATTTATTTGGTCATTTATTTAGTCATTTATTTGGTCATTTATTTAGTCATTTATTTGGTCATTTATTTGGTCATATATTTGATCATATATTTAGTCATATATTTAGTCATTAATTTAGCCATATATTTAGTCATATTATGGCACGATGGAATCAAACCATCATCCTCCTACTTGTAAATTAGGTGTTCTTCCATTGAGCTAGTACTCTTTAAAGAATAATCATACCATGTATACTAGTACTTTCCATTAAACATGATTTCAAATTTTTCCATCTATAGTTCAAGGGTAGCAAAGCCTAAGGGGAGGATGACTAGTGATACTTTAAACTCAATGGTGAAGCTATTCAATGTACAATAATTTTTGGCAACTACATTTATATAATATGGTCATTTCTTTATTTTATTTGCTCATGTATCCTAATTGAATTGGTGTCGCATCCTTGTACTAGCACCCATACCCCTACATCTAGTAACTATGGATATAAAAGATGCTAAATTTCCCTTGACATATCAATGGGTCATTGTGCCAAAAATCACAATTGACACGTCAAGTAGGGTGGAAGCAGAAATATACTTTACGATCAGGCTTGAAATTCTACAAAATTTACTATAAGGAAATGAAAACTGATAACAGCTCTCTCTGCAGAATTTTATCACTAGATATCTTCTAAAACATAGAACATTATTTAAAGAGAGAATCTTTTCTAAAAAAGCTACAGTAGATAACCATACCATCAAATATTTATGCAGTTGATATAGTATATTATTTTTCTACTTTATTTCTTGCAATGTAGTTTTCTGGTGGTAATTATACCTGGAAGACTTTTATAAGCTTCAGTTCACCTCGACGCTTTATTTCAAAACCTTTAAGTTCAGCTAGGGTGCCATCATCATTAAAAATAACATAGCGCTTCTTAATTAAAACACCTTCTTCCTTAGAGGCTAGTAGAATCATTGCCTATTGCCCATTGAACAAAACAACAGATCATCACAAATAACCAATCATATATACCAAAATAATAAAATTGTTAAATATGACACAAATTTATTACCTTGTATGGTCCATCCACTTCAAACTCAATGGAACATTCACTTCTTGTTGTATATGTCCACCAGATAGCATTGTCCAAGGTCTTAGCATTGCAGTAAGAAATTGTCAAGCGGTATTAAGAATATGAGACATGACATACAAGATAAATATATGATAAAAAAAAATCAAATAAACTTTCAGCATTTATTATAGCTAGCAGCCTCACTTGGTATTGGTCATTAGTGTTGTTCCTTGCCACATCAACATTAAGCATAACACATGGATATGATATTGTCAGCTTCTTCTTGGGATCCCTAGAACATACATGGCATAAATGTGTCATTTCAATACTTTTTCTAAGAAAGATGGAATCTGGATGTAGCAAGAATTATAAAAGGATAGCAAAAATAATAGAACTAGAAATATATATATATATATATATATATATATATATATATATATATATATATATATATATATATAATTTATTAATGTGTTTCAAAAGATTCATATATATACTGCTTATGGAAGGAACCAATTTCTTATGTTCTTCTCTTTCCTATTTTCTCCCGATTAAAGATTCACATCTTCCATTCCTTGTTCCTTCCTCCGTCCTCCCTTTTATATCTCATGTTTGAGGGAGTCAACTTTTCATCTCATGCCTTTCGAGCATTCATTAAACTTAACTAAATGTTAGTCATGGTTATATTTAGATTTATTCTTTTATATTTATAATTTAAATTTAATTTTTTTATTCTTTTACATTTTAATTTTATTATTAAAGCCTATTTCAAAAAGGGGACATTATAGCCTATTTCTTTTGTCACTTCATGCCACCTTTGACATCAATGGCAACTTTGTCTTCTTAAACTTTGACATCAATTCTAACAGTTTCTTTCATTCATGGAGACAACGAATTATTTCTTGACATCAATGACAAACTTTCCAACATTAGTTACATCTTAATTTGCAACAAACATTATTGCTGAAAATTAAAAGAGATCATAGTCATCTATAAAGTATTTAGACTAGTATATATTCTTTAGTTGGAAACTGATATTTTTCTTGAATTCATAATTGTTTATGGTTATACATGCAGGTCAATCTTACAACTCAGCAAGAGCGGCCAGTAAGGAGACATTCTGGGAGTCAAACTGCTAGTTGGGAATGGTGGGAGGCAGAGAAAAATTTGTGGCACACATATGGTGATCAAATGGCTTCTAAATTTGAGACAGCATGGCTTGATTCTATAAATAGCCGGACGAGTAACCAACCAAATGGCTCTGCTGGTGTATCCTTTGAGCTAAGTGGTTGACATTATTGCATGTTGTTTGAAGCAAATGCAATAGAATACAACACACAGACCAAAATATATAGGAGTGTTCGTAGGGGAACATATCTTCTAAGTCATCCAGGATTTGTTGCATCCATAGCAATGGGAGGATCTAATTCTTGTTTTGTAGCTACAGTTACCAAGAGACAGGTATTAAGGGAGGAGCCAAAACTGTTGAAGAGTTCAGACTCTGAACATCTGTACTTGATTGACTGTCTCAATCCTAAGGATGGGGAAAATTGTTCAATCTGTCTTAGCAGTTTACAAGATGAAGAAGCTGTAGAACTGAATAAATGTCACCATATTTTCCACAGAGAATGCTTAATAACATGGTTAAAAAGTCTACCATCTTGTCCAGAATGTTTGATAGTCTATGGTATGGCCACGGGGACCCAGCCGCAGGAAAAATGTTCATCCGATACATTCCAATCACAAGTAGAGATGTTGGAAGTGAACTTGAAGGCTACCCGAACACTGATATCATTGAAATCACATACATGTTTTGAGATGGAATTCAAGTAGTGATTGTGTTCTTCTGTGCCCATATGACAACTCTATGCAAATGAAAGAGATTTTATGGCATATAAATGAAATTATTCTCTATACGATTGTGGTAGTTTTTATGGTTTCTGTATGGAGTAGAATAGAACAAATAAACTCATGGAAACATAATGAGTAATTAAAATCTGTATTGGTCTTTTATTTGTTGCTGTCATTTTTTCCCATCATAAAACTCCCACAAAATTCCTTACTCTTGTTATAAATCCCATTGAATTTTCATTACCTTCGGTTGCTTCTCTGTTGCTTTGGCTTTTAGTATGAATGTTACTAGAGCCTTTATGCCATCTTTCGATTGGCTACTGATTTGGAACTGCAAGGTTATACCCAAAATTAATTGCTTCTAGTGGTTAGTGTGTGTGTGAATTTTGTACCTGATCTGTAGACACAACACTTCAGTAAAACAATAGAGGTTAGCAAAAATCAAAATCGTGCAATGAATTGAAAGCTAAACTAACCAGGCGATTTACTGTCTTCTAATAGGTGTGAGTATGATGTTCTCAGATTGTTATCAAGATTAGTGACCTTGACGACACCTAATGAAAGATTTTGAATGCAAAAACTGATATGAAATGAATGCAGTTACTCTATTTTTTTTTTATTTTTTTTATTTTCTATGCAATTATGATGAAAACTTGATATGAATCTATGCTAGATGAAATTGATATGCTATGAATTGATTTAACAATGATATGAAAATGAATCTAAATGAATGTAAAAACCAAATTGATCTCACAATAGCCTTGATTTGCAATAAGCTTTGATTCTCCAAATAGCAATTCTTCAGCGTGATTATGCAATTCTTGTGGATGCATGGATGGATTGTGAAGAGCTAAAGGCTTAATTTATAGAAATCTAGGGCTTTGAAGGTGCATGGAAAAAAAAGCCATAAATCACTCAAATAACTCAGGTTGATTTTTGAGTTATTTTTAAATAAAGGATAATTAACTCACAAAAACATGCAAAAGCAGAGTTGAACTCAAAATAGAGTTTAGCTTTAATTGATAATTGATAGTTGCCTGCTTTTCTTGAATGTGCATGATTTAATATGAATTAATTTAATAATAAAGTGATTTATTTCCAACTTAACTGATTTTGAAAAATAAAACAATTGATTTATGGGTTAATCAATTATTTTTCAAACTTTTATTCAAAAACAATATTATTAAAAATTGACAACTTGCTTTAATTAATTAAATAAGACTTTAATCAATTAATGATAGAAATTTTAATTTATTGTCAAATTTAAATAATACAATTTAGGAATAAATATAATTAAATTTAATTAAACAATTAAGTGGCCTAATTAAATTTGATTAATTAAATATTGAGAATATTCAATTAATCAAACTTTAGGATAAATAAGATTTATCACCAAATAATCATTAAATTAAAGATAATTAGGATAATTAGGAATATTCCCCAATGCAGAATTTATGATAATCAATTAGGATTCGATGATGTTTAGATGTGCCTTAGGTTAGGACTTCGATGTCGATTTCGTTCGATATGTTGATATAGAAGATTAATGAACTTATAGCCCATTTTTGGGGTATTATAGTTAGCAGTCCATAAAAAAATCTTAATTGTAGACAACCTTGTGAAGGGAGAGTTTCAGCTTGTTAACAGGTGTATTCTCTGCTATGTTGAAGAAGAACCTTGGTACATCTCTTCTTACATCGTAGCTTTTCCTATGAGGTAGGGTAGAGTTTTTTTTACCTCCCTTGATGTTTAATGGATTGTGTTGTAGACTCAAAAAGAGTTTATTATCATTTGGATGAATAATTTCCTGTTCACTCATCCTATGATTACAAAATTATGGAATTGAATCCCCCCTTTCCTAACTTGGATTTTATAGGAGCGGAATAGCATTTTCAAGGTGGAAGTAAGAAACAACAAAGATGTTTTTGAATCTATTAAAAGTGGCATCAAGGAAAATATCAATGTGGCTAAGGTAAGGTAATGCATAAGCCTTCTTCCCATCTTGAGTTAAAAATTAGTTCTAAATGGGAAATTTCTCAACCCATGACCAAGGTCAAGCCAAGTAAGAAACTCTTGAGAATACAAAAAAATTGAAAAATCTGGAGAATGGTTGGATCATATTGAACTCTTATGGATGTAGTAAGGGAAACCTTGGTGTTGCAATGGTTGGTGGTATACTTACAGATGAGAATGGGAATATGATCCAACCATTATATTAGAGGATTCCAGTTCAGATCTATTGAATCAGGCAATCCAAAACTAAATAAACTCAAATAAAATGTTTTGACAATTTCTATAGTCACATTCTTCTTAGATGTAAAGCTAGACTCTGCAACCTTTGCCAACATCCTACCAGCCTATAACAAATTGGGATCTTTAAAGTAGAGTATGGATATATATCAATTTATAATAATAAAAAAAAATTTCTTCTGATGTTGTTGTTGTTACCAATTCCTTGTTAGATCTGTGTGAAAAATGTGGATACATACACGGGGCACATGAATTGTTTGACAAAATGCTTCAAAAAGATATCATTTGATGGAATGTCATTGTTACAAGATATGCACAAATGTGTTGGAAACTACAATTGAAACAATTGTTGTATTGTCATTGATGTCAAACTTTAATTGGTAAGACTGTTGCTACTTAGGAAAGTACTATATCTAATTGAGTGTTGCTAAGGGAATAGGCAAGGTTGGTAACAATAGCACCTAGGGAAAGGTTGAGTTATCTTGATACTACAAAGTGTACTTGACTATGTTGTACAATGATGAGACAATGTATTGTTTATCTTAGTAAGACTGAAGACTAAACTGGTAGGCTTGACCGAGCAAAGAATGGAGAAATCATGTTTAAGCCGAGTAATGTTAGTGTCGACCAAGTCATTGTATGCCGAGCAAAATTCTAGTGTCGACCGAACAACAGTTAATTGCCGAGGAAGACAGTATAAGCCGAGGAAATATTTCTAGTAATGACCGAGCTTTCTACATGAAGACCAAGTAGTTGATCACAGTATTGACCGAGCATCAGCATTTTTATATTTGAAGAGAATTTAGTTTTGGAGCCGACATTGTTGAATTCTTGGATTATGTAAAATGTGTTGACTTTATTTATTGATTGTTTGAAAGTATTAAATGCACTATAAAACATTTTATTGTAAATCTTTAAGAGATTTGAGATGATTCTAGAAATGAAGCCGAAGAACATGAAGTGGGTAGATTCAATGAATCTGACCTAACCCTAAGATCTACGAATGAGATTGAGTGGCATAAGATGAGTTAACCTAATTGAGGAAAGTATTAAAGGGAACCTGAGCATTGGATATGTATGTGCATGAGTGAAAAATAGAATGTTGGAAGATCAGTAAAGTTTTATTGACTGTATAAGCAGAAAAGGCTGAAGGAGAATTTTGGTGGTTGCTTGAAGAAATGTTTCGAGCAGATTAGAGATGGAGATGGAAAAGTTTCAAAGTCAGTAAACCAGCATTAATGTATGGAATCGGATCTGATATTTGCAAAGTGAGTTGTATTTTTTCAGATAAATATTGTTGTTACTTTCTAACCATTGTTGATTTGTTATCATCATTGAACTTTTAGGTAACCGGATAAATCAATACAATGCCCACTAGCTATGAAACCATAGACATATGAATATTGATTTGTATGCGCAAGAATCAATACAACACCCACTGGTCAACAACCATGGATATATGAATATTGATTTTCTTTTCAGAATGTCAGATTAGATATAAGCACCAAGGCATAAACGTCAGGATGACCTGAATATCATGTCCATTTTGATATAACAATTTGTATAAGCATCAAAACATAAATGTCATGATGACCTGAATACACCTTGCGGTACAAACACATCAAGTAGTCAAGAGATCATTCTAAATCTGATGTGAATTACCTGTAGTGACCCTTTATCGTTCACATCCTTAGGTAAGATCGCGTTTCACAATAGGAGAAAGAAATCACTCAAAAAGACAATAGTTAGATCAAACTTCCTTGAATTTTTTAAGTATCAATGGTCGAGGTACGCATGTCCATCCAATTCGAGATAGAGGCTCTTACAGTCAGACACCATTTCAATCCAAAATTTCCAAAGTTGTTAGATTTTCACATACAAGAAGAAAACAAAGAAAAGATTATGCCCCCAATCATCACTCTCTAAATCCTATAAAGGACATCATTGAAGAGCTCGAAGGGACACAATATGCAAAAATCTCAATGCAAATCAGTAAGCATACAAGGAGATAAAAGCATGTAAAAAGCACAGATTGTTTTCAGTTTGCATTTGATATTTTATTGCGTTGTTGTAGATGCAAAATCCTTTCTGGAGACAAGACTGACTGACTAACTCACATGAAGCTTCAAAGGACTCTGATTGGATATGATATGTCTAAGATATACAAGAGACCATAGGATTTGACATTGATTGCCCCCAAGTGTTAAGCATTGATAGGATACAGACGTTGGAGTTGATTGGTGTACAAACTGACTTATTGAAAATAGGAATGCGAAAATAAACCAAGAGATATGTACAAACTAAAGCAAGACTAAAAGCTGGGAAAGACCAAGATTGCGCTAAAGATGGAGCATTTTTGAAGTGACACCTGTTTGCCAGGTTTTCACCATCTTGGCAGAGATTCTATTTTTGCTACCAAGGCGCCTGTTTCCAGGTTTTCACCAAGGCACTTTTCTTTTTCTCATTTTTTTTATTTTTTTATTTTTTTTATTTTTTTGATATTTTTGATATTTTTTTAATTTTTTTTGTGAATCATCAAGGTGCCTATTGCTAGATTTTCACCAAGATGTTCATTTTTTTAAAGACTTTTTCCAATTTTAAAGATTTTTTAGGACATTTTACCATATACTGAATGGCTTAGGCATAGAATTTCCTTAGATGGAGAACGTTGATTGGTTTTCAGAGCTGTTCTCCTTTAGTTGTTGAGAGTTGATAGGCACCTGAGCCAAAAGTAGCAGTGATAACAAAGGGTCCCAGCTAGTTGGGTTCAAACTTCCCCTTGCGCTCTCTATGTGATTGATTTTTAGGATTCTCTTTCAAGACTAGATCGCCAACCTGAAATTCTCTGTGTCTAAATTTCTTGTTGTAGCCTCTAGACATTCTCTTCTGATATACTCTGAGATGATCATACGTTGCTTGTCTGTGCTCATCTAGTAGTTCAAGTTCTTGCAACCTAGACACTTTGTAGTCATCATCAATTACTAGACCATGCATTCTGATTCTTAGTGATGAGATTTCAACCTCAATAGGCAGTACCGCTTTAGACCCATAAACTAAAGTGAATGGAGTAGCCCGAGTGGGTGTTCTGAAACTTGTTCTGATACTGGTTCTGATACTTATTCTAATACTAGTTCTGATACTGGTTCTGATACTTGGTTCTGATACTGGTTTTGATACTGGTTCTGATACTTGGTTCTGATACTGGTGCTGATACTTGTTCTGATACTTGGTATACTTGATAGCATCTTTTTCCATTGCAAACTCCCAAGCAAAATCATATCGTGCAGTCCCAATGTCTAGCAAGGCGGAGAACAAGAGGGATTGGCAAGCTGGTGGAAGAGATGGAAGACAAGAGAATGAAGGAGAATGAAGGGAAGCAATCCCCAAGGGAAAACTCCTCAAGAATACCCAAGCTAGGGAAAAATTGTCATGTAAAGCGCATTGGGACAAGCAATGAAAGGCTAGCATAGGATAAGTCATAAAAGTGTAATGCCAGAGCAAGAAAGGATGCAGTCCAAAGGAGTAGACATGTCAAGAGGTTTCAAAGCATTGTGTTTTACTCTTTCTTTCTTTCTTTTTTGTTATTAGATCAAGACCAAAGGGGAAAAGGATGGCAAAAGGCTAGAATGAATGGAGGAAAATGGATATGAAGGCTAAACAGGAAGGGAATGAAAGTAAGATCATCATAAGATAGCTCACAAGATAGCCAAATGTTTGTATATAGATCAACATTGTCAAGATCAAAGAGAGAAGACGGAATGGATGAAATATGTAGAAGAACTATGCATGATGCTTGATTGCCAGGTTTTCATCATGGTACTTATCTAAGGCACCACAAGGGAGTGGTTTTCACCATAGGACAAATTTATTTCTCTTTACTTTTGCTACCAAGGTGCCTGTTTCCAAGTTTTCACCGAGGTACATTTTCAATTTTTATTTTTATTTTTTTAAATTTTTTTTTTTGGAAGAAGGCAAGCTTTTTGGATAATGCTCCTTGAAAGGGTAAACTGTGATATACCAAGGATTCAAATGATATGCTCAAAGATGCTGATAGGGAAAGGAATATGGAAGAGAAAAATGGAAGATAAGGTTTTATGTAAAGCAAGTGAGGTTGGAAGATAGGAAGAATAGGCAAATGAGAAAAAAGGATAGAAGGTAGAAAGATAATGAATGGAAGGATTGTGAAAGGGTAGATGGAAAGGAAAGAAATATCAATGTCAACACACACCTTGAAGGGTGATGAGAGGATGGAGGAAATGTGAATGAAAGAATATGTGAAGGAATGTGGCAAATGGATAGCATAGGTTGTGGTTTAGGCGCATGGAATGGAAGAATATTTTTGGAAGAAGATGAAATGGAAGCCTTTGGAAGCTTAAATGTCAACATTACTTTTTTCTCAACACCAGACTCTTTCAAGAGAGACTTTGGAATCCATATCACCGTAGGCTTTTCATTTCTTTTTGATGATCTAGAGAGAATATCTTCAATGATGGATTTTGGAACCCATACTTGTCTTGTAGTTTTTTTCTTAGATATCTCTTTTGACTTCATGCCTCCATGTCGATTAGAGACATGGTGATTTTTTTTTTTGATGGATTCTTGTATTGCTTCTTTTTCTTGTATTGAACATTCAAGTTACTTCCAAAAGACTTGGGACTTGTGGAAGAAGGAGGATATGACTGGTTTAGAGGGGTGGGTGGATGAAAAAGAATCAAGGGTATGCATCTATGTTGATCTTGAGGAAAGATAGGAGATGGAGGTATGTAAGGACCCAAGATGGATGGAAAATTAGGAGAGTTAGGAGGGGAAAGTGAAGGGACATAAGGACCCAAGATGGAAGGAAGGCGTGAAGCCCTTAGTAGTGGTGGAGGAGGTCTAAGGATGGACATGGAAGATACAAAAGGATAATCAATAAGTTCATTAGCATCTATATGACAACCAAGGACATTAGCACCTTTAGAGTGAGCATTAGGATTTTCAATAGAATCGTGGACATCTTGAATATGAGCACCTTCTTTGATAGGATTGTTCAAAGCTTGCAAAGACTTAGGAAGAGTAGAAAGTGGAAATGAACATGGAGTGGTAGAATAAGAAGATGGAAGACTTTGATCTTGACAAGGATCTTTGGAGAGCATAAGCATATAATTTTTCTCTTGATTTTCAATAGGCAACATTGGAAGTAACAACACCATTTTTACCAACTTTAATGAAAGTATCATCTTTGGAAATTGGAAGTGTAGTAAGGTTATTTTGATTGTCAATAAGCTCAATAGTGTAAGTAGCATCATGATCTTGTTTAGGAGAAGACTTAAGACATGGTGGAATGAATGGGAAAGGGCACGCAGGATCAAAAGAACCATGAAACGGATAAGAGACATCATGAAAAGGATTGGATGACATAGAGGGTTCTTGATCTTGATTTTTCTTTATGTTCTTTTCTTTATCATTTTTAGAGTCCTTTTGACATGGAGCCACTTCTAAGGACAAGGAAGCATGTTGGGATTGTATGGAAGACTTTGGAATAGATGACGAAGGACCAGCTGAAGTAGGCATTGTAGCGTATGAAGACTTAGGCTCTTTGGGTTTAGCATTATTGAAAGTATTTGCAGCCAAGTGAAGGTTAGCTTGAGTTTCTTTAAGAGGTAGCCCTTGAGGATAACTATAGGAAACCACATGAAAAACATTAGGGCTTGTGTCAAATGAAGGTTATGTGAAAGATTTGATAGGCTTGGGAGCTTTAGGAAATGTATGGGTATTGGAGGAAGTAGGGGATGAAAGGGAACCATCATAAGACAAAGGTTCAACATTAACATGAACTTTCTTGAGAGTGTAATCTTTATTTTCAACATGAGAGTTCTTAGAGGAGAGATCTTTATAGTATGCACGTTTATAATCAGCTCGGTAAGCTTTCTCTTCCTCAATAAAAGTAGATGGATCATCTAGGTATTGTTCACGAAAATCATCAAAGTCTCTTTCAAAATCAGAATCATATGGATCACCCTCATGATATATCCAACGTGATGGCCCATTTGTAGTAAGCAAGAACACACGACGAGGAGGATTCTTAGGAACAGAGGTGTCATAGGTATCATTACATTTTCTGTCATCATAGTTATCATAGTCTTCAAACATGGGTGTGTCACTCTTTGTGGAAGAGGTATCATAAGGATTGTCACGTTGCTCACATTCTGTCTGGGGGTATGGTGACATGTACAAGTCTTTATCAAATGGAAAAGGGCATAGAGCTTCCATAGAGAACTCTTTAGGTTCCTTTTCTTTCTCAAGTTTGTTAAGTTTGACTTGCATGACATGCGTCTATTTCATCATAGCTATGATTAGAATTTCTTCTTCATGTGTACTGATTCTTTGAGACATGTTAGGAGTTTTAGGACTCCCTGGAATAGATTGATGTAGAGTTTGTTGATTGATTCTTTGACTTGATGGAGGAGGAATCAAGTATGGAAGTGATAGAAGAGATGAATAGAAGAAAAAAGACTAGATAATAAGAGGAAAATAATCAAGAAGACGTGAAGATTTTTGGAAAAAAAGAAAGGATGAAATGGAAGACTAGGAAGACATGAGAGATGTGGAAGAAAGAAGACCAACAGTCATTCTATGCAAATTGATACCATTTAAGTTCATTTGGATGTTGAGAAACATGTCATAGCACCTAAGATTTGACCCAGATTGACCAAGGATGACTAGAAATGACAAGAATCAGTTCGCTATTTTCACAAAATTTGGGAATAGCTTGTAAAAATTGGATTTTTAACAAATTTGACCAATCTTTGACAACTTTGACTTTGGCTTTGATACAAGTTTTGAAATTTTAGGATGACTTTTGACACCAGAAAGGATTTTGCTTCAGATTTTGCAAATTTTAGGTTTTCAGTTTCAAATTGTTCACAAAAATGTCTGTCCAGATTTGATGATTGTACCGGATTGATTCGTTCTTAGTAACCAGATAGATAAACAAGCACGCAAAATAGCAAGCAAGTGATTTCAAGCATGTCTGAAAACAATGAACAAGGGAAAAATCAACCTTGCGCATGAACAATCAAGTGACTTTTTCATTCTAATCATCAGAAGCGCTAATTGTGTATGTTCCAAAAATGTTTTACAATAACGCACATATACCCTAAAAAATAAAAATTTGGCCTCGCTAGGGTTTTTAGTAATGGTTTGACTCTGCAACTTTTATGATCCAAAGGGGTGAACCCCAATCCTAGCGCACCAGGGTTTTGACATAGTCCAAGAATTTAATCAATCAGGAGCTGCTAGGGAGATCTGACAACCCAACAATGAACCACACCTGTGAAGATTTTTTCCACAAGGACATTTATATAGCGGCTGTCACTACCATGGTGAAAATGGCTATTACCGCTTGAGGTTCCGTCAACGTGGTTGACCCAATTAAGGGAATGTCCACTATGGTTAACCCTCTCTAAAGGTGACTCACAAGATATACCACATGGAGACTAGTTCCAGATTCAAAGATTTGGGTTTCTGGTACTATCCAAAAAGGAAGTCGAGCATAATCCCCTAGCCTTTTCATTTTTAACCCAAACAAAATAGATAGATTAATCTGACATGCTAAGACCAAGATTATCTCACAAAGATCTATGACGTCAACCCTTTATGATCTATCAACCTCTCCGAAGAGAGAATGTCTCGATCAAAAGTTGAAGACACACGGATCTAGTGGAATGTGAGATTCCCTCAATATCCTCCCCACCTACAAGGGATCCTTCGTTGAGAAGAGTTTTGCTGGAAACCCACTCTCTCAAGATCCACAAATAGTGTTCATGGAGCCTAATTACTATGTGTAACAAAGATGCTGAAAGCAAACTATGTTCATTGTTATAGCCCCAAATGAAGTCTGTGATAGGAAAGCAATAAAAGTCACTCAAGCTAGACACATGAGATGTTCATTTTAGATAAAAAATGAAATGTTATTAGATGTAATAGAATACCTGAGTTCCTCACAACACGTTTAGTATATTTTACTTGTTTTAGCAATTTTTGTTGAGTTTTTCCATGCAGGCAAGCCACGAACTCTCCAACAAGCCAACAAGCAAACAAGCAAACAAGATATGCAAGGTATATTCAACTTATGCAAACACTAGGGTAGATCTAAAAACTAATTGTTAGGAGCAATAATAACTAGAAAATAATCCAAATGACAACTCATATCATGCATTGAATCATATGAAAAATAAGTGCATACCCATCACCACAAAAAATTTATTTTTATTTTGTTACATTTGACCTAGTCAACAAGATTTAATTTTTTTGATATGATTTCGGCCACAAAAATAGAAATAAAAAATAAACCCCTATTAAAAAATACAGAACTTTCCAAAAAAGTAATTTTTTTAAAAAATCTCTTCATTTGTGCCCTAGAGACCTACTTTACCAAAATATACTAATTTTTGTAAATTGATTATTTGAGCTACTATATTGCATCCAAATTTAAAACAAAAAGAATGGACCCATGTAGAATTTGAAGAGCTTTCCGAAAATGAAAAAAATTCTAAAAAATATGATGATTTGCGCCGAAAATGAATTATTTATGAAAAATTGAAAAAAAATTATTAAAAATTCAAAAAACTTCAAAAAATTATGAATTTTTTATTGAAGCTTCCCTGATATGTCTCCAATTTGCCAAAAAAATTTCAGACCAAAACTCCAAGCTGTTTGGGAGATAAAATTAAATCTTTGAAAATTTAGGGTTTTAGTCTCCAAGTAAATCTGCACAAGGGAGTTAGCTCCAAAAAAGTAACCAAAACTAGCATGTAAAGGTGGGTTGCCCCACGGTGGGGGTCAAAAATGTGTGTGAATTTTGTACTTGATCTGTAGACACAACACTCTAGTAAAACATTAGAGGTTAGCAAAAATTGAAATCGTGCAATGAATTGAAAGCTAAACTAACCAGGTGATTTACTGCCTTCTAATAGGTGCGAGTATGATGTTCTCAGATTGTTATCAAAATCAGTGACCTTGACGACACCTAACGAAGAATTTTGAATGCAAAAACTGATATGAAATGAATGCAGTTAATCTATTTAAAAAAAATAAAAAAAAATTCTATGCAATTATGATGAAAACTTAATATGAATCTATGGTAGATGAAATTGATATGCTATGAATTGATCTAACAATGATATGAAAATGAATCTAAATGAATGTAAAAACCAAATTGATCTCACAATAGTCTTGATTTGCAATAAGCTTTGATTCTACAGATAGCAATTCTTTAGCATGATTATGCAATTCTTGTGGATGTGTGGATGGATTGTGAAGAGCTAAAGCCTTAATTTATAGAAATAACTCACAAAAACATACAAAAGCAGAGTTGAACTCAAAATAGAGTTTAGCTTTAATTGATAATTGATAGTTGCCTGCTTTTCTTGAATGTGCATGATTTAATATGAATTAATTTAATAATAAAGTGATTTATTTCCAACTTAACTGATTTTGAAAAATAAAACAATTGATTTATGGGTTAATCAATTATTTTTCAAACTTTTATTCAAAAATAATATTATTAAAAATTGATAACTTGCTTTAATTAATTAAATAAGAATTTAATCAATTAATGATAGGAATTTTGATTTATTGTCAAATTTAAATAATACAATTTAGGAGTAAATATAATTAAATTCAATTAAACAATTAAGTGGCCTAATTAAATTTGATTAATTAAATATTGAGAATATTCAATTAATCAAACTTTAGGATAAATAGGATTTATAACCAAATAATCATTAAATTAAAGATAATTAAGATAATTAGGAATATTACTAGGAATATTCCCCGATGCAGAATTTATGATAATCAATTAGGATTCGATGATGTTTAGATCTACCTTAGGTTAGGACTTTGATGTCGATTTCGTTCAATATGTTGATATAGAAGATTAATGAACTTATAGCCCATTTTTGGCATATTACAATTAGCAATCCATAACAAAATCTTAACTGTAGACAACCTTGTGAAGAGAGAGTTTCAGCTTGTTAACAAGTGTATTCTCTACTATGTTGAAGAAGAACCTTGGTACATCTCTTCTTACATCGTAGCTTTTCCTGTGAGGTAGGGTAGAGTTTTTTTTGCCTCCCTTGATGTTTATTGGATTGTGTTGTAGACTCAAAAAGAGTTTATTATCATTTGGATGAATAATTTCTTGTTCACTCATCCTATGATTACAAAATTATGGAATCGAATCCCCCCTTTCCTAACTTGGAGTTTATAGGAGCGGAATAGCATTTTCAAGGTGGAAGTAAGAAACAACAAAGATGTTTTTGAATCTATTAAAAGTGGCATCAAGGAAAACATCAATGCGGCTAAGGTAAGGTAATGCATAAGCCTTCTTCCCATCTTGAGTTAAAAATTAGTTCTAAATGGGAAATTTCTCAACCCATGACCAAGGTCAAGCCAAGTAAGAAACTCTTGAGAATACATATAAAATGAAAAATCTGGAGAATGGTTAGATCATATTGAACTTTGATGGATGTAGTAAGGGAAACCTTGGTGTTGCAATGGTTGGTGGTATACTTACAGATGAGAATGGGAATATGATCCAACCATTATATTAGAGGATTCCAGTTCAAAATCTATTGAATCAGGCAATCCAAAACTAAATAAACTCAAATAAAATGTTTTGACAATTTCTAGAGTCACATTCTTCTTAGATGTAAAGCTAGACTCTGCAACCTTTTCCAACATCCTACCAGCCTATAACAAATTGGGATCTTTAAAGTAGAGTATGGATATATATCAATTTATAATCAAAAGAAAATTTTCTTCTGATGTTGTTGTTGTTACCAATTCCTTGTTAGATCTCTGTGAAAAATGTGGATACATACACAGGGCACATGAACTATTTGACAAAATGCTTCAAAAAGATATCATTTGATGGAATGTCATTGTTACAAGATATGCACAAATGTGTTGGAAACTGCAATTGAAACAATTGTTGTATTGTCATTGATGTCAAACCTTAATTGGTAAGACTGTTGCTACTTAGGAAAGTACTATATCTATTTGAGTGTTGCTAAGGGGACAGGAAAGGTTGGTAACAATAGCACCTAGGGAAAGGTTGAGTTATCTTGATACTACAAAGTGTACTTGACTGTGTTGTACAATGATGAGACAATGTATTGTTTATCTTAGTAAGACTGAAGACTAAACTGGTAGGCTTGACAGAGCAAAGAATGGAGAAATCATGTTTAAGCCGAGTAATGTTAGTGTCGACCAAGTCAGTGTATGCCGAGCAAAATTCTATTGTCA
Organism: Chamaecyparis obtusa; assembly: GCA_027943335.1. NCBI lineage: Eukaryota > Viridiplantae > Streptophyta > Pinopsida > Cupressales > Cupressaceae > Chamaecyparis > Chamaecyparis obtusa. Next base: position 1,033,844 of record BSBK01000066.1, on the reverse strand, counting down.
ACCGAACAACAGTTAATTGCCGAGGAAGACAGTATAAGCCGAGGAAATATTTCTAGTAATGACGGAGCATTCTACATGAAGACCGAGTAGTTGATCACAGTATTGACCGAGCATCAGCATTTTTATATTTGAAGATAATTTAGTTTTGGAGCTGACATTGTTGAATTCTTGGATTATGTAAAACGTGTTGACTTTATTTATTGATTGTTTGAAAGCATTAAATGCACTATAAAACATTTTATTGTAAATCTATAAGAGATTTGAGATGATTCTAGAATTGAAGCCAAAGAACATGAAGTGGGTAGATTCAATGAATCTGACCTAACCCTAAGATCTACAAATGAGATTGAGTGGCATAAGATGAGTTAACCTAATTGAAGAAAGTATTAAAGGGAACCTGAGCATTGGATATGTATGTGCATGGGTGAAAAAGAGAATGCTGGAAGATCAGTAAAGTTTTATTGACTGTATAAGTAGAAAAGGCTGAAAGAGAATTGTGGTGGTTGCTTGAAGGAAAGTTCCGAGCAGATCAGAGATGGCGATGGAAAGGTTTCAAAGTCAGTAAACCAGCATTAGTGTACGAAATTGGATCTGATATTTGTAAAGTGAGTTGTATGTTTTTCAGATAAATATTGTTGTTACTTTCTAACCATTGTAATAGTCAAAATCTTTTTAACAGAGGTTGACCTAACAGTCATATGTTAAATCCTTTGAACAAGGTTGCATTCTAATGGAGTGTATGTAAGTTCTATGACAAAGCTCACTTTTAATAGGGTGATTGAAATCCTTTAACCGGGTCAAACCTGACAGTGTGTATTGTAACCTTTGACAGGGTTGGCTTTTAACTAAGTTCACTTCAAAAGAGTGAAAATAATAGTAGCATGTTACAAAGTGGTTTTTCCCACATTGGGTTTCCACTATAAATCCTGGTGTTAATACTTGTGTGAATGTTTTGGTTTGAACATTTCTATATTTTACAAGTTAGGTTACAGCTGGGTAGTGGACTGCATTGTTATATGTTTCTATTTTTGAATCAGTGATGACCGAGTTTGTTTTGGTTATTGGATCTAATTTAAGGAAAAGTTTTTAAGTTTGTTTTATACATCAGGACTTGAGAACAACTGATTCACCCCCCCTCTTTGTTGTTCTAAATCATATTAATAATTGGTATCAGAGCTTTGTTGCTTATTATTAGTGTTTACAGAAATCAAGTTTAAAGGGGCTTGAAGCAAATGATCAGGATGTATAAGGAGGTACCGAAGCTGAATAAAGAAAACTTCCCTACATGGCAAAGCTTGATGAAGCTGCATCTGGCCGGTATTGGTGACTCTGCAAAGTACTATATTGAGAATGGTTGTGTCTCACCTGTCGCACCTTTGACTGCTGAAGAAATAAGAGCTAAGAAAGAACATAATTAGGAAATGTTGGAAATTGCATTTGCCCTAAGCTATCCGTAATTTGAGGACATTAAGGATTGCACAACTGCTAAGGAGATGTGGGACACTCTTGCAAGGATCTATGGTGGTGACTTAAATATACTGAAAGCAAAGGCCAAGAGTCTTAGAAGTAAGTTTGATGAAATGAGAATGCAAGAAGGTGAAAACATTGCACAATATTGTGGTAGAATAAAAGAAGTTGTGAATGCTATTAGAGGAGCAAATGGGGTTATTGATGATGAAACTATAATTGGGAAAGTACTAAGAACCTTGTGTCCTATATATGCTATTAAGATCTCAGCTATTCAGAAATTTAGATGCAACTCTGCTAATGTGGTTACTTTGGAAAGTTTGGTTGGTAAGCTGACTGCTTTTGAACTCTCTAACTATGATAATTTCACTGTTGGAAGCATTGGTAATGTTGAATCTGCTTTCAAGTTACAACTAGTTCTGAACAAGCCAAAGAAAGAAAAAGAAAGATGCATAAGTGAAAGTGAAAGTGACAGTGACACTTCTGATGAAGAACTGGAAGATCTAAAAGCTCTTATGCCTAGAAGACTGAGAAGAGGAAAAGGAAAGTATAAAGGTAAACTCCCTATTATATGTTTTGCATGTAATAAAGTTGGTCATATAGCTACTAGATGTCCTAACAGGAAGGATAAAGATGATGAAAGAAAAAGAAAACACAAAGATAGAAGAGATGACAGAAGCTACCAAAGGAACAAGGACTACAAAGGAAAAGGTAAGAAATCTTGTTACATTGCTGAAAAAGAGACTGACACTGATAGTGATGATTTTGAAATTGAGGTAGTCTATTTTGCAATGAAAGATGAATCTGATGAGGATGAGAAAACTACATTGATATCCTATGTGAACAAGAATGATAAATGGATTATTGACAGTGGTTGTTCACATCACATGACTGGTGACAAAAATAAGTTTGAGACCTTACATCACTGTAGAGGTAAAAGTGTAAAATTTGGTAATGATGCACCATGTCTTGTTAGAGGAAAAGGTTTGATTAAACTGATTGATAAGATATCTTGTGAAAATGCATATTGGGTTGAAGGTCTTAATTATAATTTTTTAAGTGTTGCTCAGCTTAACAAAACTGGTTACTGAGTGGAATTTCATCACAAGCAAGCTAAAATATTTGATGCTATTGGAGAACTAATTGGAAGTGGAGATCAGACTAGAGGTAATTTATTCTATCTTGACCTATCTGAAGAAACATGTTTAATTGCACAACTTGATGATATTTGGTTATGGCATAAAAGGCTATGTCATGTTAACTTTGACAATCTGGTAGAGATAAGTAAGAAGAAAAAGGTAAGAGGTCTACCTAGATTGAAGAAACCTGAGAATGTGATGTGCAAGGAATGTCAGTTAGGAAAGATGACAAAGTCAAGTTTTAAGAGGAAATCCTTTACTTCTAAATTTTTTTTAGATTTGGTTCATACTGACCTTTGTGGACCTATGGGTGTACAAAGTTACTGTGGTGCTAGATACTTTATCTTATTTGTTGATGATCATACTAGGATGATGCATGTAATGTTTCTAAAAGAAAAATATGAAGCTTTTCAATCCTTTAAGTGGTATTTGGCTAAGGTTGAGAAGGAGATAAGTAGGAACCTGAAATGTCTTAGATCTGACGGAGGTGGAGAATTTACATCAAATTAATTCAATCTATTTTGCAATGATAGAAGAATTAAAAGACAGATGTCTGCACCTAGAACACCTCCACAGAATGAAATAGCAAAAAGAAGAAACAGATCTATCTTGGATTGTGTAAGGACATTGTTGATTGAAAAGAATGTGACACAGAAATACTAGAAAGAAGCTATAAGCACTGCTGTCTACACTCTTAACCAGGTATAGATCAAGAAAGGTACAAATATGACACCCTATGAATTATGGCATGGGCATGCACCGAGTGTTAAATACTTTAGAATCTTTGGAAGTAAGTGCTATATATTAAAAGACACTAGGAATGGAAAGTTTGATGCTAAGAGTGATGAAGGCATATTCCTAAGATATTCCACAAAAAGTAAAGCTTATAAGTGTTTGAACTCTAACACTAATGAAATTGTGGAAAGTGTGAATGTGAAAATTGATGAGTATGTAGAAAGAAATGAAGCTGACAGCAAAAGAGAACCAGAAGATTATAGATATTTTGTGTACATTGAGGAAGAAGAAGAGGAAAGTAACAGACTTGCACCTGATGTCAAGTCTCGGGTAATCAATGCCGAGTGACAGACAGATGTTGCCGAGCATCAAGAAAATAGTACCGAAAGAGAACAAGAACATGTCGAGCTACAAGAAAATGCTGTCAAGTATCAAGAAGAGGTTGTCGAGCATTCAGAAGCTGAATCTAACAATCTTGTTGGGGAATTTGATGAAATAGAGGAGAGAAGAGCTGAACTTATTCTGGAAAAATATGTAAGAAGACATCACAAGCTTGAATAGATAATTGGAGACAGAAATACTGGAATTCAGACTAGAAGTAAGACTAAGGATCCGACATGCCTACTGTGTGAATTTGAACTTAACTCAACTAGAGAGGTATTGGAGAATGAAGACTGGATACAAGAAATGAATGAAGAGATTGACCAGATTGAGAAGAATGATTCTTGGACTCTGGTGCCGAGACCTAAAAACAAAAATGTTATAGGAACAAAGTGGGTGTTTTGGAATAAGATGAATGAAAATGGTGAAATAACTAGAAACAAAGCTAGGTTGGTATGCAAAGGCTACACACAAGAAGAAGGAATAGATTATGGGGAGACATTTGCCCCTGTAGCTAGATTGGAAGGAGTAAGAACTCTGCTTGCATATGTTGCTTATAAAGATTTCAAGGTATATCAAATGGATGTCAAGTATGCATTTTTGAATGGTATACTAGAAGAAGAAGTTTACATAGAACAGCCAAAAGGTTTTATTGATCCAAACAAAAGACACATGGTGTGAAAACTGAACAAAGCACTATATGGATTGAAACAAGCTCCTAGAGCATGGTATGAGAGGTTGCACAACTACTTGATACAGATTGAATTTTCAAGAACAAATGACACAAGCAACCTGTACATGAAGGATGAAGAAGGTAAAGGTATCCTGTTGGAAAAAAATTTTGTGGATGACATTATTTTTGGTGGACAAGATGCATTGTGTAAAAGATTTTCAAATGAAATGCAAACTGAATTTGAAATGAGCATGTTTGGTGAGATCAAATTCTTTGTTGGTTTACAAGTATATCAGAGGAAGAATGAAATTTTCATTACACAGTCTAAGTATGTTAATGAAATACTGAAAATTTTTGGGATGGAAGATGCTAAACTAGTGAGTACTCCTATGGTTACTGGACAAAGGTTATCTAAGAATGATGATGTTGCAGAAGTGAATCAAACTTTGTATAGATCCATGATTGGAAAATTGCAGTATGATATACATAGTAGACTAGATATTGCACTAGTTGTTGGGATTGTGGTAAGATTCTCTACCAATCCTAAGGAAACACACATGATGGCTGTGAAAAGAATTATGAGATACTTGAAAGGAACTGCTGACTATGGTCTATATTATAAGAAGGATGACAAATTTGAACTCAGAGTTTACACAGATGTTGATTGGGCAGGAAATGTAGATGACAGAAAGAGTACTAGTGGTGGAGCTTTCTTTCTTGGACAGAGATTAGTCTCGTGGACAAGCAAGAAACAAAATTGCATTTCCTAATCTACTATCGAGGCCGAGTATGTTGTTACTGTAGTAAATTGTTCAAATTTGGTATGGATAAAATAATTGTTGATAGGCATGAAAGAAGAAATCACTAAACCTGTTGTTATTTTCTATGACAACACAAGTGCTATCAATATTTCTAAGAATCCAGTGATGCACACTAAGACCAAGCACATAGAAATCAAGTATCACTACTTGAGAGAATTAGTACAAGATAAAGAAGTTCGAATAGAATATGTGAATACAAAAGAATAATTAGCAGACATATTCACTGAAGCTTTACCTAGAGAAGCTCATGAGTATTTGAGAAGTCAATTAGGGGTCCTTCCCCTAACTGAGGCTGCCTAGTCAAGCTAGGAGCACTGCATCAAATATGCTACAGCAGAATATTTGACAAATTGATGCAGAAGATTGTCACAATTTAGGGCTGGCCTACAGTTGTGAAAAGGAGAAAAGACAAGGAATTAGTCATAAGCAAGATGACAGAGGGAGAAACACTGAGCTAGACATATATTATCTACATCTGATGGATGTATGTTTTAGTTGCTGCTTTGGCATTTTTTTCAAAGAGGGAGATGAACTGATATGATAACACATGACACTCAAAGGTAAGGGTGATGAACTGAAATGAAGGATCAGGATAGAGGGAGATCTAAATACTTCTGAAGGTCACATAAGTGAGGCTTATAGGATTCTAAATCAGAATGAAGCTAAGGATATTATAAATAATTCTCTGATGAATAGATAAGTTTTTGGATTGGTTGGTAATCCATGTGTTATTCAAGTGATATCATATAGTGTTGCCATCAATGTCAAAGAGGGAGGTTGTTGGAAACTATAATTGAAATAATTGTTGTATTGTCATTAATGTCAAACCTTAATTGGTAAGACTGTTGCTACTTAGGAAAGTACTATATCTATTTGAGTGTTGCTAAGGGGATAGGCAAGGTTGGTAACAATAGCACCTAGGGAAAGGTTGAGTTATCTTGATACTACAAAGTGTACTTGACTATGTTGTACAATGATGAGACAATGTATTGTTTATCTTAGTAAGATTGAAGACTAAACTGGTAGGCTTGACCAAGCAAAGAATGGAGAAATCATGTTTAAGCCGAGTAATGTTAGTGTCGACCGAGTCAGTGTATGTTGAGAAAAATTCTAGTGTCGACCGAACAATAGTTAATTGCCGAGGAAGACAGTATAAGCCAAGGAAATATTTCTAGTAATGACCGAGCTTTCTACATGAAGACCGAGTAGTTGATCACAGTATTGACCGAGCATCAGCATTTTTGTATTTGAAGATAATTTAGTTTTGGAGCCAACATTGTTGAATTCTTGGATTATGTAAAACGTGTTGACTTTATTTATTGATTGTTTGAAAGCATTAAATGCACTGTAAAACATTTTATTGTAAATCTTTAAGAGATTTGAGATGATTCTAGAAATGAAGCCGAAGAACATGAAGCGGGTAGATTCAATGAATCTGACCTAACCCTAAGATCTACGAATGAGATTGAGCGGCATAAGATGAGTTAACCTAATTGAAGAAAGTATTAAAGGGAACCTGAGCATTGGATATGTATGTGCATGGGTGAAAAAGAGAATGCTGGAAGATCAGTAAAGTTTTATTGACTGTATAAGCAGAAAAGGCTGAAGGAGAATTGTGGTGGTTGCTTGAAGAAAAGTTTCGAGCAGATCAGAGATGGAGATGGCAAAGTTTCAAAGTCAGTAAACCAACATTAGTGTATGGAATTAGATCTGATATTTGCAAAGTGAGTTGTATGTTTTTCAGATAAATATTGCTGCTACTTTCTAACCATTGTAACAGTCAAAATCCTTTTAACAGAGGTTGACCTAAAAGTCATATGTTAAATCCTTTGAACAAGGTTGCATTCTAATGGAGTGTATGTAAGTCCTATGACAAGGCTCACTTTTAACAGGGTGATTGAAATCCTTTAACCGGGTCACACCTGACAGTGTGTATTGTAACCTTTGATAGGGTTAGCTTTTAACCGAGCTCACTTCAGAAGAGTGAAAATAATAGTAGCATGTTACAAAGTGGTTTTTACCACATTGGGTTTCCACTATAAATCCTGGTGTTAATACTTGTGTGAATGTTTTGGTTTGAACATTTCTGTGTTTTACAAGTTAGGTTACAGCTGGGTAGTGAACTGCATTGTTATATGTTTCTATTTTTGAATCAGTGATGACCAAGTTTGTTTTGGTTATTGGATCTGATTTAAGGAAAAAAAATTAAGTTTGTTTTATACATCAGGACCTAAGAACAACTAATTCACCCCCCCTCTCTGTTGTTCTAAATCGTATTAACAAAATGTAGGTCACTTGGGAGAGCTGCCATTAGTAGGAGCTTGCATAGAAAATGTTGGAATTCAAGGATTTTCCTATGGAATTCTGGTTAGTAGCATTTTGAAGAATTCCTAGGGAATCCAATACTGGGATTTTTTATAAATTAATGAATTTAGTTCAAATAGTTTATAACAGTGAGTTACTTTGTTATGTAAACAACATAGATTGGGATGGCAAGTGTAATATAAACACCATGTGGGCAAGCTTTTGGAGCCACCAAGTACAAAATGCTAGGAGTCATATGCCAACAATCTATGCTGCTAATGACTGTCATTGCCATTCTTCTTAGTTTACTTTATATTTTTGCAGAGTCTTCATTGCATGCCATTAGGCAGAATAAAGAAATAGATGCTCAGGGAGCCATCTTTACAAAAGGGCTCATTCCTCAATTGTTTTCCTTTTCTTTGAGTTGTCTCTTGCAAATATTTTTACTGGCTCGAAATATAGTGGCTCCTCTTTCCTATATTTCAATAGCCACTTTTCTACTGCATGTTCTTCTAAGTTGGTTAGTTGTTTACAATCTTGGGCTGGGCCTATTGGGAGCTTCATTAACCTTGAGCTTGTCATGGTGGATACTCACCATTGCAACTCTTCTTTATATACTATGGATTCCAAGTTGTAAGGATACATGGACTGGATTTTCATGGAAAGCCTTCAATGGGCTTTGGCCTTTCTTCAAACTGTCGATGGCATCAACCATCATGCTATGGTATGATTATACAATACATTCAATTCTCTTATCTCAATTTATCCAGATTTGTATTCAAAGGATTACATTTAAGTATTTATTATGTGGCATTTTACTCACTACCCCCATCTCTATTCAATAATTTAGAAATATGGTACAATCAAATCTTAGTTCTCATCTCAGGGCTATTTCCTAATCTAGAGGTTGCATTGGGTTCTCTTTAAATTTGGTAATACTATATCTGTATTCCTAAATCTAAAGAAATTATTCAATTTTCCTATTCTAAGCTCTCTTATCTTGTACTTTTTAAATGTGTTATTGCACCAACTCATAGGTTTGGATATTTTAGATTAATCAAAAAACCAACAGTAGAAGATTGTTCTACATATATTTATGGGTTAGAGTAGAAGATTGATGGACTAAAACATAGTGTTATGTGAGTCTCCTCTTATGTTTATTTCGACATACACTAATGACTGATCACACTTAAATTTGTGACTGATCTTATACCTCTAACAAATTATGATGACCAATAAGGTCCCAAATCCACCCTTAAACATTCTAATAACTACGGGGATTCCCAACATCCCTTAAGGTAAGAACAATGATTTTTTTAACAACTTACACCCCTTTTCTAAAGTGACTTACAGTGGATTGTAATTGTCCCTTCTTACACTCTTCAACAAAACCTTGCATTGGATCTACCCATACACCTTAGATCCCTTGCTTCTCCCAACATGAAGGATCCTCCTCTATATGTTTTCTCTGTCTTAGTTCCAAAAACCAACTTCACAATCAATCCTTTGAAGTGTTCTGATCAATTTACTGATAAATTGGTGATAGTCAAGCAATTTCCTACTGAGACAGTCACAAAAACATCCATGGTTTGTGTGTTCACTAATTGTCTTTGACTTAAGCATGTCTAGGGCTTACCCATACACATTCCAAAACCTCTTGTAACTTAACTATGAATCAATACTGATTTATAGAATATTATATCTGAATTATATGAGGAATAAGGGGTCAATACATGGTCTAGTATATATGTTGTAGCATTTATATATCAGTTAATAATAGAGGAAGTTAGAAATCTCTCTCTCTCTCTCTCTCTCTCTCTCTCTCTCTCTCTATATATATATATATATATATATATATATATATATATATATATATATATATATATATATATATATATATATATATATATATATATATATATATATGTATGTATAATCATCAACACTAAGGAGGATAGGGAATTACTTTCTCCATAGGGCACTTGGAAACCAATCTACAAGTAGGCTCCCTTAAGGCTTCAAGACCCTGTCCATATCCCATCTTGGGATTCACCTACCTTGTGAGGAATTACTTTGCCTCTCCCTAACAAAACCAACCTATCCTCTTAAAAGGAAATAGAGAGTGATTCAGAAATGGGTTAGGAGTGTACTAACTTCAAATGGATTATGACTCTCATTCTTTTTTGGTCAATTTTTTAATCATAATCCAGATGCTTATTGTTTGATCAAAATAAGCTTGGTTTTATCACATTCATCTATTTTCCTTAATTTATTGCCTTAGCAATCTAATACTCATATGAGGAAATGGTACTTTCAAAAGGGGAAACACTGAAAACCAAACACCACAAATCTACTACATACCTAGATTTCAATGCCAACCTGTGGAGCATTCTCAAACAATCTGTTCACACACTCTCCATCTTCAACCATATGTTCTTGCCAGCCAATATTAATAACATGAACCATTAACATGCCAAACTTCTACTTAATGAAGATTTTGAATCTATTTAGACTAACTGTTCTCATGATATTTGTAGATTACACAACATCAATGCAATAAAAAGAAAGAATATCACAACAACATCCATGTAGACTTCATAAAAAATCTAGACATGCCCACATATGCAGGAAAGAAAAAAGTTTCATTTACATATCTTCAAAGTATCTTATGTTCTTGTAATGACAAAGCAACAGCTGAGGTTATAGCCCACATAGGTCAGGTCTCACTTTATCCATCAAACTCATTGTTTTATACCTGCATCTGACAAGTTATAGCTCATAGGCATTATAATGGTTGTTGGGGGTTTCATCAGAAATACATACCTTATTGACAATAAGGAATGAACTACTCTTAGACCAGGCCCGTACATCCATGTCCCCATCAACTAAGATAACTAGCCCACCCATGCTAAACAGAAGCAATGAGTGATTCATTACAATTCACACTATCCACAGACCACATACAATATTCCTAGTCCTAATGAATGATGCAATATTCTTGTGAGTTTACCTGGGCTAAAAATCAAGCAGAGCCTATTTAATAAAAAGAAGCACATCAGCACCATTCATGTCAACTAATCCCAACTATGAGCTAATGAAATTCATGCCCCATGACTTACCTCAACTGGCATATTTAATAAAAAAGAAGCACATCAGGATCTGTGAATGATATCTCTCACAATAGTCAATTACTGTTCAACAAGATATATTCATGGTCCATAATGGTCAACTGCATTTAATCTAGTCAAGAATAAGCTTTTGGTTGACATTAATGACTGATGGAATTTATTTACTGGTCAAGAATAGTACAATAGCTAAAAAATTATTTAAGTGCATAATCAAACACATACATAATCAACAACACACCAATAGTCAACATCGGCTTATAGGGATAATATTCTTGTACCTTTCATAGTGAATAACATGCAATCTAGTCAAACAACAGAAGATTTTGTTCAATGGAAAATTCCAATCAAAAAAACCAAATTCTGGTGAAATGACAAGTTCCCATCAAATAAAACCAGATTCTTTTCAAACAACAGGAAAAGGCTGGTCAAATGACAGATCATGAACCTAGAATATTCTGGCAAAGAGAAATCAAATAGATCAACAGTCAACCCAAAGCTAGCCAAACATGTTGAAGCCATACTCAACCTCATTAACATTGGGAGAACAGAATTTGTTGTTCTATTCTCCAAGTACATGATAGTTGATTTATAGAGAAACCCAACTTCATTGTGCAATTATTGAGGTTCATCTATTCCTACTCTATATCCACTCAATGCTATTTATTAGGATGACAGTGCACATTGGCCCAATCAGTTGTATAGATATAATTAGTGAACTCAAAAATGGCAAGGTCAGCTAGAAGAAATAAAAAATCTTTTGTTGGTACTGAAAAATCAGAAATTTCAGTGCAGTTGTATTGATTATGTCATAACAACAGTATCATAGCATTTAATTAGCAAAGACTCAACATGGCTAGAGTGTAGATATTTTAAGAGTATTTGGGAAAAAGGGGAGGAACTGAATAATTCAAAAGAACGAAGACTATATTTATAAGATCAACAAAAAAAAGTGAATAACCTGTGTGAATCATGAACAATTGATGGTTCATGTTTTTTGCCTATTTTTCAAGGGGTGGATTCTAAAATGAGATATTTTTAATCAGGAACATCTAAAATTTGATTATATGGCCATAAGTTATAACAAATTAAATTATGTTCATTAAAATGGAGTTTCCATAGCATATCAAAGTATTTGATTATTAATCACAATCCAACTGCACACTATCAATTCAATCTTCATCAACCCATAGTTTACAAGTAATTACTCACAAGAACCCATATTTCATGAGCATGCATGGTCCACTTCACTCTCATTACATCTAGGTGATGGTCATAACACATTTCATGAGCATGAATAACTTCACTCTCATTACATCTAAGTGATGATCATTGGCATAAATCACTCATACTTTCTAGGAGGTGACCCATCACAATACAACTCCAGCTCATGCCTGATGCAATTTGCCCCAGAATCAAAGTTTTCTACTCCATTAGAAAAATCTTCAACAAGTGTCAGGAATTATAACCCATTCAATATAGATCTCTCTATGTCATTCACTTCATATATGTGGTGTTTTTCTCAATATGGATATAAACATTAAAACAACTACAATTACAAACACTTAGGGCATCACGATTTTGAACATCTCTCATAGTAACAAGGAATGCAATGGGTACCTACCTCAGTATCGTTGCAAGAACCTATTGAAACACTACTTTGGACCAGTAGCCGTAATTGCTATTAGAAGACCCTTGGGAAAAGATAGGGGAAGAAAGCCTTATTGTCCTTGAGTGCATACTTTTTGAAGGAATGCTTGCAATTTGGCACAAACTCCTGCAAAATACTGAAATAAATGAGCAATATTTACAAACTAGCAGTTGCGTGCTTTTTTGCAGGCAACAATGAGCTGATATGACTTTTGGCATCTTAAGAATGTGAACTTGTAGATATTTGTTCAATCAAGGTTGCATTTTAAATTATTAAGAAATGAACCTTAACAACGATGTCATGGATGCATATGTATAATCAGTAATAGATATCTTCATATCATAAAGGTGTAGAAGGAACTGATGTTGAGCATTACTTTGAGCAACTTGAAAGTACATATAAGAAATGAAGTAGGTAGAAATGAAGTGTGAGAGTCAAAATATTCTAAAAGCATTCAAACTGGGATACTTCTATGAAGAGGAGCTACTTAAAATTTGTCATATTGCTGAGAAAATTTAGCCAACCTTTTAGCATCAAGGCTCCAATATGTATGACATGCAAAATTTATTTGCCAATTATATGGGACCAATCTCTTGATGATTTAGACCCTAAAAACCCTATTACACTATTAAATCACCTCAGCATCAGTGATGTATATATATACTTTTTCCAGGTGGTTGGGTTTGAGGTGGTTTCCTTGAGGGAAACCCTGCGGTGCCTACCAAAAAGCTTATCGCTGGATATTGAATCAATCACTTGAATGTTGAGCTGTTAGAATGTCGAGTAGTGGGGAACCTCAGGAACCTGGAGGAAATGAAAAATGGTAGATTTAAGGGTAAAGAATGCACAGATCCGTGGCCTCAGTCCTTGAACAAATCTATGAGCGCATCTTTATTTGTGGTTTTACATTGTCTTCTATAAACTTGCAGGTGCATGCACTACACCACCAACATTGCTAAAAAGCAATATAATTGTTTAGAGATAGAATTTTTTAGCTTCTAGTCTCACAGTTTCCACTACTATGAAAAAGTATAACTTGCGGAATGTTTAAATTTTGAGAGGTAGAAGTTTGTGTTTTCATTTTATTTGATGTGCAGCAAGAGCTAAATTAATAGTTCATGATTTTCTTGCAGGGAATATATTAGCACTGTAATTTAAAACCCAATATGGGAGTAGTGTGAGTATGACCAAACCCATTCTTCTCATTCAAAACCCCATTTTTTATTTCCTGATAACAGTAAGTTAATCATGATTGGAACCCTTTCTACAAGGATGAAATTCCACATGTTCTTAATTCTCTGTCAAAGCCTCCTTCATTGTTTGATGGAACCACAAGGTATGCTCTCCCTTCATTTCTTGTCATGTTGCTCTTAAATTGTTTGAATTAAATTTTGAGATGTCCTGCTATGTTTTGTTTCTTATGAAACTGGGTTTTTGTAGACTATACATCAATTTGGCATGTCCATATGCTCGGCGTGTTTGGGCTGCCAGAAATTAAAAGGTGGGTTGCCTTTAATCTGGCTTATCTCATTTTTGAATGCCCAATTTTATATAAAATAACGATTATCCATGGTATAAGCTATAAAAGATAACTAACCCTTCAGTAAAATAAAATGTAGGGCCTAACTGACATTCAGATAGTTCCAATATATTTGCAGGACATACCCACATGGTACAAGGAAAAAGTTTACCCTCCTAATAAGGTATGCAATTTATGTGCAATTCTTTAAATTTTATGTTCTCAATTCTTTAGAGTAGAAAGGGCTTTTCGAAATATAATCTGCAATGTATATCATTTATTGAATGAAACATCAATTTTCTTTAGGAATGGGGATGGGACAATTTGTAAGAAATATGTAACAATTTATTCGCAAGGGTTGTGAATTGGGTCAACTTACTAATTTATTACTATGGAAATTAGTCATAGGGTTTCATAAATAAACCCAACACCCAGGGGGAACTTAATATTTCTTATCAGTAGATTAATAGAAAGCAGCCCAACTTTGGCTTTTTTTATTACATTGTTAGACGGGGTAAGCTGCTTCTTGGGATTGAATAAGATGATATAAATATATCTAGAGCAATCCACGCATATTGGTTGTCAGTTTGTAAAACCATAAAAACTTGAAACTGTAATGAATATTAGACCCTAATGAATATTTGAAATACAAATGACAAAGTGATAAATCAAATATTCAAGAATATTTATGTAAAGAAACTTTAAGATGTTATTGCTTCTCATGATGTCGATCTGGAAATGAATATAGAAGGATTTATTTCTACAATTTATAGAATGCAGAAGAGAAAGAGAGACTCACAGTATTTGTATGCATTGCCTGGTCAGTCTATGTAGAGACCTACAAAATAATGATTGAGGCCTGCAAGCGCTAAAATGCTTAGTGTTTGTCAGCAATGGAAAGGAGCAATAAATCATTTTGGTCATCATATTTGTGAAACCCCAAAGAAAAAAGTGCAACCCAATACATACCTCTACGAATGTAATGACACATAAAAAGAACAATTCTCTATTTTGTTTGCTTCTACTAGTGAGGAATGGTAGATTTATTCCCCATGCAGGTGGTTTGTGATGAAAGCGCAATGGCGGTGAAGTTTCCAGAAAGGTTCTCGCTGGCCCTAAATCGATAGAGATATTTTGGATGGGTGTTACGCATTAATGCTTTGGCATAAAAACAATGACTTGGGTGTGAACATTGAAGACTGACACCTGGTGCAAATTGGAGATGACATGGAGGGGCTCAACTGTCGGCATGAATCACCGGAGGGAAGGATAGTGAAGGTGACAAACACGGTTTGGAAGAGGACAAGAAAATGGTGCAATTAAACCTAGAAAGAGATCTGTTTAGGTTTAGGTAACTAGAAAATGCAGCAACGGACACCTAGTGGCACGCACGCTATATAATTTTTATGGAGGGAAAATCCTTTGGATAGAACTAAGTTCTTAATGGAACCCTAAAGAGCTCAATTTTAGTAATCCAATCCTCGAAAAAGTCAAAAACTAAAAAAATCAATGTTTTAGCATTGGGTTTAAACCCGTAAAAATTCTGTATCAATGCATTTTTCAGATTGGATAAAGATTTTCACACAAGAAAATCAAGGAGCATAACAAAGCAATCACTCCCCTTTCAACTAGAATCAAAGGGAAAAAAGAGGATTACCTTGGATTGTTTGAGCCTTGAGAGATTCATTGCAGTTGTCGTCCATAACCCTCAACAACATATGTTAGGGAAGAAGAAGAGCTTTTCTTCACCAAATCTGGTAATATAGTAGCTTTGCAGTTTGAATGAAATAGGAAGTTTCCTGCTCTTGATACCCAACAATACCAGAGCCACAAAACCAACCTTTGATACCTTACAGATTATGCAATCAAAATTGTAGATTAAATTCAAAACATTTTACAATTTCACTTGCATTGAAGAAAACTAGTAGCCTAGATCGACTTTGGATAAAAAATGGACAAAAATGCATCAAAATTAACAAAAACATATCCAAAATTCATTTCCGTCCTATCCTTTATTGCCTATTGAAAAATCATGTTCTTATGTGTTAATTTTTAATTTAAGATAATAAAAATATTTTTAATTTTTAATTAAAAAATTTCTTAAACTTTATTTTTATATAATAGTGTGAAAAATATAATTTGATATCATGCTTACTTATTCTAATCATCTTTATTATATATTTGATATTTAATAAAAATCTTCCATTTGTCAATTTGATAATTTTTAGTATTCTAATTTTTTATAATGATTAATAATTCGTTAATAGATATTCAATGTTTAAAAAATTGTCTAAGTATTTAGTATTTGGCACTAGTAATTTTGATATTTTATTTCTTATACTATTATAGACTTTTCATTACTAGAAATCATAATTCCCCTAAATTTTCTTTGTTTTACAAAAGACCTAACAAAATTTTGACAAACTTAACTTGTTGGAATTCAACACCTAACAAAATTTTAACATACTTGACTAGTTGGAATTATAGTCATCTGTTCTCTTTTCTCTTGATGATGGATCACATAATATGAGTCAAAATGTTAATGAAAAACATTTAGATGGAGTTAAAAAAAATAATGAGCCATGACTACTGTTATGGGTTGTGGAAATCTAATATCCTTAATGATCACAATTTGTTACATTCTGGTTCTATCTAAGTAGCTAGAATGACTCTAATATGTATTTAGTTTTCCTACATCTACTGTAGAATATCTATATAATCATCTAGGCTATTGGATCCATTTTTGTTCTTAGTTTGCATTGTTTTTATTGTAAATTATTCTAGCGACAATATTTTTTGTACAGAGGCACGCAAACTAGTTACTGGCACCAATTTGAAAATATTTCTATAATATATTTATTCTTATATATATATATATATATATATATATATATATATATATATATATATATATATATATATATATATATATATATATATATATAAACACACACACTTTAAAGTAGAAAATAGGTAACAGGTTTAAGGGTTAAATATTTCACACGTGCAACCAAAATCTAATTTGATTTGAAGATCTAATATTAGATGCAAGTCAAATTTGTTTTTAGACATGAGATGAGAAACCAATTCGAAATAGTAAGCCATGACTGAAAATTTGTTTGATGAAAACATGCTCTCACAATAAAATGAATGAAATTGTGGAACCAAAAAGGAAAAACCCCTCAAACTATTTATTTAGTCATTTATTTGGTCATTTTACCCGATGACCAAATTGGTCATTTATTTAGTCATTTTACCCAATGACCAAATTGGTCATTTATTTAGTCATTTATCTGCCAAATATGATCATTTTTGGTCATGTGACTAAAACTTTTAGTCACGCGACTAAAACTTTTAGTCACTTAGTCATTTATTTGCCAAATTCTACTAGTGAATTCATCTGGGTTGGGCCCCATAATGAGTGTTGTATTGCATGGAAAATTTGATTTGTTTCAATGTTTCTCCAACTTTTTCAGTGCTAAATGGTTTTCAAGTTATGCATTTTATGATTTTCAATGGTTCCAATATTGCATTTTTTTGTGTTTTGAAAAAGTATGAGGAATAATAGAAAACAATTAGGAGACAAAGGATACAGACAAAAGCATGCCTCTCCACTATCTGGGCCCATTTAATACCTTGGTACTGCAGCAGACCAAATATAAAAAAAAAACCCTTCACGTGAAGACAAAAGCTAGCCTGTCTAAAATCTGTCCAGTTCATTGTGTTCCTTCTTTTCAACACTTGTGATTCATTCTAATAGTGATTCCATATTTAATATTTCTTCGCTACTATATTTTTGCCTTTAGTTCCACAACTCTCTTGAGGAAAGCCATATGCCCATGGGAAACCACGTATCACTATTGCACTATTGCAGGCTGCAGCTGACATTCTGAACCATATTCAATGAATTGGTCCTTTCACTAGAAAATTTCTACACTTGTGATTTCACGTGAAGACAAAAGAGATCTTCTCTAAACTATTCCCGGTTTGCTATGTTCCTTCTTTTCTATACTTTTGATTCATTCTAATAGGGTCGGTTTGGTGCATGGAATTAACTTATCCAGAATAGGCCTATTCTATAATAAGGACCTATTCTCGGATTAATTAATCCTCAAAATGAATGCTGGAATAATCTATTCTACGTTTGGATCCCATAATGTGAAATTGGAATAAGAATTATTTTTCATTTTTTTAATTTTTAATTTTTGAACTTATCATTTTTGTTGCTGAGTTTTTAATTAAAATATATATGTATTTTTAACTTATATATTTTTAAATTAAAATATATATTATTAACTTTAAAAAATAAGATTATTAAAAAAATTGTAAAAAAAAATTATTAAAAAAAATTATAAAAAAAAAATTGTAAAAAATTTAAATTGTAAAAAAAATAAGATTATAATCCCTTAACCGTTCACGCACAGACCCGAAAAACTTATATATTTTGATGTAATTTCGAATCCATGAAAAGCTTATTCCTGGAATAAAATTAATTCCACCTTTTTTCGGAATTAACTAATGCAAGCATTCAGCCGAAAATGAGAATTTTTTTTCTAATTCGAGAATTCAAAAAATGGCCACAAACAATGAATTAGTTTATTTTTGCATTCAATAATGCCTATTCCAGGTTAATTCCAAGCGCCAAACAGACCCATAGTGATTCCATATTCAATATTTCTCCTTTATTATCTTATTGGCTTTAGTTTCACGGCTCACCTGAGGAAAGCCATATGCCCATTGGATTCTTAATGTGAAGATCCAAGTTCAAATCCCAAGGGGATATGTAATATGAAATTCTAAGTTGTGTCTCTTTGATGCAGGCGCATGAGATATTTGAAATTTGACTCTAGATTTATCTAGATAATAGGATAAGGGGTTTGTAGTTTTTCGAATCAGTTTGTTTTTCTTAAATAGAGGAGGTTAGAGAACTTCTTGGAAATATTATATGGTTTTCCTAAATAAGGGGATCCTAATCAGATCTATTTGAGGCTTGAATTAGCCTATCTTTGTGTATAAATTGAGGTAATATTTTGCGTCATAAACATGGGATAGAGTTCTTGGACAAATGACAAAATAGAAATAACTCTCATTATATTATGTTCAAGCTCATTGTTTTTTTGTCTTTTTTTAGATATTATAATATTAGATGTTAATGTTGTTGGGCTGATTTGTGTTGTAAGGAAAAGTGAAGGCTTTTGCGTGCCATTTTTGGTATCATAGCCACAATTGGATATCATTACTAGTCTTTCCAAATCTGGGTCGTGGGAGCAATAAAAGAGCTTTGGAAGTGTTGGAATGTGCAGTTTGCATATTAATCATTGCCATCTATTGGGAGACTATAATAGAGAGAAGATGATACCAATCTAGAAGGAGTTTAAAGAGTGTTGGTAAAAGACAAAAGAGGAATTTGTTCTTAAGCCTCTAGCCTTGCATACAACACTACCATCTAAGAGATATCATTGCTAAGTTGGAGAGCTCATGATATTTTCCTATGTAGACAAAATAATGAAACTGTTTTAACTGTATCAGGGGTCTTGTATCTAGTAATCCCCACACTAGTAGCCTATAGAGGGTGTGGTTGTTGTAGATCTTGACAATTGTGTCATTAGTTAAAAGAAGGAACATAGCCCAAGCTCTTGCAGAGACATCTCTTTAAAAAAAAAAAATTTCATGACGAAGACTCACAGCGAGCTAGCATGCTCAGTCGTTTACATCAAATACGAAGCCTAATATGATATTCCATTCTATCTAGAATCGTCAATTCAAAAAGATCTGATATTTTCGACATGTTTACTGTGAAGATCCTTCTTGGCACTGATGAATCTCTAATATTGTTTGTTGGGCATCAGCATGGTCTTGTTCTTTCAGGTCATTTTTGCTGAAGTTGTTCATGGAAGGAATAATATGACATTTTATTTGGTACTTATTGCAATTTCTTATTTTCATTGATTCCTCTCAATTGGTTACGTGTTCAACAAAATGTTTTTAGCTTAAATATTTAAGTTCAATTTTATTGGAGTTGTTATATGATAGATCATAAGAAGTCTTTTATTCTTAAAATCAAATGTAATTCTCATATCTGGAGCCAAGAAACTGGTACGTTCTTTCCAACCTACCAAAATTTGTAACAAGATATGTCATATGTTGTATGTATTTTGTGTGTAAAGGAGGAGAGATATTGCTCATTTAATTTATAATTTTCAGGGAACAACATTTTATGAAAATGTGTAATGCCCCGTCAGGGAACTTGTCATGTCCCCTTTCTAGAGTGGACATCAGAGACGGAGGAGTTGGCCTATCATTGGAGTCTCGTAGGCTAGCAGAGATGGATAGGGACTCATTCAGTGCATACAGTGACTGGATTTTGGCTTTACAAGCAGTTTGGAGCAATTCCTAGATTTTAGGGGATATCCCTAAATTTTCAGTACGACAGGATTGGTTTCCTAACTTCTAGGAGCATCCCTATATTTTAGGGATGGGACTGCCAGTTGACGCATCTCGTTTGACATCAATCACAGACAAGTGGCATGGTCAGACTCATGTTTATTTGGTTGGTTTGGGCTATTAGAGGAAAAAGGGGAAATATTTTAATATATTTAAATATTTCCTAAGTTAGCGATTAAATAATTTATAATAAAGATATTTATATAGCCATTTCAGAGTAATAAGGGGAATACGGCTTCATTTGATCAGGTGTGCCCTTGTGTTATAGCTCGTTGGAAAGGTCTTAAATTATTATAAACTATTTTCATTATCCAGAGACTTTTTGGTGCCTTGAGTTATGACATTTTAATAAAGTAATGTTTTTCTTGCCTAGGCACTTTTATTTGAAAAATGTTATTTTATTATAAAGTGCAAAGTGTAATTTTCATTTAAGGTTCAATTTGCACTTGGGAGGAGTTATAAGGAGATGGAGACCTAATTGTTCACGACCTTTTTGACATTTTGGAAACTCTTGAATTGTGAAATTGCTCTAGAGAGCGATTTGTGGCTTGGGATGAAATCCTCAAGTTTGGACTGTTGGGAGGCAAACCTCAGCAAGTCTCTGGTGATTGGATTGGTATTTCATTGCATTCAGATTGATAGAGAAGTGATTGATTTGGTATTGGCATTGCAATTGCGGGAAGAGAATTACTTTTAGCTTGGCGGCCAGCTTATTGCCTGCAGGCATTTCATTCTAGTAGCTCACGTGGGGTTTAGAGAAAGCCCTTTACTCATTATTGGGCGGTTTAGCATTCATTGACACTTTGGTGGATTAATTACAACATCTTCTTTAGATTTGGGGCACACATCAAGCATTCCCATGTAGCTAGCATTTATTCATGTGATGGACAATATTGTATGTTTGTTTTGATCTTTTCTTGAAGCTAATATATCAGATTCCTGAATGATTCGGGTATGTACTATTTCAGAATTCAGCAATAATAAGAATTGCAGTAGGATTTACATTTCTTAAATGCTATTTATTTTCCATTTGTTATGCAATTGTTTTACTTTTGAAAAACTCTAAAAACTAGAAAAACACAAGTAAAAAGAAAAGAAATCAGAATTCAGCCAAGACCATTCAGAAATACCAAACGTTAGTCAAAGATTCAAATTCTAAAACATACAATAAATTCCAAGGTCACCGGGATTGGGGATCTTTCAGTGCTATAAGAGCCTTCTTCTTGCCAGCCTATAGGAATTTGTAAAAAATTGAGTGAGTGATCAACACTCTATTGAAATTGAATGGATAGGTGCAAGGGAACTTATAGCAATAGACAACTGAAACTGTATAGCAGTAGACAGAAGAAACCATCAGACATTTTGTCTGAATTTAAAAGGTAATCTGATGTCTTGTTTAGATAGTTGGATCGTAGTTGGGATATTCAGAACAGGTTTAGTGAACAGTTATCAAATCTGGCTACCATTGACAACGTGGCTAGATACATGGTTTCACTCTTGAGCAGATCTTCTTCTCGTAGGACACATGAAATGAGACAGGTTGACATGGTGAGGGAGGTTAAGAGAGACCTGCGAGGGGTGAACCCACAATAGTGGGTTACACTTTTTTGCCTGAACGGACACTGAACTCTACATTTTGAGAAAAACTTTCAGATTCGGATGCATATTGTCATTGAACTGTTCAAAATCGGAGGATGAAGTAAATTAGAGTCTTTTAGGATTTTCTATCTAGATTCTAAATATATATATTTTTATTTTTTTTAAATTTATTTGAATAATTTTTTCTTTCTCCCACAAAAACTGGTATGGTGCTGAAAATGTCATTTTCAAATAGTAACATTGTTTTCATAGAGCATAACTTTTTTAGTAAAATTGATATGAATGCGATTCTTTCGAATTTAGTTTTTTAACATCCATACGGAGGGCATGCAATTGGTTTGATGACATTATCACTATTATTGCATATTTTATTAACGTTTGAAGTTGACTAAACCAGAATTTTGAGGTACCTTAACTACATAGCTTATAACTTATTGTGTATTTGTCGAATTTCAATATATATTTTTTTAATAGAAAGTAGACTCAAATGCGGAGGGTAGTGTTATTTTTCAAAAAAAAAATTCATTTTTTTACTATTTTTCATTGAACGTCAAACTTAGAGGTTTATATTTGATAAAAAACCTACATTCATTTAACATCCAACCATACACATAATAAATTTAAAAATAGTCAAATATATAATCATTAGAAAGCTAGTTCTAAGTACTTATTGTATGTAAAAGGACGTCTTCTTATTCTTTCATTTGATTAGCGCACTTGAGACCCAAAGCCATGAAATTCTCAGAATTTCTTCAAAACTTGCAACCATGGCCTAAACCAGGCACTTCGATAGAAAGTACTTTCGATCGAAAGTACTTTCCTGAAAAAAACAATTTCTAGTCATTACTAAACTACTTTTGATAGAAAGTCAGTTAGTTTCTATCGAAAGTTAACTTTGACTTTCGATAGAAACCTATGTCGGCCTTTTTGGTGGCATTTCTGGTTAATAAGGATTAGGTATAAATAAATGTATATTTTTTTCATTTCATAAATCTGAAAGCTGTAAAATAATTTGCATTTAGGAGAAGGAAGACATTTTAGCACAGAATAATTTTTTAAGTTGTGATGGGAAATAAAAAGAGAAGGCTAAACAAAAGTACATGACATTATTTAGAAGAGATTGAACAAAGACTACGTGAAGAATCACGAAAAAGATATCATCGTCAGAAACAAGGTATGTCTAAGATGTTTCTCTCTAGATATTTTAAGTTGATGGTCAAGACTTGTCTTAATGTTCATGTAAATGTGATATTGTACCTATTAGACTTAACTAGACCTAACTGTAGACCTATTTGGACTAATTAGGACCTAATAGGACCTATTAGGACTAATTAGGACCTATTAGGACTAATAGGACCTATTAGGACCCAATTAGAATCAATTAGAACCAATTAGCACCTAATTAGACTCAATTAGGACCTAGTATGACCTATTAAAACCCAATTAGACTATATTATAACAAATTAGCACCTAATTAGACTCAATTAGGACCAATTAGACCCAATTAGGACCAATTAGAACTAATTAGAACCAATTAGAACCTAATAGGACCTATTTGGACTAATTAGGACCTAATAGGACCTATTAGAACTAATTAAGACTAATTAGGACCTAATAGGACCTATTAGGACTAATTAGGACCTATTAGGACTAATTAGGACCTATTAGGACTAATTAAGACTAATTAGGACTAATTAAGACTAATTAGGACTAATTAGGACCTATTAGGACTAATTAGGACTAATTAGGACCTATTAGGACTAATTAGGACCTATTAGGACTAATTAGGACCAGTTAGACTCAATTAGAACTAATTAGAACCAATTAGGACTAATTAGAACCAATTAGAACCAACTAGAAAGTTAATTAGGACCTAATTATACTCAATTAGAACCAATTAGGACCTAATTACACTCAATTAGAACCAATTAGATCCAATTAGGACCTAATATGACCTATTAGAACCAATTAGGACCTATTAGATCCAATTAGGACCTAATATGACCTATTAGACTCAATTAGAACCAATTAGGACCTAATATGACCTATTAGAACCAATTAGGACCTAATTAGATGAGCAATTAGATCCAATTAGACTCAATTAGAACCAATTAGGACCTATTAGGACTAATTAGGACCAATTAGGTCTACTAATTAGGACTAATATGACCTATTAGACTCAATTAGGACCAATTAGGACCAATTAGGACCTAATATGGACCAATTAGACTCAATTAGGACCAATTAGGACATAATATGACCTATTAGACTCAATTATGACCAATTAGTACCTAATATGACCTATTAGAGTCAATTAGGACCAATTAGGACCTAATATGACCTATTAGACTCAATTAGGACCAATTAGGACTAATTAGGACCTAATATGGACCAATTAGCCTCAATTAGGAGGTCAATTAGGACCTAATATGACCTATTAGACCAATTAGGACCAATTAGGACCTAATATGACCTATTAGATCCAATTAGGACCCAATTAGGACCAATTAGGACCTAATATGACCTATTAGACTTAATTAGGACCAATTAGACTCAATTAGGACCTAATATGGACCAATTAGACTCAATTAGGAGGTCAATTAGGACCTAATATGACCTATTAGACCAATTAGGACCAATTAGGACCTAATATGACCTATTAGATCCAATTAGGACCCAATTAGGACCAATTAGGACCAATTAGGACCTAATATGACCTATTAGACTCAATTAGGACCAATTAGGACCTAATATGGACCAATTAGACTCAATTAGGACCAATTAAGACCTAATATGACCTATTAGAGTCAATTAGGACCAATTAGGACCTAATATGACCTATTAGACTCAATTAGGACCAATGGGGACCTAATATGACCTATTTGAACCTAGTTAGACCCAATTAGGACCAATTATGATTTGAAATTAGGACCAATGTGGATCAATTAGGATCAATTAGTCTCAGTTAGACCTAATTAGACCCAATTAGAATCAATTAGGACCAATTAGGACCAATTAAAGTCAATTAGGACCAATTAGGACCTAATATGACCTATTAGAATTGAGTTAGACCCAATTAGGACCAATTATGACCAATTAGACCCAATTAGGACTAATTAGAACCAATTAAGACCTAATATGACCTATTAGAACCCAATTAGACTCAATTAGACTCAATTAGAACAAATTAGTGTGTGCTAAAATGTTGTCACACTTCTATGAGTCATTATATCCAAGATTGCTCAAGAATGGGGTCTCAAATGGTGACTCATAGCTCTCTATTCATGGAGTGCAAGGGTTTGTGATGGAGGCCCTCATATTAGACCTAGTTTGTGCCCATGCAAGTACACCATAAAATGAGAGATTCAAAGAGGAAAAGAAAGAATGCTAGTCTCCATGATCATCAAGTATGCATGAAAATGAAAATGGAAGCTATTCTAAATGATAACAATGCATGAAAGAAAACTAATCTATGAAAGGAAATGCTTATGCAAGATTATTCTATGAAAGGAAATATGAATCTAATCTAATATGAAAGTGCAATATTAATCTAAATGGATTTCCATGGGGGCATGAAAGAAGAAGACAAGAAAAGAGAAGATTCAATATCCAAGCTCAAGTGCTCAAGAATCTTCTCCAAACTTGCAGCATAACAATACTTAAACCTAGATGCCTCCAAAATGAGAAGGAGAGGGCTCCTTATAAAGGAAAGTGGACGGTCAAGATTAAGAGGCAAAAAAAATGAGCAATGATGGAGATTAAATCTTGGTTGATCCATGTGCTCAAGATTCTCAAGAGGCAAAATCAATGGACATGGTTAAGAGGCAAAAAGATGTGTGGAAGAGATTAAGAGGGAAAAGGAGATTCCACTCATCTTGGAAAGTGTGCATTCAATGTGAAGACAAGTCTTTTTATTTTATTATTTATTTATTATTTTTAGCAAAGTGGTTTCCATTATTTAATTAAAAGATTTTTTTATTTATTTAAAGAGATTTTTTTCTTTTAATTAAATAAGGCTTAAAATAAAATGACCAAACCTTAAGAAATATTGAATTAATTACGATTTGATCAAGAAAATTGATTTAAATTGAAAATATTGCAAAGCATTGATTCAAAAAATTGATAAAGTGGTTCCAACATTTGATAAATTGAAGAATGGGGGCCCAAAGTCTAGGCGACCATTTTAGGGTGCATACATTTGCCCCTCTTTGGGTAATGTGTGATCTTCATGGGAACACATGTAGTCAAAGAATGAAGTTTAAATGTGAGATCGATTTGGGATCACAAAACAACCCAGACATGTGATCGACAGATGGGAACACATTAGGACAAAGATAAGCTGATTGAAAAAGACAAGGTCAACACCCCTGTAAATAGGTAATTGTCAAGTCTCAAGAAAGGTTTGATTGATAGGTTTGATAAAGCTAAATCAAGGATTGAAGTTTGATAGGTACTTCCCCCTCATGATCAAAATCAAAATGAGATAGAGGAGAAACAGTAAATTGATAAATTTGATCAAATCGAACTAAAGATAAGGTTCTCGATGTAAGATGAAATATATAAGGATCAAAGAACCAAGGTAGATCATTAAGCCTGAAAGTTTATGCCCCAAGGTTGAATTAGAAGAAAAGAAGTGGGGTGAAAGAAAATGGAAGATAGAAGTTTGGAAGAGGTGGAAACAAATGGAGAGAAGAAAGAGAATTTGCCTCAAGAAAGAGAATGCCTCATAATCAATCAACTGTTTAAGATAGGAAATTTTGATTGAGATCACGAAAGAAGATAAGGAAATGAAGATCAAAACATGACCATAGTTGATTAAAAGTCCAAAAGAAAGATGAAGGAAAACCCTCTCAAACTCCTAATGCAGCCTAAAAATGCAAATTAACATGAAGTCTAACAATGCAAGCTACATAAAAATGCAAAGGTGTACTTGCAATAGAGCAACTGTAACATAGGATTTTGTGTTCATCATTCATTAGAGAATGTTAAGGAACTTATTTTCATCATTGGGCCATTATTAACGGACATAAAAAAATCACACAATCATCACTAGTCACAAGCGCAACTATGAAGATATGAATGTGATTTATATCGGATTGGAATGTGGAAAGATTCTAACATAAGCATCAAAGACATAAAGGTCAAGATGACTTCAATGTTAGCTTACCCAATTTAATGTAGCAAAATCACACTCACATCAAGGCGCAGATGTCAGGATGACTATAAGAATGGTTGTGCAAAAATAGTCAAGGATGATGCCTCAAATCTCCTAAGTGTTTCAAGGGGACAACAAGAGACACTTAAGAGCTTCAAGACCACACCCACAAGAAGAAAGCAAATAAAAACATGCCCCATGCCCCAATTCCTCTAGCTATGCATCCTAGAGAGACTTATTAGACAAGGACACTCAATGAAAATCAATAACAGTTAGCACACAAAAGAAAAGATCATGATATATCTCAAGCATTAAGTGTTGTGTTTAAAAATTTAAGTGTGTTAACTGATACTGAGTTCCGAGGATAAGGATCGAATGCTTGCAAGTAGGTAAGATCACATGACAAAACTGGGTAAGACCAAATTGATAAGTGTTGAAAAACACAGTTGGGGAGGTGTTGAAAAACACTGTTTGTGAGGTGTCCTAAAGACTAACGCATCCGAGAGACCAAAGCTAACACAATTATGCCCCCTAGACAAAGACAAAGACCAATTCCAAACCAAGGCAACAAGGACAAGGTATGATGGAGAAAGGCTAAGTGTCGAGGACGCGGGCTGAGAAACAGGGGTGCAAAGGCCTCAAGTAGCGCCCGTTTCTAGGTTTTCACCACTTGGATTTTTATTTTGCAATTTGTTTTTTTTAAGGACTTTTTATAATTTTTTTGTATTTTTGCTACCAAGGTGCCTGTTTCCAAGTTTTCACCAAGGCACTTTTTCTATTTTTTTGAATTTTTGAATTTTTGTATTTTTGGAATATATAATTTTTTTGGGATACATCAAAGAACCTATTGCTAGGTTTTCACTAAGATGATCATTTTTTTAGGACATTTTCATATTTTTAGAATTTTTGACAATATACCATTTTTTTGGATTTTTTCAGGATCAATAAATATGTACAAAGGATGCCTTCGACAGACAAAATAGGCATCGTGGATAGAACTTCTTCAAGTGCAAGACATTGATAGGATCAAGGAGCTGCTCTCCCTCTTCAGTAGATAATAAATAAGCACCTATCCCAAAAGCTATTGTAATGATGTAAGGTCCAAGCCAATTAGGTTCAAATATTTCCTTGTGATCTCTATGTTGTTGATTCTTAGAATTTTCATGGTGGGTGCCAAAAATGTGTGCTAAAATATTGTCACACTTCTATGAGTCATTATATCCAAGATTGCTCAAGAATGAGGTCTCAAATAGTGACTCATAGCTCTATATTCATGGAGTGCAAGGGTTTGTGATGGAGGCCCTCATATTAGACCTAGTTTGTGCCCATGCAAGTACACCATAAAACAAGAGATTCAAAGAGGAAAAGAAAGAATGCTAGTCTCCATGATCATCAAGTATGCATGAAAATGAAAATGGAAACTATTCCAAATGATAACAATGCATGAAAGCAAACTAATCTATGAAAGGAAATGCTTATGCAAGATTATTCTATGAAAGGAAATATGAATCTAATCTAATATGAAAGTGCAATATCAATCTAAATAGATTTCCATGGGGGCATGAGAGAAGAAAACAAGAAAAGAAAAGTTTCAATATCCAAGCTCAAGTGCTCAAGAATCTTCTCCAAAGTTGCTCTCCAAACCTGCAGCATAACAATACTTAAACCTAGATGCCTCCAAAATGAGAAGGAGAGGGCTCCTTATAAAGGAAAGTGGACAATCAAGATTAAAAGGCAAAACGAAATGACCAATGGTGGAGATTAAATCTTGGTTGATCCATGTGCTCAAGATTCTCAAGAGGCAAAATCAATGGACATGGTTAAGAGGCAAAAAGATGTGTGGAAGAGATTAAGAGGCAAAAGGAGATTCCACTCATCTTGGAAAGTGTGCATTCAATGTGAAGACAAAAGTTCTTTTCTTTTTATTTTTATTTTATTATTTATTTATTATTTTTAGCAAAGTGGTTTCCATTATTTAATTAAAAGAGATTTTTTTCTTTTAATTAAATAAGGCTTAAAATAAAATGACCAAACTTTAGGAAATATTGAATTAATTACGATTTGATCAAGAAAATTGATTTAAATTGAAAATATTGCAAAGCATTGATTCATAAAATTGATAAATTGGTTCTAACATTTGATAAATTGAAGAATGGGGGCCCAAAGTCTAGGCGACCATTTTAGGGTGCATACAATTAGCACTTAATTAGACCCAATTAGGACTAATTAGGACCAATTATGACTCATTGGGACTAATTAGGACCAATTAGGACTAATTAGGACCTAATTCTAAACTCAATTAGAACCAAATAGATCTAATTAGACTCAATCGGGATCAATTAGGACCTAATATGACCTATTAGACTCAATTAGGACCAATTAGGACCTAATATGACCTATTAGAACCCAATTAGACCCAATTATGACCAATTATGACCAATTAGACCCAATTAGGACCAATTAGGACCTAATACATGACGTATTAGAACCTAATTAGACCCAATTAGGACCAATTATGACTAATTAGACCCAATTAGGACTAATTAGAACCAATTAAGACATAATGTGACCTATTAGAACCCAATTAGACTCAATTAGAACAAATTAGCACTTAATTAGACCCAATTAGGACTAATTAGGACCTAAGTAGACTCAATTAGAACCAAATAGATCCAATTAGACTCAATTAGGACCAATTAGGACCTAATATGACCTATTAGAGTCAATTGGGACCAATTAGACTCAATTAGGACCAATTAGGACCTAATATGACCTATTAGAGACTAATTAGACCCAATTAGGACTAATTAGGACCAATTAAGACCTAATATGACCTATTAGAACCCAATTAGACTCAATTAGAACAAATTAGCACTTAATTAGACCCAATTAGGACTAATTAAGACCAATTATGACTCATTAGGACTAATTAGGACTAATTAAGACCAATTAGGACCTAATTAGACTCAATTAGGACCAATTAAGACCTAATTAGACTCAATTAGGACCAATTAGAGTCAATTAGGACCAATTAGAACCTAATATAATATATTAGAACCTAGTTAGACCCAATTAGGACCAATTATGACCAATTAGGACCTAATATGACCTATTAGAACCCAATTAGACTCAATTAGAATAAATTAGTACTTAATTAGACCCAATTATGACTAATTAGGACCAATTATGACTCATTAGGACTAATTAGGACCAATTAGGACCTAATTAGACTCAATTAGAACCAAATAGATCTAATTAGACTCAATTAGGACCAATTAGGACCTAATATGACCTATTAGACTCAATTAGGACCAATTAAGACCTAATATGACCTATTAGAAACCAGTTAGACCCAATTAGGACCAATTAGGACCTAATATGACCTATTAGAGCCTAATATGACCTATTAGAACCCAATTAGACTCAATTAGAATAAATCAACACTTAATTAGACCCAATTAGACTTAATTAGACCCAATTAGACTCAAAATTTTTTGTTTAATAATTTATACTTCATATTGTACACACTCAAATGGTGCACTTTTCTAAGTCATTATATCCAAGGGAATCCATGAATAGGAAACCTTAGAAAGTGACCTAGAGCTCTCTATGTATGAAGTTGCAAGATTATTTAAAATTTTCTCTCAGCTAGAGCTATTAAGCTAATGACCTTGCTAGTTAACCACACAATGAGAGATTCAAATGAAGACAAAGGTAAGAATGTCAATATCCCCAAGAATCACTATGAAATGCAATGCAAAGCTAGATTAAGATGAATATGCAAGCTAGAAATGAGAGATGCAAGCTACACTATGGAAATGAAAGTACATGCTATGCTATGAAAAGGAAAGTACAAGTATTACCAAGCCTTCCTAGTTAAACTAGATGAGTTACTCTAAAACTTGAAAGGAAATCTACACTATGAAAGCATAAACATGAAGCTACTATGCATGAATGAAACTAATAATGGAATGTAGATGCAAAAGCCAAAAATGCTCCAAATCTTCAAAAGCTCCAAAGTGACCTAGAAAACCTGTAGCATAACATTAGCATAAAAGATTGATATGCAAATGAGGAAGAGAGCTCTTCTTTTATAGGAAATGAGAAGGAATAGACCATGGAGATTAAGAGGCAAAAGATTTAATCAAGGGTGGAGCATCAAAGAGGAGCAATCCATGTGCACAAATATCCTCCAATGAGAAAATAAGAGTTGACTTTTGTGTCCATATGAGACAAAAAGTGATTTTCTTCTTTTTATAAAATAAGAATAATGATTTATTTGTGCAACTTAGGATAAGAGGAAAAGTGGGGGCTTTTTATTTATTAAAAGGGGAGGAAATATTCTTTTTAATAAATAAAGACTTTAGGATAAAATGGTTAGCCCAAGGAATAATCAAAATAATGATAACAAGATTTGATCAAGGAAATTGATATAATTGATAAAATGCTGATTTTTGAAAATATTGATTCAACTATTTGATAAATTGCTGAATGGAGGCCCAAAGTCTAGGCGACCATTTTAGGGTGCATACATTTGCCCCTCTTTGTGATCATTCTAGGAACACATGTGGTCAAAGAAGAATTGAAATGTGAGATTGATTTTGGATCATAAAATAATCCAGACGTGTGATCATTCTGGGAACATGCCAGGACAAAAATAAACCAGCAAAAAGACAAGACCAACACCGTTGTTGTTAAGTGATAGTCAAGTCTCAAAATAAAAGATAAAAATCAAAAGAAAAGATCAACACCATTGCTGTTAAGTGATAATCAAGTCTGAAAATAAAAATATCAAGCTGAGCTGAATGATAAAGCTGAATCAAAGATTAAAGCTGATAGGTACTGCCCCCTCGAAATCGGAATCAAAATTAGGTAGAGGAGAACAGTAAATTGATAAACTTGATCAAGTCACTAGAAATCATAATCAAAGGCGAAAGATGATAGGATAACCATCAAGCAGTGAAGACATGCCCCAGTTTGACTGAAAAGATGAAGTCAAACCTCATAGAGATGAAGCGAATGAAGGCAAATGAAAGACTAGAAGGTTGAAAGAGATGGGGATGAAGAAATGAAGATGGCCCAATGAAGATCGAAGGATCAGGCCTCAAAATGTCAGCCAATTGCATAGAAGAGGGTGAAAATTTTGAAATGTGATTTTCACTATCAAGATGAACTCGGATTTTGATCCTGAAAATGGATAGAAAATGATGTGACATGAAAGACAAGGAGCAAAAGACATGATCGGGAAGAAGCGGAAGGTGAGTGCAGTTGACCAAAAAGTCCATGAAAGATGAAAGGAGAGCTCTCTCCATATGCAAGATGCAAAAACTAAACTATCATAAACCTAGGAATGCAAGCTACTATGAAAAGTGGTTGACTTGCAAGGTCGCAATGCCAATAGACATCTAATAATCATCATCAAGCTTTATTGGTAGCATCGCAAGATCATACAATACACACTAGTATGACTATAGGTATATGAATATGATCTATATCAAATAGAAATGTGGAAATCTCACCTAGCCACCAAAGACATGTAGGTCAAGATGACTAGTGCAGTGAGATTACCCAAATTTGATATGGCAAGATTATACTCGCATCGAGACACAAGGAAAGTCAAGATGACTAGAAGTATGCACTTGCGCAAATAGTCAAGGATAATACTTTGTAGATCCTATTGTCAAGTGGAACAAGCATAAATGCTAATGATAGTGAGAACCAACAAAATATACCCACAAGAAAAAAAAGAAATAAAACATGTCCTCATGCCCTCAGTCTTCTAGCTATGCATCATCAAAAAATATCATAGGGAGAGGACATTCATAAAAGAAAATCATCATAGACAACACACAAAGAAAACAAAGTTAAACAAGTCTCAGTGAGTCAAGTGTTTAAGTGCGTGTGTGTAGTTCATAGAATCAATCTTTGAGTATCGCATCTGCTAGTGGAAATATCATATCATACTAGACTGTGGGTAGGATATCTGATAAGTGTTGAGAAACACTTGACACTAGGGCAATGTTGAAAAACACCGTTTGCAAGAATGTCCTAAAGACCAATGCATCCTAGAGACCAAAGCTAATCATAGTTATGCCCCCTAGACAAAGACAAAGACCAATTCCAAACCAAGGAAACAAGGTCAAGGCATGATGGAGAAAGGCTAAGTGTCGAGGACGCATGCTAAAAGACAAGGGTGCAAAGGCCTCAAGTAGTGCCTGTTTCCAGGTTTTCACCACTTGGAGATTTTTTTTATTTTTTCAAATTTATTTTTTTTGTATTTTTGCTACCAAGGCGCCTGTTTCCAAGTTTTCACCAAGGCACTTTTTCTATTTTTTTGAATTTTTTGCATTTTTTGTATTTTTTCAAGACTTTATATGCTTTTTAGGATTTTTTTAGCATCATATATGAATTTTTTTTGGAATTTTTTCAGGATCAATAAGATATGTACAAAGGATGCCCCTAGACTGAATAGGCATCATGGATAGAACTTCTTGAGGTGCAAAACATTGATAGGGTCAAGGAGTTGTTCCCCCTCTAGATCAAATAGTAAATAAGCACCTGTACCAAAAGCTGCAGTAATGATGTATGGTCCAAGCCAATTAGGTTTGAACTTCCCTTTTTGTTCTCTATTTTGTTGGTTCTTAAGGTTTTCTCACAAAACAAGATCCCCCACTTGAAATTCCCTAGGGCGAAACTTCTTGTTGAATGCTTTGGACATACGCTTTTGGTAAACTCTCATGTTATCAAAAGATGCTTTTCACTTTTCATCTAGAAGTTCTAGTTCTTGCAACCTCATGGCGCGGTAGTCTTCATCTGTCACTAAACCTTTGAGAGAGACTCTAAGTGAAGGGATCTCTACCTCTAAAGGTAACACTGCTTCAACACCATAAGTGAGGGCAAAAAGTGTAGCCCCTATTGGAGTACGAATACTCATTTTGTAGGGCCACAAGGCCAGATTTATCTGTAGGTGTCAATCTCTACCATTCTTGTGAACTATTCTATGGAGAATCTTGAGAATGGTCTTATTTGAAGCCTTTGCTTGTCCATTTCCTTGCAGGAAGTAAATGGAGGACCAATGCTATTTTATCTTGAATTTCTTGTAGAGATGTTTAAGGTCCTTATTTTTAAATTGACCTCCATTGTTAGTGATTATCTCAGAAGGCACTCCATACTGACGGATGATATGATTCAAAATAAATAAAGAAACTATCTTGCCTGAGGCAACATAAAGTGGGACAACTTCTACCCATTTGGTAAAGTAATCAGTAGCAGTAATAATGAATTTGTGTCCACCTGATGAGTTGGGATGAATCTGCCCAACAAGGTCAAAGCCCCAGCGCTGAAATGGCCAATGAGAAATAGAAGGAATAAGCTCCCTGCCTGGAGCATGTATCAAGTTTCCATGTTTCTGACACTTTTCACAAGATTTAGCAAAAGCTACTGCATCTATCTGCATGGTAGGCTAATAGTACCCTGCCCTAAGCAACCTTCGGGCCATGGCAAGACCATTAGAATGTCCTCCACAAATGCCCTCGTGAATGTCAACTAACGCTTGGTTGGACTCATCCTTTTCTAAACACCTAAGAAGTGTCCCATCTAAACCCCTCCTATATAGATCACCAGAGATAAGGGTGTGGTGAGAGGCATTACGAACAAGGTTTCTTCTTTCAGAATGATTGAAGGTTTCAGGAATAGTACCATCACAGAGATATGAATAAATGGCACCATAGTGAGATGATTCATGGCTAACCAAGGTACAAATGACATGGCTTTTTGAGGAGTCAAAAATAGGGTAACATGGCTCTTCCAATAGGAATTCAAATCTGGACTCATGTTGTTCTAGCTGAAGAAGTGAAGCTAATGTAGCCATAGCATCAGTTGCTTTATTTTCTGCTCTAGGGATTTGTTGAAATGTAACAAAGGTAAAGTACCGGTGCAATGAATCAACCATCTTCTTATAGGGTATCATTTTGTCATCCTTTGTTTGATATTCTTCATTAACTTGGTTGATAATCAATTGCGAATCCCCATAAATGTGTAGCTCTGTAATTCCCCATTCTATAGACATTTTCAATCCATTTGTCAAGGCTTCATATTCAACAATGTTGTTTGTGCATGGGAACAATAACTTATAGGACTTAGGAATAGTATATCCATGAGGAGAGACAAACAACACTCCTATGCTCGAACCATTTTGCATGAAGAACCATCAAAGAACATCTTCCATGTTCTTGCAGTCATGTACATTATGTTCTCATCTGGAAATTCAACTTGAATTGGTGCTTTATCTCTAATTGGAAAATCAGCCAATTGGTCTACAATGGCTTGTCCTTTTATAGCCTTACGTTCAACATACTCTATGTCAAATTCTGAAATAATCATCATCCATTTAGCAAGTCTACCTGTGAGAGCAGCCTTACCAAGCAAGTATTTTATAGGATCAATTTTTTCAATGAGGTGTATTGTATGTGCAAGCATGTAATGTCGCAACTTTTGGGAAGCAAACACCACTGCTAGGCAAGATTTTTCAATACTAGTGTAGTTGACCTCATATGAAACAAGTCTTTGATTGATGTAATATATGGCTCTTTCTTTTCTAGTATCATCAAGTTGAGCCAATAATGCCCCCAGGGAAGATTCTGTTGCTGAGACATATAATATAAGTGGTTTTCCTAGGATAGGAGGCATTAAGATTGGAGGATTAGCCAAGTGCTGTTTGATTTGATCCATGCTTTGTTGACATTCTTCATTCTAGACACATTTAATCCCTTTATGCAAAGTCTTATTAAAGGGTTGAGCTCTATCAGCCAGTTGTGAAATAAACCTCCTTATAGACTGAAGACGTCCTTGAAGACTCCTCATTTGACTGATGTTTTTAGGAGGTGGCATATCCATTATTGCTTGAACTTTTTCTGGATCCACCTCTATTCCTTTAACTGAAATGATAAATCCTAAGAGTTTGCCAGAGGTAACTCCAAATGCACACTTTTTTGGATTTAATCTGAGTTGAAACTGTTCCATACGATCTAGAATTACTTCCAAATCACCAAGGTGTGTATCCCTTTTCTTGGATTTTGCCAAGGTGTCATCCACATAGTCTTCCATGTTCTTATGCATCATGTCATGGAAAATAGTAGTCATAGCTCTTTGATATGTAGCTCCGGCATTTTTTAATCCAAATGGCATGATGTTCCAGCAATAGGTTCCCCATGTACAAGTGAATGCAGTTTTCTCTTGGTCTTCAGGAGCTATTTTGATTTGATTATACCCAAAAAAGTCATCCATTAAAGAATAGATCTCATAGCCTATGGTCATGTCCACTATCATATCTATGTTTAGAAGTGGAAAATCATCCTTTGGGCATGCTTTATTAAGATCTCTAAAGTCTGTGCAAACATGAATGGACTTGTCATGTTTTGAAATTGGTACAATATTGGATATCCATTCGGCATAATCAATAGCTCTTATAAATCCTGCACTGAGGAGTTTCTCTAATTTGGCTTTGACAAGGAGAGCTATGTGAGGATGCATTTTCCTCAATTTCTATACTCAATCTTTTATGCACACACTCAAATGGTGCACTTAAAAAATAGGTGCCAAAAATGTACACACTCAAATGGTGCACTTCTCTAAGTCATTATATCCAAGGGAATCCATGAATAGGAAACCTTAGAAAGTGACCTAGAGCTCTCTATGTATGGAGTTGCAAGATTATTTAAAATCTTCTCTCAGCTAGAGCTATTAAGCTAATGACCTTTCTAGTTAACCACACAATGAGAGATTCAAATGAAGACAAGGGCAATAATGTCAATATCCCCAAGAATCACTATGAAATGCAATGCAAAGCTAGATTAAGATGAATATGCAAGCTAGAAATGAGAAATACAAGCTACAATATGGAAATGAAAGTACAAGCTATGCTATGAAAAGGAAAGTACAAGTATTACCAAGCCTTCCTAGTTAAACTAGATGAGTTACTCTAAAACTTGAAAGGAAATCTACACTATGAAAGCATAAACATAAAGCTACTATGCATGAATGAAACTAAGAATGGAATGTAGATGCAAAAGCCAAGAATGCTCCAAATCTTCAAAAGCTCTAAAGTGACCTAGAAAATTTGCAGCATAACATTAGCATAAAAGATTGATATGCAAATGAGGAAGAGAGCTCTTCTTTTATAGGAAATGAGAAGGAATGGACCATGGAGATTAAGAGGCAAAAGATTTAATCAAGGGCGGAGCATCAAAGAGGAGCAATCCATGTGCACAAATATCCTCTAATGAGAAAATAAGAGTTGACTTTTGTGTCCATATGAGACAAAAAGTGATTTTCTTCTTTTTATAAAATAAGAATAATGTTTTATTTGTGCAACTTAGGATAAGAGGAAAAGTGGGGGCTTTTTATTTATTAAAAGGGGAGGAAATATTCCTTTTAATAAATAAAGACTTTAGGATAAAATGGTTATCCCAAGGAATAATCGAATAAATGATAACAGGATTTGATCAAGTAAATTGATATAATTGATAAAATGCTGATTTTTGAAAATATTGATTCAGGGATTTGATAAATTGCTGAATGGGGGCCCAAAGTCTAGGTGACCATTTTAGGGTGCATACACATACATGTAGGAAATGCTCAAGACTCACAAGCTCAACAAGCACAACTCTCAGAATATCAAACAAGTACACACACACACACACACACACACACACATATATATATATCTCACTGACTCTCTCTCACTGTCTCGATTTAGTCTCTTATTGGTGAATATATATTTTGGGTCTTTCCCCTTAAGAAGTTATTATTTTTGTTGTGTACATGCAGCCTTTCATGATGATGAAAATGTTGGACAAGGGGCATCCCAAGTTGAATCAACCCAAGGTCAAACAAGTATGTGTTTCTCTCATTAATGTATAAATTATTATAGGTTTGACATGTTCAAGAGCTTGTAAATACTTATTTCATGAAGGTCCCCTTAAGATGAGATATTAAGATATTTTATTTTATTTTATTTGCAGTGGAAGTGCAAGAAACATATGTGAATGATAGTCTACTCCAATAGTTGAAGAGAAAAATTAATCGTAAAAGCATAGATCATTTAATTGAAATGGATGTGGAAAAATTGAGAGATTATGCTAAACAACCCATAAATATTACGAAGAGGGAATTGAATAAAAATTCTAAGCAAATAATGAAATAATTTGAGAATCTTGGTACACTTGAAAAAACTCAACTGTTATTATTACACTTCTTAAAGATGAGTTAAAAAATGCATTAAAATTGTTGGGTGTAGATGCAAGTTTGAAAAAGTTAAAATCAAGTAACATGCAAAAAAATATTGTTGACAGTGTTAAGGAAGGTTTGCATTCCGTTGGAAAAACAACTAGATCTATAGATAGGTCCATTTCAAGAAGATTGATACTGACATCTATTTTAAATAAAAATATGTCCCAAAGAAGACAAATTTCTTCACTTTCATCTCAGATTAGGTACAGTAGGAAGACAATGACACACTATTTGAAAAGAAGAATCAATTTGGATGATACTACATTAGAAGGTAATTGGGCACTAATGTGTAGAGCTCCTCGGTCTGATAGAATTAATGAAATAGTTAGGAACTTAGTTACGTCATTTTGGACTGATCATACTCATCCTTCACCAAATACAAGAGACATTATCAAGAAGAGGACTGGGCCTAAGGAATATTTCCAGCACACAAAACATTGGTTGGACACCACACAACATGAATTGTATCTCTCATTTTGTAACTCAAATCCTGACATTAAGATTGGACAAACAATGTTTGAAAGATTAAAGCCATTTTTTGTAAAGATAAATAAATCTTTTGAAACTTGTTGTTGTCAATATCATATTGAATTCGATCTCTACAACCAAGGGTTTAGAAAGATGATAGAAGAAATTGGTGGTTCTCAAAATGATTTTCCTAAACGTCCAAGCCAATTCATAACATCAATCTTATGTAACAAATCAATTGATCATGAAATACCTGAAATAGATTGCATAAGAGGAACTTGTCAAACATGCAGGGATTTGGCTAAATTTCCTCTGAGACTTGAAGATACTGACATGGCAAGGATGATAAAATGTAAGAGATACAAGTACATAAAGTCTGAAACAAAAGTCGGGAAAGAATCAACAAGGTTGGAATATGTAGAAGATGAGATACCTATTGCAACATTTATGGAGAATTTTCGTAAATTGATTCAACCATACATACATCATGTTTTTTTTGCTAAATGGAAGGCAGAATAATTTCAAATACAAAAAGAATCTTTTCCACTTAGAATAATTTTATCGGTTGTTGATTTTGCAGAGAACTACTCCTTTGTTTCTCAAAAACAACTTCAAGTAGAATACTACTATACAAAGTAGGTGACTATCATGGTACATGTGTCTTATTGACATGCACAATTAGATTTGGATGGTGTTGAAAGTACATATGAAGCACGAGTCATAAAGAAAGAATATCACTTTTACATTAGTGATGATAAAGAGCATGACATACATTTTGTCGAGCATTTCTTTAAGACACTTTTTGGATATTTGGAAAACAAAGACATCAAAATTGAAAAGCATTTTATTTGGTCGAATGGATGTGCAACACAATTTAAATCAGCAAGGCCATTTTACGCACTATGTATATATCATCTATACCAAAAGATACCACATATTTGGAGTTTCTTTGAGAGTGGACATGGAAAGGGAGAGCATGATGGTGCAGGAGCTTGTATCAAACGTGCTTTAAGAAAGTATCAACTGGACTATTAGGGATATCGTATAAATAATGCTCATGATGTAGTTGAGTGGTGCAAGATGCATTTTATGGTGCCAAATCATGATAACACATCATCATGATCAGATTGAGTCATACCCTTCCGAATATTCTGAGAGATAACAGGTATTAATTTTAAATTTATTGATCATTGTTTGAGTTAACTTATATATGTCTTTAATTTTTACACGTGACCTCTCTATTGTTCAAGTGTTGACAAAAGATCAATCCATGGATGCAAGAGAGTAGACAAAACAAGATCCCTACATTTAGTTATGAGTACGGATAGTAATGTGTGGTCATTGTACACTAGAGATTATCCATGCTTTTGTTATGACTGCATTTCTGAAAACTATGACGAATGTATCAACCAAAAATGTGGATATGTTAGTGAATGGAATTTGGTTCCACTATATGTTACAAACACAAATGATGTTCAGGATGAAAGCTTTGACGACATTCCATTGATTTCTACAGATTATGACCATATTTCAGGTTTGATCAAAATTGGTACGTGTGTGTTTATGTACATGTTTAAAAAGGATTCATAAACTCAATTCATAAATAAAGTTTGTTTAATTTATATTTACAAGTTCCTAAAATTAAAAGTTCACTTTAAATGCGGGACATATTTTTGCAGTAGTAGCAGAGCTTGGAAATGTGGAAGGTGTTAGTTACTATTTATTACATTGCTGCAAGGAGAGGATGAAGCTAACACAGAATGAAATGAGTGATGGAATTATGTTTCCCATAGGTTCTAGTACTGTATTTAAGTTTCACAACCTATATTAAACTTGAGTGAGACCTTCCAACTTCCAATTTTCTTACACATTTGTTTATATGGTTAGTTTGACATCTATATATATATTTAA
Organism: Chamaecyparis obtusa; assembly: GCA_027943335.1. NCBI lineage: Eukaryota > Viridiplantae > Streptophyta > Pinopsida > Cupressales > Cupressaceae > Chamaecyparis > Chamaecyparis obtusa. The sequence goes on along the minus strand of BSBK01000066.1, from coordinate 993,163 downwards.
CATTGTTGAATTTGTCTGTGTAGGTTTAGTTGTCATGCAAGGAACATATTTGAAGCAAACAAAATACTTAAACATGGGATTCATTTTATTGATTATCAACCTAACAATAAGGTTTATCAGTATAGTCATCTTGTAATTGCCACTATCCTATCTCTTGTTCTTGTGACGGGATGTGGCATTCGTAAGTGGAGACTTGATACTGACGACCATGAGAGAATATTAAATGTTATTTGAGAGAGAGATGAACCACTTGATGTGGACTAAATCAGGCATGAAATATGATTTGAACTAAATTTTTCACGGCCGAGACTAGAGATTTTCTTAGCTCCATTCTTTCCTACTGGTGCCCATAGTGAATGGAGCTTAAATTAAATTAAAAATTAAGAATATAGATCTAAAATTTATGTCTTACAAGTGGATATGATATATATTAATTATCTACCTAAATATGAAGTACTCTAACTTTGGAATATGAATGTGTATTTATTGAATTTGCATGTGTTATGTTAGGATGTGCATGTTTTAAATATAAAATATACTTGAAGTACAACAACATTAAATTAAAACTACATGCACAACTATCATCGAATATACATTTAAATATTATAGTAAGACTCAATCAAACATCTAAGGACCTCAATTATATAGCTCACATGTGTCAAATTTACATCATTCATAACTTTCATTATAAACATGTACAATCAAACATCATTCATATATGTAATCTATTGAATTCAAACATCATTCATGTGTATGTAATCTATTGAAATCAAACATCATTCATGTACATGTAATCTATTGAAATCAAGTTACATCATTCATGTATGTAATCAAATTTAAATTAAACATGTATGTATGTAATCAATCATGTGTAGATCAAGTACTATAAATATGAAATGAAATATAATTCATCAATCGGTCCTGTAGAGTCTAGAAATGAAATATAGTTCATCAAACACATGTGAATATATATACATAATATGAAATATGTCTAGATCAAATAAGAAAGTGCCTAGGACTCATCATGATGACTCCTCACTAAGTGGTCACACCCAGAGTGACTATCATGTTGTGAAGGATGTGCAAATCCCTACAAGGAAAGAGATATATAAATTAATATATAAATATTGTACATGCAGATCTTAAGTTTGATTTAAAATATTGTACAAGAAAACATGTTATAAAGTGTGCACACACAAATAATAAATTAAAAACTCACATGTCCACTACTGATGTCATCATCAAGTGAGTCCCGATGATGTACATGATCAGTACCCAAAGGAGTAACAAGAGGCATATCCTGGTAGACAAAAAATATATATCATATATATACGTGCATGTATATATATATATATAAATCAATTGATTGAAAATTTGAAAATAAATTTAAGTTAAATTGTAACATTAAATACATGTATATATAATCTGATTTATACCTATGTAGGTGGTGGAAACTGATAGTACTCAGATTCTCTAGCCTCAATCCTATCAGCCAGGGTATCAAGATTTTGTTGTCTAGTCCAATCTCAACTCTCCATCTGCAACATAAATAGACTGCACATGCCTCTCTAATGATGAATGAAATGGACTAACCAAATGAGATGGCATGGAAGTTGTATCATCATGTGTCAAAAAATATAAATAACCCGTAGTGGTCATGCTGAACTCAACATCGTCAAGGCCAACATTAGAGAACTGATGCCCTACACTGACTAAAGGGTCTGTATGATGTGTCTCTCCCTGTGCAACAATAGAGTGGTCAGTAGGTGGATCCCCATGAGCACTGCCACTATGGCCACGGTCGACATGAGAAGGATGTGGGTGAGCATATCTGACAATACCCACATGAGATCTAACCACTAGTATAAATGCATATGCATCCAATAGATCCTCAGTAAAACTAGTCAATGTGACACGTGTCATCTCTCCTGTAAGTCTCTCCAGGCTAGAAAGTGAAGGGATGCCTGCTGCACTGTACATGTCATGTGCGGTCCTACTAGAGGATGCTCCACCTGATGATTTGGAGTGTCATCGAGACATCATGTACTGACCAACCTGATCACTAGATATGGATGTGGCAGCTACTACAATGTCCCCCACACTATCAATTACAACTCAAAGTTGGGTGCTACGTATAACATCATCTGCAACATGACCCAATGAAGGAGCTATAGCATGTGCCCTCTAACCAACAATGGCCCTGTGTACTGGCCTCTGTCAATCAACTCGACAAAAAGCATCTCTATCAGCAAGTCTACCACACCCCTATCCTAGATGTGTTGGCAAATCAGTGTAATTAACATCCCTCCCTAAACGAACCTCAACAAAAATCTACTGTGCAAAGTATAATGGAATCTAGTCATTATTCGGATAACAACCATGGGTAGCTAGAAATCATGGGTAAATCAATGCTGATATAGCAAGATCCTCACATCTAGTAACCTGATACCCCTTCACATAATTTTTCTCTACATAAGATGGGAAAAATTCCCTTTTCAGGGTCGCTTTGGGCACTAAAGCCTATACCTCCTTAAGAGAAAGACAAGAGCCAACCTCTTGTCTCTTCCTCTCAAGTATGGCCTCTATAATATCTGGGGCATAGGGAGTGGTACCATGAATGTCATCCCTAATGCTAATCAAACTAGTAAGGATGGATTGACATGTGGTCTTATAGACACTAGAGCTAGACGGGTTATTTATGGATTCTTGCAACCGTTCAATCTCTCTATTAGTGCGTGCAAATAGTTCTGCAGGGGGAATCAGTGCATCTGCCATGTGTGATGTGCAATAATATGTTTGATAGATCTAGAATATGTATGTACTTGAAAAATTTTATTTACTGTCAAATAAAGTCTACATATATGTACGTTTTCCAAATTTAATTAAAAATAAAATTAAAGTATATGCACATTTTGCTACATTATTTGAAAGTAAAATCAATTACATAAATTACATTTAAATGTAAATAAATGTGTATTGTACATATGTATGTACACACATACATACAGGTACATATGTATACATACATACACATACACATGTGTACACGTGCATATATACATACACATGCACACACACACACACACACATATATATATACACACATGTACACATGTATGTATGACATGTATGTACATGTCATATATATATATATATATGACATGATATTATATGTCTATATATATATAGATATATAATATATGACATGTGTACATATATATATACATGTATGTGCATATATATATATATATATATATATATATATATATATATATATATATATATATATATATATATATATATATATACATGTATATACATGCATGTATACATGCATATATATATATATATGTGTGTGTGTGTGTGTGTGTGTGTGTGTGTGTATGTATATATATATGTATGTATGTATGTATGTATATATATATGTATGTATATATATATATATATATACATACATATATATATATATATGTATATATATGTATGTATATATATATATATATGTATGTATGTATATATATATATACATACATATATATATACATACATATATATATACATACATATATATATACATACATACATACATATATATATACATACATACATACATACATACATATATATATATATATATGTATGTATGTATATATATGTATGTATATATATATATATGTGTGTGTGTGTGTGTGTGTATGTATGTGTATATATATATATGTATATATATATATGTATGTATATATATATATGCACATTTATGTACATGCATATATACATATGTGTATATATATGCATGCATGTACATACATATATATGTGTACACATGTACATATATGTACATACACACATGTATACATATATATGTACATGTACACATGTATGTACATGCATGTATACATGTGTATACATGCCTATATGCATATATACATGTATATACACATGTATACATGTATATATATACTAAATCTATGTGTACCAAAAATTTCAAATAATGAAAATCTATATATATACATGTGTATACATGTATATATATACATGTATACATGCATATATATACATGCATACATGTATGTATGTATATATGTATATATACATGTATATATGTATATATACATGCATATACATGTACATATATACATGCATATATGTACATGTACATATATACTAATTTATTTATATATCAAAAACTTCAAAAAAATGAAAAATCTATATATAATATATACATATATATATGCATCTATACATGTATATATACATGTATAGATGCATATATACATGTATATATACATATATACATATATATATTCATGTATATATGCATATATACATGCATATATATAGGTATATATGCATATATACATGCATATATACATGTATATATACATGTATATATACATATATACATGCATATATACATGCATATATACATGTATATATGCATATGTATACATGCATATATACATGTATATATGCATATGTATACATGCATATATACATGTATATATGCATATTTACATACATATATACATGTATATATGCATATATACTAAATCCATATATCAAAAACTTAAATAATAAAAAATGAAATATGAAAAAACTTGTAAAACGACGTTTGCAAATGCGGAAGCCTTGGGTCCCCACGAGTTTCGCTGTTGCCGAAAGTGACAGTGAAAGTCACTTTCGGCAACTTTAAATTTACGCCAATAAAAACCTAATTTAGGACTTTCGATTGAAAGTCAAGTACTAAGGACTTTCGATTGAATGTCCTTTATTTACTTTCTATTGAAAGTAACAAAAGACTTTCGATCGAAAGTTGATTTTGATCGAAAGTACATCTTGGTTTCTATTGAAAGTAAGTAAGGTCTTTTGCGTTGAATTCACTTTTTGGGCCGAATTCATTCCTCCGAAAAAGTGTAACCCACTATTGTGGGTTCACCCCGGGATGATTTTACAACTGCACATGGGCCTAGCACATTAGTTCCAGAGATCAGTGCCTCTCTAGATGAGTTACCCCACACTTTAATTGTAGGGTCATTACCTATCTCAATGGATGAGCACATGACTGTTACATTGACTGGTAGATGCGTGGAGACTCAAGACTTAGTTGATGTTTGTGCTATATCAGATTGTATTATAGAGACAACCGGTGACTCCAGTTCAGTTTGTCGGGAGGATAGTCCTATGGTCGATGTTGAGGGAGTTGCTAATAGTGGGAGTGTTGTAGTGTTGGAGGATATGATGGTGGACTTTGGATTGCTAGAGGAGGATACCACTTTTGAGGACTGCCTTGAGGAGATGGAGTCAGATAGTATAGATCTGGATAGCGGCAATCCTGAGATGGGATTACTGCAAGAGATGCCAATATTCTCTTATGTTGAGGATTTGAGCATGGAGTCTGCATGTGATGATACCAATGTTGAGTTTGAGATAGTAGACATGGAATCATGCCAACATGACTCAAATTCATTTGTTAGTAGGGAGTCAGATGAGGTTCAGTTCGGGTCACCAAAGGAGGTAGAGCCCTTGTTAGCATCTTGGTTTGCTACCGATACTTCCTATGTGACCCATGAGGATGACCCCATCAGTGGTGAGTCATATTTGTATCAGACCCTAGGAGAGGACTCTGAGTTACTAGAGAGTGCAGATCAGTCCCAGGATCTAGATTATTCAGAGGTTACAGAGGATGAGGCAACTAAGAGTGTTGACGAGGTAGATTCTGTAACATCTTCCTCAGGTACAAGTGAGTTTGATGAATATGTGTCAGCTGCTAGTACTCCATTTGAGGATGTGAGTTCAGTTGTTAGTTCTTAGAGCTCAGATAATAGCACACATGGGGATAGTGTTTCTGAGAGGAGTATGTTGGGTACCAATTCTATTCACAGTACAGACAGTGTGCCAGGGGTGATGCATAGGAGGCCTATTATTCAGAGTCATCATGTGTCTAGTCAGTTGAGAGTCAGGGAGTATGATATTGTTACCACATTCAAATATTTTGATGTTGCTCAACAATTGCTAGCTATTCATGGATGGGGTGCTCCTATGGATGATGACCATGGTAGTTGTTACCCAACCTTGATAGAGATTCATGCCTTATGGGAGGCTATCATAATTTTGAGACAAGATTATTTTCAGTTGGTAGCCAACCGAGATCACCTAGTAGAGTGGGGAAGTACAACATATGAGGCACTCTTGGATAGAGAGGATGAGGTGAGTGAGATTACTTGGGAGCTCACAAAGACTTCTAAGGTTTTAGAGAGCACTCAATTGGCCCTCCAGGAGTCACAAGTTTAGTTAGTAGAGGTGACTATGGAATTGGTGCAGCTTCAGTCTACACCAGTACTAGATCTAGTGTAGTTACATATTGTGGTGTCTAGTGATTTGGTGATATCCACAGGTGGGGTTGTTGGATGTGATGGAGTTAGGGATACATCCACCCTTGATTATAGTGTTGGAGGTACATGTTCACTTCCATCGGATACATGTGCTGTTGAGTTAGGCACTTTAGTAGAGGGTTACAGTGTGCCTGACATTGGGGTGGATATTCTAGTTGGGATGGATACTCCAGTTGGTAGCATTACGTCAAGTGATATAGTACAAGATGTTATGGGTAGTGTAGTTGACCCATCAATTATTAGTGTTTCAGTTCATGACACTACTCCTTTGATTGTTCAGCAAGGAGACATGGTATCACCTGAGTTGGTTGTTAGTGATCACATAGCTGGTGATGATAGGCAATTGGCTATGTCACAGTTACATGATGACCAGTTATGGATCTAAGGGAGGGAGATGGATGCTACCACCTATAAATTCTACTGCATAGAGTCATTCCTAGATCACCTTCTTGAGAGTTCAGACTTTCGGGAGGAATCTTACCGAGCTTTCGAGGGTGTTTTTCAAATATACACATAACATAAAGAATTGTGGGCAAGATTAGAAGCCCAAAAGTCAAGAAACAAAGACAAAATGTTTTCTCAACTTTGTGCAATCTTTTTTATCATTACAAGAGTCCTAATTTTTGTAAACAAACTCAACACAAAGTATTTTTTTAAAATTGAATAAATATTTGAGAGGGACATAAATATGTAATTATTTTTAACTTTTGATACCATATAAGTATTATTTTCTCGTAAAAAAATTACATGATCATATTACAACAACCAATAAAAAAATCATATTGTCTCTATCAAAGACTAAATTAAGATGTACTATATCATCTTATACGTTCTCCAACTTTTTTTACCTTTGTTTATGTACTTTTCAAGTTTTTTAGATTAGTGATGGTGATAAAACCATCCAAAAATGATTTGATATATAAGTGTAGAAGTAATGGAATACATAGTGGAACTATGTACACATTCCCAACATTGCAATGTGAAGTACACAACTGATGCAGGGGCATTCTAGGGTACTCGGTGAATCTGCATGGTGGTGTGTTGTTTTGGTTCTGTGTTACTCGGTTGTAGCTTTAACCGATGGTCTCAATTATTGAAGGAAGATCGGTCACTGAAGGAACTCAGTGAAACCTCGGCGCTTGGTGGAACTTGTGCTCGGCAATATCATTGTTACTCGGTGTTGCTTGGCTTGGTCAATTGTTTCATTGGTGCTCGGTTATTTCTCTAGCGCTCGGTAGTTCTTGTTTACCGACTGGAGTTCTTGGAGATTTGGTTGGCTGACTTGGTACATTTATTGTTGGTAGCTTTTGTTGTATTCTCCTATGTAGATCTTGAGGCTGACATGGAGAATTAAATGTTTGTAAGGCTATTTGGGAGCCGACTGTTGTTGCATTTAATATTTGTTTGTAATAGGAGCCAACTTGGCTTAGGAGTTAATTGTTTCTTCCACCCAACTTGTGGCTGAAGATTAGTATTTAGGAGTATTTGGGTAGTTGTTTAGAGAGTCAGTGGAAGCAAATTGATAGTGATTAGACTTGGATCCTGTGAGATCTTGAAGATCATATTGTTATTTGATAGTTTGTAATAGCAAAGCTAGTGGTTTGCATGCTTGGAGATAAGGAGATTGCTTGGAGGCTCGCGAGCTCAAGTTCAGATCTGCCTTAGGGTTTCCATCAGTTGCTGATTGTTTCAGAGTTGGACTAGCTAGAAGTTTGCAGAAATACTTTGATTGTATTTGGCCCTAACCCAGAAGGCCTTACAGTCAAGCATGTTAATGAAAATTCAGTTGAAAACATTATCTTGTTGTGTTATTCCGCATTGTGGTGTTTGGCTACAGGTGAGGACCATCCTTAATTGGATCCTCCTTACCTGTCCTGCATCAACAACATTGTGTAGCTTGGCACCCATTATTTTCCCTTTATTCATTATCAATTATTCAAGCATCATGTTCATTGTTATTAGTACAAATTAAATCTAAATCTACTAAAGGTTGTAGTACTTATCCTAACTAGTGTACTACTCTACCTTAACCACTACGAACAAGTAATGTGTGTTATGGTGATTGTTTTTGTAGTCTTGATGATCTAATCATTTGAAGCTAGATAATTTTATATTCTAATCTAAAATATAATGAATAAATGTTGTCTCAAGCAAAGCTAGAAAGCATGGTTGAAAAAATTCACATTAAATATTATATAAAAACCCAAATATGATGGTAGATCAAGAACGTATATATTATCTCTACATGTTCAAATACATTATAAGGGTCATAATGTAAATGCTTAATCTTATACTGTGGAATCTTAAAGTATTTTTCCTAAAGACACCCTTTTCTTTCTCACTACCCTTGAATTCATGAGTTGTGTGGTGAGCATCATAAGACTGTTTTTGAACTTTTTGGTGTATATGTTGGATGTGTTGTAATATCCACTTCTTTCTTTTGAAGGGCACAATAAAGTGCTCAGTGGTGTATGATGGGAGATGTTGGAGATATGGCTCCATAGAACCTGATTAATGTGGAAAATGTACTAATCCTTGCATAATTCTACAAATATTTATTCTAAACTTTGTGTATGAATATAAGAATATAATCTCAAATGCTTCAATTTGCTCAAGTGTACATTTATGACACTTGGGCAATAGTATGATTGACTATTTAGATTATTCATTAGTGTATGAAATGTTGTTGAATAATCAAGATGAGCATCTAGCATGCTCCATAAGGTTTTACGCAAGTGACTTATGAACCTTACATTGTAGTCAAGCAATACAATTTTTAGCAGTCTAAAATGTATTCACAAATATTGAAGACCATTGATTCTATTGGGTCAATGTAATTTTTTTTGGCATTTAATCATGATAATTAGTTTTAGAAAACAACTACAATTTGTTAAAATTTGTCTTTTGATGCTTTTTTGTTTGTAGCTTAAATAAGTAAATTGCATCATAAATCAGAATGCTCTACTTTGTGTTAGACAATTTGTTGTTGATGTCAAATATGGGCAAGAAGAAAATCATTGTCAAAAGTATACTAGTTAATCACAAAAAAACTAGCACTTTTATTGAATATATATCGTAGATTTTCCATATTACTATGCAGCAATCACAACCGCATCATTCACATCAGCTTTTTGTTTGATTAGAAAGAGGGGTTTTCAAAACAAAACAAAACACTTGGTAAGTGATAAACAAAAAGAAAAAAAGACAAGATTAAAATAAGATAAAAATAAATAAATCAAAATTAAAATAAGACAAAATGTCTTAGATAAGACAGATAATCTATGATTTATATTATAATCCATAAAAGGAAGCTATTCAATAATTTGTGATTTATATTTGATCTATAAAAAGATAAAATCTGCATCTATTCAATAATTTGTGATTTATTTTGTCTTAATTTAAACGAAAAAGACAAACTTTGTCTTATTAGAATATTTAATGCATTCACCTAAATTGTATTAAATGGCATCAACCAATCAACATCAAAAATTAAAATAGATTGACCAAATTTTCTAATGTTTAGATTTTTCCAATTTATTTTAAAACACGCAAATTATTTTATCTATGATTCTAATGGCTAATAGTACTCAGTCTTATTAGCATGATAGAAGAAAGAATTAAAATAGATTGACCAAATTTCTTAATGTTTGCATTTGCATCTACAATCATTTCACTATTACATAATACTAACTAGTTTTGTCCTATTTCTTTTGATAATGCAATCGGAACAAAGCTCATTGATTTTTTATAGTAATAATTGAAAAAATAAATATAATTATAAATATCAAATATAAAAAAAAATGTTAAATGTATAGCTTTAATGAACTCGTTTAAATAAAATAAAATATAAGTTCTTAGATAACATTATATAATAAATAATATTAGTAAATACTCATATAATAACTAACAAATAATAATGTAATATATTTTTATATATTAATGAAAAATCATAATACATTAATTATAGATAAATTAAATCTCATTGAATAATTAATACTTATGATTATATAGTCATTAATATTAAATAGTAGAATAATTATTATGAATAATAATAGATGTTACTAATAATTCATATTATAACAAGTTATTATTATATGTCTATTATTAATATTATTTAGATATATTATTACATATATGTTACCCCTATTTTTGAGCTCGGGCTAAATTTTTTTAAATATTTCACATAAGATTCTATCCATGAGTGAGTTTATAGACGTACATCTCAAGTACTATCAATATTGTATTCGTTTGATGTCAACATTAAATCCTCTAACTTATCATGAGTCATAATGGCATTATTTGGTCCTAAGAGTGAGGTGAAATATTGGTAGATGGTGTAAAAGCAATTATATCATGAAAAAGTCAACTGCATTTGTCAACTCAATTTATAGGGGACATCTTGACAATACTCCTAGCAACATCACCAATTTTGGGGATGACATAGTTTGCAGATTTCAGGATGTGACAACTTATATTTTTCATGACCTGATCTTAAGTTGCATTTCAATCCAACTCTCGATGACTCATGAGATGCTCATTTTGTTGGGTTGTTCTCACAATGCTATTTTGATCATCCTAGTAAAATTTGGTTGTAAAAGGCTTAATAGGTCAAAAATGATTGATATTTTGGTCCTCTGAGCTCTTGGGATTTTAGTTACAAAATACAAAGACACAAGGACATTATCTTTGGACGTGGCTATTCTCCTGATAGAATACATTGCCATACTATCCATAACATAATTTTATCATATACCATGTGTAGTACCTCGCCCCTAGTCTGATTTTATAAATGTTATGATTATTTTAGGATGAAAGATTATATGTTAGGAAATCATTGATGTTTATGATTTTACTGACCCCATACTTGCATATGTATGGTCGATGTGTTTGTTTTATATTTCTATTTGACATGTCTGATGTGGTTGAGGGACCGAGTCGTAGTTACTTGCTTACGAGATCCACACGATTGGCCGATCCCCACCATTGTCTGTTATATATATTGGATGTACATGCTTCGTCTTGTGATGATAGATTTACAGGTACAGGGCATTGTCTTTCCTGAATTGGCAGGAGTGAGCGTGCCCATAAACATTCATCTCAATGGTAAAGAGGGAGATAATACACATACCCAAAACCCTAACCTAAGCCTAATTGTCCTAGGATTGGACAAGTGTCGGTTTGACTACCCTACCCAAATTCGTCTGGTTGGCATGAGTTTGTGGATCCCTTCTCCTGTGTTTATTTGGTTTATGTCGTTTGATTTCAGTTGATTTGTGGTTATGTGGGTGATTATTAATTTATTGATTATAGTTTATTTATGTTTATATAGGTTATTTTATGTGATTATTACTGTTAGGTGCATAGTTGAATTTAATGATTAATTATGCTTCTATGATTAAATGATGAAATTAAATTAAAGTTAATTATTTGAGTTTTTTGGAAATTAATATTGATTAAGTCCTAAGTTTATTTTGATGAAATTTAATTAAAATCAAATAATTGGTTATTTGGATTTAATTGATTATTTTATTTATAATTGGATTTTATTATGTTTGTGAGTATTATTAAATAATTAAATATTTAATTGCATATTTTAGGATGCATTAAGTATTTTATTTATTTAATATGTGTTTTAAATTATTAACATGTGCATATTTGGAAAGGGATTTGTTTTCAAAAGTGAACAACTAGTTTTCAAAAGTCAAATCGTGTTGTGCATTTAAAAGATATTTTAATTAATTAATTAATATTTACTTTCAATTTTGGAGTTAGAGTCTGATCAGGAGTTGTCTTATGAGTCATTTCTAATTTGGAGTTGAACTGTGAGTTAGCTTTTGAGTTGTCTTTAGGGATTGCATGAATTTGGGAATTGAATTCCTATTAGGAAAAAATATTGCATTCATTTTGGAGAGGAGACAGGTTTTGGAGAAGAATTTTTGGAGGGCTTGTGTGCTTGAGATTTTGAGGATTCTTGTTTTGTGGTGGTTGCTTGTTGATTTGGGGTTTGATTGTGCATCTGGGTCTGGTTCCTACTTTCATCATAGTTTTCAAATCTATAGACAGGATTGGATTTGGAAGGAATCTCACTACCAAAACTTCAACAAGGGTTTCATTAAAGTTTTCTGGCATTGGATCCAAGGTAGGATCGGGAATTCTTGATGGGTGTTTTCTGTTATTTTTATTTGGTAAAATTATGTGTTTGGGTAGATCTGGATTTATCTCATTAGATCTATATGATTTCTTTGATTTTGGGTATTAGAGAAACCTCAGATTTGTTATTTTATGTTTTTATGTTTACTTGGCATTGTACCGTTGTGCTAGCAAAATTTCGTCAGAAGATTGCTTATAGTTTGCTTATAAAATGGAAAATCAACCCTGGTCTATAGTTGAGCTATATAGTGGAGAGGAAATTAATCCTATTGAAAGAAAAATCAAATTTGGGTAAAATTATAGGTTTTGGAGTAAAATTATTTTTCTCTGTTTTTAAAATACAGTCAATTAATTGCCTGGTAAAGTCAAAGAAAATAAAAAGAAAAATGCATTAGTATAGAAAAGACAAAAAAAATTACGTGAAGAGAAATAAGTAAAAGTGACCTGTTACCTTTTTTGGAAAAAAGGTACAGGCCCTTTATCTTTTCCATTTTTGGAAATGTATTTGTCTTTTGTTAAAATGTGTTGTGTAAAATATATATATTGGCTTGTGTTTTAAAAGAAAATTTATTATTTCTTTTGCAATTTCAAAATTATGTTTATAAAGAAAATGATAGTTCCTATGAGATTAGCTATTAAAAAAAATTATGGTAAAAAAATATATATATATTTCAAATGGCATACCGAAATTTTAATATTTTAAAAAAAATTTGAAAAAGGTTAGGAGGGAGGCCGGGCCCACACCCCTCTCCTCTGCTCCCCCTTACATCCTCCATTGGCGGCAGTGTTGGTAGTGAAGTCTGTCGCACGACAGACTAGGCTGCTGCCAACAGGCTAGCCTACCGTGGTCAACAGGGTGGTGGGTAGCCGCGGCCCCCCCACATAGTTTATTATTTTTTTTAATTTTTATAAATTTTTCTTCTTTAGTATTAATTTTTAATTAATATGAAATTTGTTATTTAATTTTAATTAATTTAATTTTTGGTTATTAGTTTTATTTATTTTAGATTACTTAAGTTCAATTAATTTGTTTTTTTATATTAGTTTTATTTATTTTAGATTACTTAAGTTCAATTAATTTGTTTTTTTATTTAATTCATAGTTTAATTAATATGTAATTAAATTTGAATTTGTAAATTGATTTAATTTATAATGTATTTTAGAATTTGATTCAAATTACATCAATTGTTTAAATATTTAAATGTGACACATTTACATTTGGATTGTTTAGAATACATATTGTTATGTGTACTGTAATACTTTCTATTTTGACTCGTATTGGCAAAATAAACTTATTAGGTGTTATGTTACCACTGAAATTGGGATTTTTATTTTGTCAAATCCATAGGACAATATTAGGGAATATTCTCTATTTATGGTATTATTGTAATGATTATATTCCAGATTTTCCTAGTGGGTTTCATGGTGTATATACTTGGATTCAATTATGATGTTTACGAAAGTTAAATACTTATAGTTTAAATTTCAAATCTCTATGATGTAAGTGTTGTTTTCTTCATTCCTGGTGTGTCTTCTTTTGCTTATTGTGTATTCGGGCACTAGATGACCTAGGGGGAAAATAGAGGCCGGGTGTGTGTCAATTGTGCAAGTTTTCTGCATTATGTTTGATGTGTGTGTATCTTTCTTATCACCACTTGATGGTTCATATGGGCTCTTTTTGCCTTGTATTATGTTTATGGTAACTTGTAATCATGTCAGTTTCTTGTGTGTGAAACTGGATCTTGGATTACTTGGTTGTTTACCTATTTGATCTATATGAGTTTTGTGAGCCTAGGAGAGGTTAAGTAGGTGCATCTTAGGGGAGTGGCTTACATAGGGGTCTGCGCTCAAAAGGGGCTAGTACCATGGTAACCTATCATAAGTTTATTAATAAGTGATAACCAAATAATAATAAAACTTGGGGAATAACATTAAATACAAGATTGATATGCTGGATTCCACTTGGATTATGTTGAGGGTTCGGGGCCCAGAGTGGCCAGTCCAGGGTAACTCAACCTGATAGACACTTGAGGTTCTGAGGTCATGAGACCAGTCCAGGGTAACTCAAGTAGTCATCCATGTGATGACACTCCCATAGTATGTAGCCTAAGCCTCCTCCATAGTTATTCATCGTGTTTTAAGATGCCTCTGGATTAATAAGTCTTACTTTTCACTATCATTTGTATACCTTGAGTTATAGAGCTTTCAGGATTCCTTGCTCAGTGGTTTTACCCTTGTTTGGTTTTGGATATCCGATTGGGGTTTGTGGTTATCTCCTCAGCACGGTGGGGTAGACCTTTGTGGTTCTACACAGACGGGTGGTAGTGATTCTTTACCATTTGAGATTCGACGTCCTGGTGCCAGTGCTGTTGATACTTCTGCAGTTGGATGCCTTCATGATTCTTCATTGTTTCTTCATTGTTGATTTCTTATCTTATCTTCAGTTATGTTATCCAGTATTAGGGTATCACATGTGATACCTAATATGGTCATTGTACTTCTATGTTAGTTTTGTTATTACATACCCTGCGACATGTGCAGTGGATGTTAGTGTATTAGTTATCATGGATGTCCATGAGGATTGTATTTATTGTATCTCATGTAATTGTAATTTATAAGTTATGGAATCTTTTGTTGATGTTAGTTTTAGTTGTGTTTCGTTCTTAAGTAACTCTATGTCATGGAACCTTTGAGTCTTGTAATCTATTTTGGATGATGTATCAATGTGAGTAAATGGTAATTGCTTCCATACTGTTGTTTATCTTGTATGTTAACTTTAGAAAAAAAAATGTTCTCTAAACTTAGTAGCAAGTTATAGGTTAATCTCTCCTGGGTTCCCTGGTGGGGCGTTACACCATGCATCCTAGGAAACATATCATATCATGAATGAAATAGTGATGTATGTACTTTCTTGTTTTGCCCCAAACACTTTTAAAACTTTATGTAATGCTCTTTTTGCAGCAAATTGTTTTACAAATATTTATTTAAATATTATTTTGTATTTTATTATGTATCAATGATGATATTTTATTTTATAATATATTTGAATATTTTATTTTTATTTTATTTTTTCTATATTATATGTATATATAATAATAATTTTATTTTATAATATATTTAATTTTTTTAAAATATGTATATCATATTTATATATTGTTTATAGATCATAAATTTTTTAATTTAAATATTTATATACAAAATATTCTAATAAAAAAAAATAAATATTAAATATTATAATAAAATAATATATAAATATTATAATATAATATATAAATAAATAATTTAATATAAATTATATTTGTAAATTATCATTATATAAATATAATATAATATTAATATGGAGCATAGAGGAAAGGATGTTGTGCAACATGGAAGGTATGGGTTGTATCGTGGGTTCTCAAAGAATGTTTTCAGATAGGAGTGTGGGGATAGGGAGGCATTGAGACCATCGAGAAGGGTGTGGGTGACTTTAGATAAATGATGTCTAGAGAAAATTATCGGCAATGGTCGGAAGGATAGACCAGTAAATGACAGAAACCCTAAATGGGGAGGGTAGTCGAACCTAGTAAACGGGAAGAGTGGCGTCTATCAAAAGACAGAAAAGAAGGTTTGGAAACCAAGAGACCCTGTCATTCCAAACCAAGTGCCAAAGGAGAAGCATGTGACTGTTGATCATAATAGAGCAATAAAGATGTGTATTCAGTTAGAAGCCTGGAAGGCCACAATGGAGTTATACAAATAAAGGGCCTTATTTATGAAGTGGGGATGCGGGTGGTCGGCTTTTTCTCAGATTCATAAATGGTGTGATGACCATTGGGACAGTCATTATGTCCTAAAATCCCTCCCAAACAGGTTTTATTTGGTTATTACAAGGTGTGCGCAAGAAAAATAGTGGATTATGTATAACGAGCCTTTCTTAATGGGTGGATTAGATTTTTTATTCAAGAATATATGCCTAAATTCAACCCTAAAAAATTTGTTCTAGAGGAAGTCCTCATTTGGGCTAGGCTTTATAACTTACCCCACAAATACTGGAATGAGGATACACTCAGTATTATCAGAGACAATTTAGGTAAGTTTATTAAAGAGGATGGGGCGATTCAGAAGATGGATCATAGTATGTATGGTAGGATTTGTATCAACTGGCGGCCTCATCCCCCCTGTCACATGCAATAGAGATTTAGATAAGTTCTGGGTTTTAGTGGTAGGATATAGAGGTGGAAGAAATTTTGGAATAATGTAAGACATGCAGGGAGTGGAGGTATTTTGCAGAGGAATGTGTAATGGATAAGAAAGGGAAAGGACAAGAATAGAATGCACTTGAGGAGACATTGATTTCTATGTTGCCAAATCATCAAGACCAGCATGTGGGTGAAATAGTGGCTTTGCCCATAGTATAGGGGGGTAGCTAGATTGAATTGTGGTAGAGGAGATAAGTGAGAAGATACTGATTCTAACAGTTAACCAGAATAATGAGTGAACCGAAGTCAATGAGTTTTTTTAGTGTGAAGAGGAGAGATAACTTGCAAGAATGGGAGAAGGATCCCGAAGTGGCATGGAGGAAGGAAGAAGGGAATCTTTATCCGTGGAGATAGAGACAAAAGAAGGAATAATGGATATAGAGAATGAAGTATTCATGGGAGAGTCTTAGAAGGAACAAAAATAGGACTCAATGATAGCAAACAATGTGAATAGGGAAGTGGAAGTGGTGTTAGTCTTTGATCAACATCATTTTGACCGAGGGGTGGAGGTTTGAATGCAGGAGTAGCCAAAATATATTAGGGAAGTAGGGAGTGGGAGTAGCGATGAGAAGGCTAACAATTTGGAGCCATCTATCATCTTTAAGGATATTCCAATGTCGTCTTTAAGGGAAAGTAGAGGTGAAGACAAGAATGTGGGCACAGATGGAGGTCATGATTCCTCTGAAGATGAGGAGGATGTGCTTGGGTTGAGTGAGGAAGCTAGGTGTAATGTTTGAGTTTTTCAATCTCTTGAGATTAGCTTAGTTTGGAGACCCTCGTAAGCTAATCAGGTGATCAGAGGGGGTCAGTTGGCAGAGCTAGTGATTGGATTCCATTCTGGAGATTCTGGCTATCAGGTTTTCTCTTCACTTGGGCTAGATTGGATGACTTACTATTTATAGTAAGTGTTATTTTGGGTGTAGCTTAGTATAGCAGGGCGCCTGCATAGTATCATCAAGTACTGCATGATTGTTTATTAGGGATCTCCAATGTGAGAGACTTACTATTTTTAGTAAGTCTATTTTTGGTAGATGGCTATTTCTGGCAGGGCAGTTTGAGCTCGAGACTCTATTGTCAAAAATTAGTTTGTTGCAGTTAGATAGATTAAGTGGCTTCTTTTTTTAATTGTCGTTATTAAATTAAGTTATTTTAATTTAATAACTTTACGACTTTATAACTTTAATGTTATAAAATGATGTTGTGTTGAAGAAGCCACTTAAGTGAAAAAAGTAAAGTTGAAGCTTTTTCAAAAGGCTTATATATTCAACTCGAAAAAGAACTTTACTTATCTATTGTTCATTTGATGAAAATTTTATGAAGTTTCTGGGCTATGAGAAATGGCTAGGGTTTGAGGACTGATTCCTCATTCTGCAATTTGAATCATCACTGATTGATGATGAATTTTTCAACTGAAATTATGAGAATTCAATTATGATTTTGTGAATTCAATTTGGTGCTGAGGTATACCAAATTGGAGGAAGAATTATCAAGTTATATTTGATACAAAGGGTTTTCCAAGTTGGATCAAATTTACATGGTATATCTACAGATTTGTTCTAAACAAGAGTATTGGGTAAACAATACAAATTTTATTTGTTGTCGTAATGTTTTTGATAAGTGTCTTACAATTTAAATTAAGAGCTGGGAGCTTTTATTGGTGTTGAAGTCCTTCCCTTAGCTACATTAATGATTGGTAAAGGGTTGCATCTTATTTTAAGGCAAGAGCTACTCACCTAGGGGATGCATGACTTCTTCAAGCAATTGCATCTCCTTTCCTAGGGTGTTGCATTTCATTTCTTGAGGGTTGGATTAATCATTAGCAGCGGGCGTCAATCCTTCCTTAGCTGTGTTCCAGTCTTGGTGGATGTTGACATTGATTATTATACAATGCTTCTTCATAGAAGGTGCAAAAAAAAACACTTGACTATTGTTTAATCCATGTTCAAGCTCTTTCATGATCAATAATTATATTGGTAAATAATCAATTTTATGATTATTGAATTAAATTGTTGTTGATGTTATTTTTTAAAAGTCTAGAAATTTTTTATAAAAAATTTTATATCTGAAAATACAAAAGAAATTGCAATTAAATTGAGAAAGAAGTAAAGTCTATAGCTGAGAGCTAGTTGGGATTTTTATAGTGGTATCAGAGCATGTTTCCTACCATCCTGTGGGGAATGAATTCTTTTATATTTTGATGATATTTTAAGAGTGATCAGCACTCTCTCTTTTCTTAGCTATGGAAAAATATAGGAGGCCTAGTTCTAGAAGTCAGTGTAGTAGTATGGGGAAAAGAGAGGAAATAAATGCCTTAGTGGAAAATATGGAAAGACTTAGGCTGCATCAGTAGAGATTGGCAGAGAGTTTGTCAGATCTAGAGACAGTAGATAGGGCCGCAAGGTATATGGTCTCTGCTTTTAGGAGGCTGACATTGAGATTACGGGGAAGAAAGCTTGAGTTTTCCCCAACAGGTGCCCTTGATGCAAATGTACCTATATTTAGTACAACACCTACTAGTCCTATCTATAGTGATGATGATGGATTTATTTCACAGGAACATGTCGATGTTTTAGTACCATTGGTTGACAACAACATTGAGAATCAATAGGTTGAGGCTCCTAGAGTAGTCGCTACGGTTTGTATAGAGGTAGTTGATGCTGTAGTTATCCCTGAGTGTTTATACTCTTTTGTGGAGGGAGTTGTTATTGGAGATTTTTATGTTAGCTATAGTAGTGTTGCTCCAGTGTAGGAGGTAGATACTTCCTCATATGGGACTGATACATGTATGGAGTCTCCTAGTTGTGATGTTGGTGATCTGGGCATTACAGCGGGGTCGATTGATGACAGTTTATGCTCCAGCATTATTGGTGCACAGCCTGACGTTGAGTCATGTGTGTAGAGTCAAGTGTCAGCAGTTGAGATTTTAGCAAGAGATGTGGATGTAAATAGTATAGAAACATCTGATGATACTTTTGAGGATGTTGTGCTCTGCATTGGGGATGACACCCCTTGTGAGATGTTGGGTGATGACTGCGAGGAGTGTATGAGCTCTGATAGCTCTGAGGTTTATGATAGCAGTTGCAGTGTAGAATCAATGCAGGAGACGATGGTCTTTTCCTATATTGAGGATGTGAGCATGGAGCTATCTAGTGATGGCACTCATGATGGGAGTGTTGTAGTTGAGTTGGGTGACATAGATTCATGCCACAGTGTAGATGATTCACATGATGACATTGAGTCATGTATGCAGCCAGAGTTAGGGGAGGAGTCATGGATTGATGATGTGGACACTAGCATCACATATATTTCTGATGTTGAGAGTGAGGATGATGGGTGTTGCAGTGTTTCTGGCTTTTTCTATCTAACTTTGGGTGTGGACTCAACATTTTCATATGGTGGTGGTGGGTTCCAGTATTCTTTGTTACAAGGACTCGTGGATGAGGATGGGGAAGCATATGAGTGGCAAGAGTTTGTTACAGCTAGGGCTTCCACTTTTAGAGAGGGGGTTACTTCTTCAGTGACTCATGAGGATGATTCTTCCTATAGTGAGACATGTTTGATTTCTTAGACCTTGGGAGAGGACTCTAAGTTGTTAGTGAGTGAGGATGGATCCCAAGATCTGGATTGTCAGGTGGTTGCAGAAGATGAGGTGGCAGGGAGATTGTGTTGAGTCAGATTCAGCAATAGCTTCCTCTGGGATAGATGAGGATGAGTCTGATGTCTATACTCAGTTTGTAGATGTGTACTCTAATGAAAGTACATAGAGTTTTGGTGATCTTGAGGGATTTTGTTGGATGCAGGTTCCTTCCATAGTGTGGACAGTGTAGTTAAGATTGTACATAGGAGGCCCATTGTATAGAGTCATCATGTGACTAGCCAGTTGAGAGTTGGTGAGATAGATATTACTTCTACTCTCGAGCATTTTGATGTTGTTCATCAATTGTTGGTTGTTTATGATTGGGGTGCCCCTATGATAGATGAGCACAAGGGTGGTTACCTTTTCTTGACAGAGATCCATTCTTTGTGTGAGGATGTCAGGATTTTGAGATAGGATTATTTACAGATGGTAGCCAACTGAGATCACCTAGTTGAGTGGGGAAGTACAACATATGAGGCACTGATGGATAGAGAGGAGGAGGTGAGTGAGCTTACTCAAGAGCTCACAATGACTTTTGAGGCTTTAGAGGACACTCAACGGGCTCTTCAAGAGTCATAGTTTCAGTTAGAGGAGGTGACCATGGCGTTGGAGCATTTTCAGTCCACACCAGCCCCATATCTAGTTTGGTTACACATTGAGGTGGTTGGTGGTGATTTAGCTTCTATGGTTGGGGATGTGTGACATGATGATGTGGCAGACACATCTATTCAAGGTATGAGTGCACTAGGTACGGATGAGGTAAGAGTACCAGTGGAATCAAGTTTGCATGTTGATTTGCTTCCTTTTGCTGGAAGTGAATCTATTTCTTCATCTCATATAGCTGATAGTGTGGGACAATTCATAGTGCCACATTTTCAGAGGGATCAACTGTGGGTTGCGGGGGAGCAAGTTGATGCTACCACGTATAATTTTTACTACACCGAGTCATTCATGGAGTATTTACTTGAGAGTGCAAACGTGCAAGAGGATTTATACAGTGTTTGAGGGTACTCTCATCTGAGGCTCTTGTGCTATTCAGAGGTTGGTAGGGAAGATTGGAGACTCTATCTACTATGCTTCCCCATAGGGATTTCAAAGTTGGGTTTGCTAAGAGGGTTGCTCAGGATCCTAACTAGTCTACAATTATGTGGAGTCAGAGTTTGGAGCCATCTCATGATTCCCAATTGGGTAATGATGATTCATTGACATAGATTGGGGCTTTCTACCAGCATTATATGATGGGGTATGCTCATCATTTTTATTTTGACCCACAGGTGGAAGATTTGATCTCAGGCAGGTGTAGAATGGCTCCAATTTCTTACCATCCATTATGGGATGGATTAGCACCATCTTTTGCAGATGAAATTGGTAGTTGCAAGTTAGAATATTTGCAGTATCCACACACCTAGGATAGTTTATCAGAGGTTAGAGTTGGTAATAGTGATTCAGGTACTTTTGGTCATTGTCTTCTTCTCAGTGTAGTTGGGTGTGAGTATCCATTAGAGAGGGACTTGAGTTTTGACGGAGTTGATGTTTCAGTTGGGTTGAGTTCCACTGGGTTGTTTTCTACATCGACATCTACAGTTGATCTTCATATGATGTTTTCAGTGATGTCAGTTATTTGGGTGTTGAGTGTAGTTTCTCAGATGTTGGTGTCTGTATTGTTGATGTTGGTATTTTTTTCACAGGAGTGTGGTGGGAATCAGGACATTTATTATGGCCATCCTTGGGATCTAGGTGGTCTGTGATGTCACTTATTTTCCTGATTAATTGAGGACAAGAAATCTTGGGAAGGGAGGACTGTAATGTCCCCATTTTTTAGTCTCTTGAGATTAGCTTAGTTTAGAGACCCTTGTAAGCTAATCAGGTGATCAAAGGGGGTCAGTTGGCAGAGCCAGTGATTGGATTCCATTTTGGAGGTTCTGGTTATCAAGTTTGCTCTTTGTTTGGGCTAGATTGGATGACTTACTATTTATAGTAAGTGTTATTTTGGGCATAGGTTGGTATAGCATGGCGCCTGCACAGTGTCATCAAGTATTGCATGATCGTTTATTGGGGATCTCTAGTTTGAGAGACTTGCTATTTTTAGTAAGTTTATTTTTGGCAAATGGCTATTTTTGGTAGGGTAGTTTGACTCGGGGCTCTGTTGTCAAAAATTAGTTTGTTGTAGTTAGATAGATTCAGTGGATTCTTTTTTTAATTGTCGTTATTAAATTAAGTTAAATTTTAATTTAATAACTTTACGACTTTATAACTTTAATGTTACAAAATGATGTTGTGTTGAAGAAGCCACTTAAGTGAAAAAAGTAAAGTTGAATATTTTTCAAAAGGCTTATATATTCAACTCGAAAAAGTACTTTACTTATCTATTGTTCATTTGATGAAATAAATTTTTCTTGGCTGTGAGAAATGGCTAGGGTTTGAGGACTAATTCCTCATTCTACAATTTGAATCATCGCTAATTGATGATGAATTTTGCCACTGAAATTTTGAGAATTCAATTCTGATTTTGTGAATTCAATTTGGTGCTGAGGTATACCAACTTGGAGGAAGAATTATCAAGTTATATTTGATACAGAGGGTTTTCCAGGCTGGATCGAATTTACATGGTATATCTACAGATTTGTTCTAAACAAGAGTATTGGATGAATAGTAAAAATTTTATTTGTTGTTGTAATGTTTTTGATAAGTGTGGTACAGTTTAAATTAAGAGTTGGGAGCTGTTATTGGTGTTATGGTCCTTCCGTTGGCTATGTTAATGATTGGTAAAGGGTTGTGTCTTATTTTAAGGTTGGAGTTACTCACCTAGGGGCTGCATGAATTCTTCAGGTAGTTTCATCTCCTTTCCTAGGGTGTTGCATTTAATTTCTTGAGGATTGGATTAATCGTTAGTAGCTAGTGTCAATACTTCCTTAGCTACGTTCCAGTCTTGGTGGATGTTGACATTGATTATTATGAAATGCTTCTTCATAGAAGGTGCAAAAAAAATAAACACTTGACTATTGTTTAATCCATGTTCAAGCTCTTTCATGATCAATAATTATATTGGTAAATAATCAGTTTTATGATTATTGAATTAAATTATTGTTGATGTTATTTTTTAAAATTGTAGAAATTTTTTATAAAATTATTTATAGATCTCGAAATAAAAAATAAATTGCAATTAAATTGAGATAGAAGTAAAGTCTATAGCTGAGAGTGAGTTTTTCTCTTTACACTAGGACTTTGGAGAAGCGTACTATCAATCAAACAAAATCAAAGGTTAAGAATCCCAACACAAGAACTAGGAATACTAGGGGAGAAAACCAACTCAGGAGTTACTAGAGAGAGATGCTAGCATGAGAGTATTGGATTTGATGAATAAGCAACCCACAACTCCCAAGAACACCTACATGCAAATACCTTTCATAGAAAGAGAGAGAAGCAAGAAGCTAGAGATGCCTGAACACATGGATCCATGAAAGAGGAGACATTCTTGATGCGTAAAAATAAAAGTTGCAATTCAATAAAATGAATGTTTCTCAATAAGATTACAAGAGAGATCAATCCTTATAAAGGAGATCAAAAACCTTAAAAAGGTAAAACCTTGGTTGCACAATAATAATTAATAAAGAAATTAATTATTATATGCCTAAAGTTTAGCTTAAGCAGAAAGAGATAATAAGTGACTTAGTAATTAAATCAATATTATTTAATTAATAGTAAACACTTTATTACTCTGACAGCCCCCCTTAAGATGAACTTTGGGAGAAGCTAAAAACTTAAAAAGAACTACTAAAATAAAATGGTTCCCGGCAACAAAAGGCGTAGTCAAGTACCCAAGTACAAAAGAGAGTATCTATAAAGAGGAGAGATAAAGAAAATCACATGGGAAAAACTCTACTCCAAAAAGAGACAAAGACTAGTTTGAAGGACTAAAGAAGCCTCCAAAACTAGGAAATGTTCCAGAAAATAGAAACAAGGATGAACATGTAGAACATCACTGAAGCAAGAAGTTGCAAACTCTATCAAGAAGTAATTGATGCTCTGAAGATTCTCCACTAAAATATGACCAGTTAGAGAAGATTGTAATCTACATGAGTTCCCTCAAATGACACTAATCGAATAAGGAGGCAAACAACTAAAGTCGAAGATATAGAATATTGTAATCTGCACGAGTGCCTTCAAATGACACTACTCAAATCAGGAGGCAAACAAAGGCAAACACTTGAACTCAAAAATACAGATGGCATAAAAACACCAAAAGTATGAAGAGCTGATCAATCAAAGCTGGAAGAGTGCATCCAAAATTAGGAAAGAGAAGAGTGTCCATATGGTAAATGATCCATCTCACCGGAATGCATAGGTACCTAGCCACTACATCCGCCTAGTACATAGAATCAAATACTGAATACATAGCTCACACTATTGAACCAAAGTAGTAGAACCAATAGTAGAAACCCCACCATAATGATAACAAGGGAGTAATGACGGGTACATTGAAAAGATCATCCAATATGAATTGCATGATACCAGGAACATCAAAGGTGCAAAGAGAGTACAAACACAAATAAAGATACATGAGGCTAATGTCGTTGGAGAAACACTCACATCAAAAAAGTAGATGGAAAACAAAGGAAAAAAATAAACCCCCCTGACACTTTATAATGGAGTGCAAGTACATAGAGCACAAACATGTGCAAGATCCCATACATGCAATAGAATGGCACTTTAGCTCAATGTGTGTGCATAAAAGAATGCTACAAAAGTGAAGTATACATTTCTCAAAAAAGAAAGAAGGTTTATGAAATAAAAGAACAACCTAAGACAAGTCATTCCTCAAAAGGAAAAGATCCCAGTACTTGAAACATCCAAGATATCCACCAAATTGCAAAAATATAAGAAACTAAATAAAATATACATAGAGAAGAATCTAGAAAATGACTCATAGCACTAGGAAGGTCTCAGAACAAGGTTTCCAATGATATATCATTTGCCCAAAATAGAGTCTGGATGCGTAAGATAAAGCTCCCAGAGTGCAAAAATGAACATCTAGCTTTGACAGTAAAAAAACACCATCGAAAAAGAAAAATAAAAAATTCAAACCTCTAGATCTAGATAGAGCTCGGAACCAGTTTTCTGACGATATCTCGTTTGCTTGATTTCGACACCGTGTGCTCAATTTATAACAAAAAACTCAACCATTGCATCGGAGGGCCCAAAAAAGGTATTTGAAAGGGTTGATGCAGTGCTGACATTAGCAAAATATAGGCCTAAATTTGATGGTCATTTTCTCATCACCGAAAAGACCACTAGGCCCCTAGGGCTAAAAAACAAGGCCTCTAGTCGCCATATGACCAAGGGCTGAGGTTGCATCTGCTAGAGGATTAAATTTGATGGCCAAATAGTCATTGCCGCAAAAACATATTTTAAAAAATATTTTTAAAAAAAATTGGCATACAGCCTCAGAATGTGTGCCAGGGTCGTACAGCCCTAGTACGCTAACAATTTTGTCCAAAATGCAACGACGTCTGAATCAGACGTGCCTTATATGGATCTAGGTGTTCTTGGTTACTACAAGCTCAATGGTAAGGTCTGTTTGAGCCAAAAATGCTCCAAAATACCAGTGACCACCTTAGGATCTGTGTCGAGGCTGGTTGCAAAAAAAATTTGCCACAAATTCCAAATTTGTCCAAATTGGACAAATTTTATATGGATCTAGGGTTTCTTGGGTTCTTTGAACAGAATCGTGAGGTCGGTTTGAGCCCAAGATGACCAAAAAGAGAGGTCCCCCAAGATTCAATAGAAAAACCTTTGAAACACAGATCTAATGAACATGATTGAATCTCTCAGGAAGAGGATAGGGAAAATAGATATGAAGCTCTGATACCATATTGAATTTGATGAGTAAACAACCCACAACTCCCAAGAACACCTGCATGCAAACACCTCTCACAGAAAGAGAAAGAGCAAGAAGCTAGAGAGACCTAAACGCATGGATCCATGAAAGAGGAGACATTCTTGATGTGCAAAAACAAAAGTTGCAATTCAATAAAATGAATGTTTCTCAATAAGATTACAAAAGAGATCAATCCTTATAAAGGAGATCAAAAACCCTAAAAAGGTAAAACCTAGGTTGCACAATAATAATTAATAAAGCAATTAATTATTATATGTCTAAAGTTTAGCTTAAGCAGAAACAGATAATAAGTGACTTAGTAATTAAATCAATATGATTTAATTAATAAGTAAACACTTTATTACTCTAACAAAGGGACCAATCAAAACTAAGATCTAGGAGAGACTTGTTCTCTCTTAGATAGAAATGAAGCTCCTTACATAGATTCTCAAGGGCTACAATGCCCCTAACAAGAGATGCCTAATTAAGAGATGTCTTGATCAGGAAAGGTCAGATGTGTTTTGTATACAGGATACAAAAGTTTAGCAAGAGGATGGTGCGAATCCTTTTTGTAGGAGTGGTTTTTCAAAAGGTTTGTTCGTGAATGTTGTAGGTGCCTTTGGAGGACTAGATATTATATGGAGATCGTCTATGGTGGACATAGCTCCCATCTCAAATGTCCATATTGGAAGCTGGTAAGGAATCCTTTGTTTAATTTATAATAATTAGTTTTATTAATTAATGTCTACAGCCCAATGGGAACAACAACAAAAAAAAGACAAGTTTGGAAAGATTCCAAATATTATTGATAGGAACAGGAATGAGACACTGATACTAGGGGGTGATTTTAATGCAAATTTGGCCCTAAATGAGAAAAGGGGTGGTAGAGTAGGAATTTTGGGGGTTCAAAAGGAATTTCATGTCTTCATATCCAATAGTGGGTTATGTGAAATTAAGACACAAGAGGGGGCTAATTACACATGGACTAAAAGGAGACAAGGGTTAACATGGATTGCAAAAAAGCTAGATCATTTTTTTGCTGTAGGTAATTGGGACACCCGGGATCTTATTTTTTAATCAAGAATTATTCCATATACAAGCTCAGATTATTTTCCTATGATTCTTAATATTTAGTGTGATACGGTTCCTCTCTAATACTCGTTCAAGTTCGAAAGGATGTGGCTCAAGGAACTGGGTTTTTTCTAGATGGTAGTAGATTGGTGGAAGAATGCACCTTATAGAGTGGGGAATAAGAGCTTTGTTTTCTTTTAAAAACTACAGTTCATCAAAGGTAATCTCAAGATATGGAATTGCACACATTTCAGAGATTTTTTTGAAGAAAAGAAGGAATTAGAAGGACATCTTGAGTCTTTAAATTGCAAGGTGATCTTAGATGGCATGGATGTGATATATTTCAAAAATGAGCAAGACTTAATTTAGAGAGGTACTCAGAAATATTACAAAGGGAGGAGATTTAGTGGTAGAAAAAATCAAGGGAATGTTGGCTCAAGGATGGAGATCGAAACACTAAGTTTTTCTATTGGTTAGTTAAGGCTCAAATTTCAGTAAATAGAATTATGTTGGTGGTTAACAGTGAAGGAAGGCAACTAGAAATAGTGGAGGACATTAATAAAGAAGTGGTAGGATTTTTTAGAAGGATATGGACTAAAGATGTGGGGTCAATGGTGGAGGATGAGAATGAGTTGTTGAATGTTATCCCATCATTGGTTTTGAAGGAAGAGAATGAAGCTTTAATAGAGAAAGTCACTATGGAAGAATTAAAAGTGGTAGTCTTCGGGATGGAAGTCGATAAAGCTCTTGGGCCTAATAGGTTCCAAGCTTTCTTTTATCAAAAATTTTGGGATATTCTATGTGAGGAACTGTTGGAGGTGGTGGAAGATTCTAGGGAGATGGGGTTTATGCTCAGAGAGTTCAATAATAAAATAGTTGCCTTACTCTGAAAGAAACCAAATGTTGAATCTTTTGAAGACTTTCGACTGATATCCTTGTGCAACACAATCTAAAATATTGTGGTAAAGGTCATGGAAAATAGATTGAAGAATGTTTTTGGAAAGATTATCTCAGAGGAACAAAGTGGATTCATGCCAAAGAGGTCTATCTTTGAAGGTGTTATGGTCGTTCATGAGGAAATTTGTTCAATTAGGGCCAACAGTAAGAGTGCAATGTTTGTTAAGTTGGATGTGAGAAAAACATATGACAAGTTAAATAGATATTTTCTTTTTAAAGTCCTCATAAAGTTTGGATTTTGTAATACGTGGGTTGAATGGGTAAAGGGATTGATCAAAAATTCTAGGGTTTCAATTTTGGTTAATGGAATTCCTCAAGGTTTTTTGATACAACAAGAGGGATCCGTCAGGGGGATCCTTTGTCACCCTCCTTATTTATCATAATGGTTGAGGTGTTAGGACAATTTATTAACAATTGCCACGTAGTGGCTAGTACTTGCCTTTAATTTTATAATTAATTATTAAGATTTTATAATAGTTATAGTTATATAATAATATATTAATAAGAATAATATTGCATATAAAAAAATTATAATTTTTTTCAAAACTTTATATAATAGTCATAATTGTAAAAATGAAAAATATAATTATTAAATATAAATTTATAAAATTTTATAATCTATAATAAAAAAAATATGTGAAATAAGTTATATTAAAATAAATATTTATTAATAATAATTATATTTTTAATATAAAAAATTTAATATCAGTGGGTAGGGCATTTAACGATATAATATATCTAAGTTATTAAAAATAAAAATAAAGAAACTATTCAAAATAATAAAAATAATAGCTATTGTCATGGCCATCCTCTTGTTTATTGTTATATGAGTGCATAGTTTATTTAATTAGAGGAAGAAGGTCTGTACCAAACACTTCCTAAAAAGTCAAAAGTTCGTCAATGGCCTTATTTGCAAGAATATCAACAATAAAATTAATTTCTCTATAACAATGAGAAACTGCATAAGAATTAAAATAGTGAATTTGCAATGGAACTTTATCCAAAAGATATTAAAGCTTCCAGTTGTGGAATTTCTTATTAGTAAGAGAGTATAGTATAAACATAGAATCTCCCTCAATAATTATATCCCTCATCCCAAGAGAAATATTCAAATGCATACCAAAACTAAGAGCAAAAAGTTCAGCCCTATTATTTGTGCCTTCATCAATCTTCTTACACATTGGTATGATAATATTAGCATTAAAATCATAAATTAGGATACCTTATTTGCTTGCATTAGATCTAGAAGTGCCATATTATGATACACTAATAATTAGAAAACCTAATTTAAACAGTGACCATTTTCTTTGTTTAGCTTTATTCTCTGTAAGAATTAATCTCATTTATCTATTTTCATTAGGTAAAATTTATTTTTTTATATAAAATATTATATATTTTTTACTTTCTTTTCTTAAATTTTGGCCAATGCCTTTAATTTTATAATTAATTATTAAGATTTTATAATAGTTATAGTTATATAATAATATATTAATAAGTATAATATAGTATATAAAAACTCAATTTTTTTCAAAATTGTATATCAATAGTCATAATTGTAAAGATTTAAAATATAATTATTAAATATAAATTTATAAAATTTTATAATCTATAATAAAAAATATATGAAATAATTTATATTAAAATAAATATTTATTAATAATAGTTCTATTTTAACATAAAAAATTGACAATGGGTAGGGCATTTAATTATTAAAGATAAAAATAAAGAAACTATTCAAAATAGTTTTAAATGAGTTTAAAAATAATAATGTAAGCAGGTGGAAGAATTCCAAGATTTTAATAAATAATTTGTATATATGATAAAGTTAAAAATTTATCATTTTTACTATATAAAATATAAAATATATAATACAATAACAAATTTAGTAGTTTTTAATTGGTGGAGAGACATTCTTTTTAGGAAATGCAAAACTCATTCCAATAGTACTTACTAGCCTATGGGCAAGTACTAATAAGAAGTGATTGGAAGGATAGTGGAAAGATATTTCTATCACTAAGGGAGTGGAGCCATCCACCCATTCCCAGTTTGAAAACAACACATTTTTGATGGGGGAAGCCACGGTGATGAAAAGTGTCTTGGATAAATATACTGTTGCGATGCGCCAAAAAATTAATTGGTAGAAGTCAGGGGTTTTTTTCTTTAATACGATACCAGACCTTCAAAGGGAAATTTTAAACATTTTCAAGGTAAAACAAGGTAAGCTACCAGGGATGTTCCTGGGTATCCCTTTGTTTTGGGGGGCGAACAAAGAAGGTTTGTGGAATAACTTAGTGGATAGTTGACTCAGTAAGTTAGAGGGCTGGAAGAGTAAGTGGCTTACCTTGGCAGGTTGTATTCTCATGCTTAAAATAGTAGTTTCATCCATTCATTTGTTTTCAATGTCATGTATGAAACTATCAAGGAAAGTGGTGAGAACGATTGAGAAGAGGAAGCACAAATTTATTTGGAATGGAAAGTAGGATCAGGACAAGATCTCACTGATGGCCTGGGAATAGGTTTGTAAACCAAAACCTGTTGGTGGAGTTGGCTTAAGAAATTGGAAGAATGTCAATGAAGAAATTGGAGAAAAATTGATATGGTCTATGGTGTGAAATCCAAATCAGAAGTAGGTGTAGATCCTTAGAGAGAGATACTTGGACTCTCATGAAAAATATAGGATCTTAATAGTGCTTGAGCCTCCAAGGGGCTTGCAACTCTGGAATTTTTTATTGGAATACAAATCAGTGATCACGACCATGTATCATAGCTAGTAAGTAATGGTAACATAGTAGATTTTTGGTGTAACTCATGGGAAGGAAAGGATTTGTTGATGAAGTGAGCATATTTGGAGGTGATTCAAAATGTGACTACACAGTAGTGGGGACCAAAAGTCAAGGATTATGTAGTGGAAGTAAGGACAAATCATGGGAGTGAGTGGAGATGAAAGGATGTAGATACATTGAAGGTGGTGGAGGTGTATAAATAGTGACTAAAAGTCATCTTGGCTTCAAGGCCTTTAACCATGACTGGCGAAGAGGATGAGATAATCTGGTGTGTAGCAAAGAATGGGGAGTACCTGGTAAAAATTGGGCATCAGATCATAGAAAGGGAAGAGTTAAATGAGGAGTGGCTTCCAAAATTATGTTGGAATAGTCTCACTATGCCTAAGGCAGGTGCTTTTACTTGGTTGGCACTTAAAGGGAAAGTACCGACATGAGATCGTATGCAGTGAATTAGATTTTAGGGACCATTTAAGTTCTTTATGTGTAATCAAAATGAAACGTTGGACCATCTATTTCTACACTGTGAATTTGCACAGGTGTGCTAGCAGTTTGTTATGGCTAAATTAAACTTGCAGTGTCCATTTTCAAAAACCCTTAGAGAATGAGTTCGAAATTGGATGATACCTAGAAGAAAATTAGTCTTTTCAAGAATATGGTTGATTTGTCCCTCCATGGTGTTATTGGAAGTTTGAAAGGAATGCAATAGGACAATTTTCCAG
The DNA here is from genome assembly GCA_027943335.1 of Chamaecyparis obtusa. Lineage (NCBI taxonomy): Eukaryota > Viridiplantae > Streptophyta > Pinopsida > Cupressales > Cupressaceae > Chamaecyparis > Chamaecyparis obtusa. The sequence continues at coordinate 961,335 of BSBK01000066.1, read as the reverse complement.
GACAAATTTGAATCCTTGTCAGTATTTTTATACAAATTAGAGAGATTTGTTTTAGAGGTAATAAGTAATGTTGCTCGAAACTCAAGATTGTCTAATGTTTCATTTTCCCTCAATGATAATTTTTTGCAGATAGGTTGGCCTAAACTAAAGTATAGGCTCATTCAGGGGCTTCAAGGGGTTGATCCTTCTTCTAGGGGGAAGATAATTGTTTGGGAAGTATCGAAGATTCAATGGTATAAAGTAAACTTTGATAGGACCTCTAAAGGAAACCCGCGACCCAATGGAGTTGGGTTCATTGTCAAATATTTGTCAGCCAATTCACTACTTTTTTATGCCAAAGGGCTAAAGATTGGAACTAGCAATGAGGTGGAACTTCAAGTGGCTTATTGGGTATTTCAACAGGCTCTTAGGGTTGGCATTAAGAAGATACATTTGAAAATAGATTCATTATTTTCCATTGAGGCAATCACGGATGGTGAGGCCAATGCTTGGCATTTAAAGAAGTATGTTAAACTAATTTGTTCAAAATTGGAGCTTTTATAGGACTTTTAGGTTTTCCATGTTAGAAGAGAAGGGAATTCAGATGCAGATGTGTTATCTAAACAAGGAATTTGTAGAAGATATAAGGGACATAAGGGGAGAATGGTTAGATTGGAAAGAGTAGAAAGAGTGGTTAGAATGGACAGATTGGGAAGTGGAGAGACATATGCAAGTAACGGTGTATGGAGAATTGTATTTTTAGGGAGCTCTTACAAAGTATGTAAATTTTTGGCACCCAATTTCCATTCCTAGCGACGATGAAGCAAGAGGTGGTAAGGCACATGTAGAAAAACCCATGTCAGAGTATGATTTAAGAAAGTACTGAGGTGAAAAAAGTGGCAAGATGTCATTTAATCATATGCATGCAAATTGTCTAAAGTTATAATGGAAGAGATTAAGGAAATGTTTAGGGCTGGAAGCATTTAGAAGACATTTAGTCTTAAATATTGAAGCAAGGTTGTTGGGTACCAGATAGTGTTAGGACTAAATCACTAGTGTAGTCTTGATGATGGAGGCAAGTTTCACTTTGAAGACCTTCCATTTACAGTGACCATTCTATGGAAGGGTGTCCCATCGCAGGTTGAAAGGAATTTTTAAGTATGGAGACACCAAATTCTTGGGAGTGTTGGAGGCTTTGTTAGGGGAGGAATTTCTAGAGGTGGATTACCATTACCAGGTTAATGTGGATGTATCCTTCATGGTTTTTGTGTGACTTTTGAGCTCTCATAAGGAAGCATTGTGGATGATGCAAGAAATTGTGAAGCCACATTGGATGGGGGGAGTTGTGCAAATGTTGTCGTTCGCAAAACCTAGGCTTAGTTTTAGAGTTTTGGGAGAAGGTTGGAGGTTGGTGGAGGGGTCGAGTGAATGCTACTAGCCCTTTATTATATGGAGCACAATATTTAGCAAGGAATTCCATATCAAGGAGGTGAGGGTGCGGTGGGAGAAATTGAAGAAGTTCTTCAAGGGAAAGGAGATCAAAGAAAAAACCAAGGAAAAAAATAGGGTTCTGGACAAGAGGATATCAAGGAAGAGTTGTGGCATGGGAGCTACTCTAGACTATAGGAAGTGCAAGATTAGTGGGTTTTTCATACCAAAAGGATACTCGACCTCTGCGGTAAAGAAGAGGCAAAGCATTGTAAGGTCCAAATTGATCTAGATCCTAGCTTTTTTTAGTAGTTTGTTAATGTGGGGGACAACATTGGAGTCTCTATGGTTGTGTTTTTTGGCTATCTATGTTATATAGTTTTACAAATGATATATGTTGCAATGGATAGTGGATACAGTCCAATAAGTGGACATTTTTTTTAGCAAGGCTAAGTATAGAAAGGGATGGATAATTATGTCTGGTAGCAGTACGTGTATAGATAGTAGTAGATGGTTCTAGATTAAGATTATAGGCTGATATGATAAACATCTTTTACCTGTACATGTTATTTTGATTACTAATAAAAATCACCTTATTATCAAGCAAAAAAATACAATATAATATTAATTATTTGTATATAAGATTATTTATATAATATATATTCTTGTTATATTTATTTATCAATATAATAAATAAACATAATAAATAAATAAAAATAATCTAATACACATTATTTATTTATAATCTAAAATAATCAATATAAATAATTATTTATAAAAGAATTGCATACAAATATTTGTTTGAATTATATATCGATTGATCAAAAAAGGAGAATTACAAGATGATGAGCAAGGAGGCAGAGCCTCAACCAACCAAGCTCATAGCAAAATAAAACATTACAAAGTAGTAAAGAGCATCAAAGTACTTGATAGTTTCCAAGAGTATAAACAACAAAAAAAGGCCAGGTACACTCAGAGCAAAATATCATTATAATCTTCAACCCAGGAGGTCCACCCTTGAGCACCCTCTATCCAAACCACTTTCTTCCTCTCTAAAATATGAGAGAACATTTCAAGTTTCTCAAAATAGAGCCCTCTGGTATCCCTAATTTCCTTAATCAGCTTTTTAAGAGCATCATCAAAGGCTGACTGATTATCCGTAATGCTGGCCCACTCAAAGTCATCTTTTATTTCGTAGATAAACATGGTGGTGTGCCCATCTTGGAGAAATCTCAGCAACTTCTCCTTCTCAAGTCTCATCACGCAACAAACCTGCAAAATAATTTTAAAACGTATCATTTTTCTAAGAAAACCAGTAAGTACTCTACCATTACCTTGAAATTTATCCTCATTTCTAAATTTCCATATAAACCAAAGGATGTAAGAAGAAAGGATTTTCTAGAAAAGGTTAGCATCTTTTTTAAGACCAAGAATAAATCGAGTAATAATATCAAAAGTATGAGCATGTTCAGTGATAGAGATTCCAAATAGCATCCACACTTCCCTGGAAAAAGAACAATCAAAGAAGATGTGTCTCATAGTCTCGGGCATCTTACAAACAAGGCAAGTATCAAAGCCACCAAGTTGAGTTCTAATAGGCAGTTTATCAAGCATGAGCTACCATTTGAAGCATTTAACCTTAGGGGGGATGGGGGACTTCCATAATTTTTCTAAAGTTTTATGCCAATCAGGGGGGTCAATATGAACATACCAGATGGAATTGAGGTGGTCCAGGATCGAGGAGTCACCATTAAGAACCTTATAAATGTCTTTAGCTTTAACTTTAGGGAGGAGGGATCCATCATCCCATCAGAAGGAGAGGTGCCTATGGGAGTCCACATTTATACTGTGGGGAAGATTAAGGGAGGCACATGCATTCTTAATCATGTTGAAAGTTCTTTTGTGAGAGTCAGGGAGATCAAAATTATTACTTATTGTCATTTTCCAGAAAGTCCATAAAACACTTAATCCCTTTATTATGCCAATATCTAGCAGAACATCCTTGATTCAAAGCAAGAGGCTTACCATTGTGGAGGAGGTTCCACCAAATTGAACGTTCTCCATGCAAGGTGTTACTATTATCAAATCTAGAATTATAAATGAAACCACGCACATGCTCCCAAGCTTTCCATATAGACTTGAAGACCCAAGTGCCCTGGATAGAGATAGGAAAGGAGCCAACCACAAGATCACAAAAAGGGAGCATTTTCCAAGATTTGGCATGTTTGGGAACACCATTTTGAATATTATTCCTTATCAAAACCTTCCAAGGTTCTTGACCATCAAGGGCCTGGAAGATCCATTTACCAGTAAGGGAAATTCCTTGCTTCCTAAGATCCTTCAGACCAAACCCACCAAGCTTCTAATCAACATGGCACAAGCTCCATTTGATAGCATGGGCCTTCCTTTTACCCTTCCCATCATACCACAAGAACCTTCTAACAACCTTTTGGATTTTGAAGACTTGGTAATTGTTAAACATCCAAGCAGAGGAGTAATATATGTTGTAAGAGGAGAGGATCTTTTGATAGACTTGGATCCTTCTAGCAAGGGAGAGAAATCTATTATCCCATTTATTGAGTTTTTTATTAATCCTTTCCTTGACCCATAACCACATATCTTTAAGGGAGGGGGAGATAGAGAAGGGAATACCCAAGTATCTAACAATTTTATTAGGTCCTCCCCAGGAGAATCCAAACTGATGAAGCCAATCTAGGGGTTCCTCATTCCAACCAAGAAGAATGGATTTGGAGTTGGAAATGTAAGCACCTGAAGCTTTCCCAAAAATATTAATCTTTTGAGTAAGGCAATGAATATTATGACTAGAAAGTTCAAGAAATAGTGACGTGTCATCAGCAAACTAAATATTCAATAACTTAGAGTTATCAGGAAGAGTAATGCCCCGAACTTTCAAAGACAGAGTATCATCTCTGAGAAGGTAAAACAAGGCATCAAAGGACATCACAAAGAGGGCAGGGGCAAGAGGGCACCGTTGCCTAATGGATCGAGAAAGGGGGATAGGCTGAGAGAGATTCCCATTAACCTCAACCAGGGTAGAGGCATCTTTAAGGAGGACTTTGACATACCTGCAGAGTTCATCAGGGAAACCAAATGTGTTGAGCATAGTGAGGATGAAATCCCATTCCAATCTATCGTAAGCTTTCTCAAAATCAAGAAGAAACATGGAAGCATCCTTGTTGGAGTTTTTGGTCCATTCCATAGTTTCCAAACTGGTAATGAGGTTCTCCAGGATGTATCTACCCTTGATGAAGCCAGTTTGAATGGAACAAATAAACTTGGGTAGGATATTCACAAGATGAGAAGCAAGGACTTTAGTAAGAATTTTATAGGAGACATTGAGGAGCATAATGGGACGCCAATTTTTAATGAGAGCTTTATCTCCATCTTTTTGGATAAGCTTAACAATGCCCATATTGATAGAACTTCCAAGGGTACCTGAGTCAAAGGCTTCAAAGTAGAGGTCATAAAGATCTTTAGCAACCCAGTTAATATTAGCCTTATAAAATTCAGCAGGTAGGCTATCCGGGCCAAGGGCTTTGTTATCTTTAAGTGCAGTAATGGCATCAGTAATTTCTTGGAGGGAAACCCTAGATTTGAGAAAGAGGGCATCCACTTCAAAGATCCTACTAGGAATAATTTATTTGCATTTATCTCTCACACCTTTAGAGGTTTCATTATCCTCCGAAGTAAACAACATTCTATAGAACATTTCAAAAGCATCAGTAATATCATTAATTTTGAGAAGTTCCTTATCTTCAACAACAATCCTATCAATCCTTTCTCTACTCTGTTTATGCTTTAAAAGGTTGAAGAAAAGTTTGGAGCCTTTGTCTCCGTATTGGAGATAGTGGTTGCGATCTCTAATGAAGGCTCCCCTAACTTTGACTTGCTGGTGCTTCCTCAAGGAATCTCTGGCTTGGGAGACACACTCAATAAGATCAGGGGAAGTGGGATTCAATTATATTTCCTATTCAGCAACGTGAAGGTGATCATTGAGGATATTTTCTTGAAACCTATCATCCTTAGCCTTCTTCTGCCCTAGAGTTTGAAAAACTTTTTGCTAGGAGGTCACATTCATATTCCAACGAGTAGTATGGGAGGGAAATTGAGCAAACAAATTAAAGGATCTAACCGTCCTGATGGCGGTAAGAGCATCTTGGTCCTTCAGCAAGGAGGAATTAAGAATAAACTTTTTATTGCAGGGATTACAAACATCAACAAAGTTCCTAATGTTAATATTGGCTATGATGGGGAGATGATCAGAGAGGGTAGAGGGGGTGGCAGAAATAGGACAGGCAAGATGATTGGGAGAGAAGGAGAAGTGGTTAGTGTTAACATAGAAATGGTCAAGTCTAGAGTAAATCTGGTTAGGCCCTTGCTGGAAATTACACCGTGTATACCAAAGACCAAGAGTCTCAGATTTAAGGCCTTCAAGGGGATCAAAAAGGTTCAAATGTTGTTTAAAGCGATCCCAATGGGGTTTCTCTGGGAGTTTCCATTCAAAGGGGATACCTCTAATTTTATCATCTTGGTTTTCAATCATGCTAAAATCCCCAGCCACAATCCAGGGGATATTAGGAAGATCACATAACCAATTCCAGAGGGAAATCCTTTCCTTAGAGTCATTAGGAGCATATAAAGAACAAACACCAAATGCGGATCCTTTAAAATCAATGATAGCCCAGGCTACATGGTTACAAGAAGAGGTTCCAAAAAATTTAATATATCTTGCCCAATAGGGGTTGATGAGAAAAGCAACTCCACCCTTTCCTTTTGAGTGGTTAGTGTAAATTTTAGTAGCATCTTTCCATATAAAATCAAGGGTAGAATTAAGGATAAAATCAACGGCCTTTAGCTCTTGAAGCATGAGAAAATCAGTATTTTTATGGCACATCAAAAACCTTTAATAATAAACTTCCTATCAGGAGACTTAAGGCCTCTAATATTCCAAGAGATGCACTTCATGGGGAAGGAGGGTTAACAGAGCTAGTAGGGAGAGCATTAAGATCTCCATTCTTCTTCTTATTCTTAGAGCTGATAGGCCTACCTTTCTTTTTAGAGGTACTATACCCCATAGGTAGCTCATCATCATCCTCACTCCTATCAATTTGAATACTATTAAATTGGGTGTTATTCCTACCAATGCCTCCACTAATGCAGGATCCTAAAGGATCCTGAATTAGAGGACTAGCAGGGTCCTTTTTAGCATAAATAACTTCAATAATCAAATTATCATCTAATTCATTAAGCATAGTGATTGGGGGAATGGTGGTATTATCATTAGGGGGGTGCCCTGCAACATGATTAGGATCAGGACATCTATGGTTCTTTGATTTGCTAATCTTAGTTGCACAGAGTTCGCTCATGGTAACATCACCAGTCCCATTATTAATAACAACATGGTCCTCCTAGCATAAAGTCACAAGAATCGGCACATCCTCAATCATGAGAGTAGTTTGATCTTGATCCTTGAGAACATTGTAATTATGCTTTGATATATTAGGTTCTTAGGGCGCATCTTCAATCATAAGAGTAGGAGAACTAGTTAGAGCCAAGAAGGGATTGGAGTTACGGTTGCCAGCCTGAATTTGTTCCAAAGCAAGTTTTTGGGCATTTTTCTGCCTGTGTTTCCTATTGGTGACTGTTTGAAAACCATCATTGTTGGAGATCTTATCATTTTTATTTAAAGCAACCATGGGATTAACAGGTTTGGTGACCCTAGGAGTGTTGTTGGTCTTGGTGGGGGGGAATCTATTAGAAAAAAAAAATCAAAGGAGGAGGGGCGATGATTAGGGTTTGGATCTATCTTATTCTCAGTCGTAAGCACCTCCTTACCTTTAACAGAGCTACTATCTAAAGTTTTATTAGGGTTTTGACTTAATTCAGCCACATCATGATTGTGAGGTTTGTGCGGAACAACAGAAGGTATTTCCTCAACAATGGTGTCTTTCATAGGGTTCGAAGTAGGTTTCTTCTTAATGATAATAGGGAAATTTTTCCTAAGATGCCCTTCCTTTTTGCAGAGGAAGCAAGCATTTAATCCTCCCATAATTTCCATAGGACAGGAGTAAATGTCTTCGTTAATATTAAGGTTAAGGCATTGAGGGATGTCTACCCTGGACTTAATCGAAACAAGCATCCTAGTATCAAGGTTAGAAACAAGCCTGGTAGTCTCATCAATTCAAACAATGCTTCTGAAGGGATCTAGAAGATGAGGAAGGAATCACCACAGGAAAGGAGGGACATCCTTAAGGATAACCCATCTAGGGCAAGACAATGCGAGGACTTCTTCACTAACAGCTTCTTGGGTCTAGGCAAGCACACGAAATGAGGTTTTCCCAACCATCCAGTACTTCCATTTTAGGGCTTCGAGTTGCAATTCATGGTTGTTGAAGAAAATGATAAAAATCCCTTTCTGGATTTGTCTACAGAAAGAGATTTTAAACCCAAGTTTCAAATTCCAAAGATTGTGGAACCAATCATCAAGGAATTTCTTGGGAGGACATTTATCCAAATCAATACAAGCAAAGAATATAGCAGTTTCACACAACCTAGTCTTTTCTAAAGCTATCTCATTCAACATTGCATCATTTGGTGAAATGACAAAATCACTCGAGGCAATGGCAAAGCGCTTACCTTCCTGGCAGGGTCATTCTCCTCTAACCACCGGAAGAAACCGCACAACAAAGGGGACACCATTATTAGTAGGGGCAACAGTTTCTGCAAAGGATTTCTTAGGGGAGGGATTAGTAGAAATCATAGGGTTATGGTCACTAATAACCTTGTCGTCAGATTCAAGCTCCATAGGAAGCCGAGGACAACCACAACACTACTATTAAAAAGATTACTCAAACCTACTGCAGAATTTAATGAAGTGCAGAGGAGAGAGAGGCAAACCACGTGGAGGAGAATAACTCCACAAATCTGATGCAAGGAAGAGCCACATCGCCAGAGGCAGTCACATCAAGGCCAATTTCGCTTCAAAATTTGCTCCTTCACCAGCTATCGCATACAAATATTTAGATTTATAATTATTTATTTATGAATTGCTTAGATGAGAAAGTCTTTAAATTTTTTTATTTATATTTATTTAAAATTAATATTTATATAATTTGTATTTATTTATATTTATTTAAAATTAATATTTATATAATTTGTATTTATTTATATTTATTTATATTAATTATATAGATTATATATTTATTTATATAAAATATTTTATTTATTTATACATACAATATGTATAAATATTGATCACTTATTTATATTATTTATATAGATTATAAGTATATATAATTTATATAAATAATATAATATTATATATAACACATTATCTATATATTTATATTATTTATATTTTATATTTATGAATAATCATTCAAATATGTATAATTATAATTATTTATTTATAAACAAGTAATTATCTTCAATTATTTAAAAATAAATAAATATTTATGTATTTAATATTTTTATATAGATTATAAATAAATATAATGTATATAAATAATATATCGATATGAATAATATATAATATATTTGTATACTCTTTATAATTTATATTTGTAAATAATCTAATATAAATATCTATATTTATAATTATTTATTTATAAGCATCTTTTTGTTAATATATTTAAAAATAAATAAATATTTATATAGATTACAAATAAATATTATTTATATAAATAATAATACAATATGAATAATATTTGTGAAAATGTTGGACTTGAGCCCGCATTTTGACGGTGTGTCACGAGCCCTATTAAGAGGGCAACCATGTGTTCGAATCCCCTACTGAGCAGGTTGGTGTGTGCGCATTATAAGGACGAAGATATACCGCATTGGAGATGGTAGTTGCATATGATCTAGCATGGTGTTCGATGCTACAGGTGGTCTAGTGTGGAGTTTGGCAAGGTCAACAGGAGTCATAAAGGATTGATGTGAAATATAGGATGCCAATTGGGAGTCATCCATGTAGAAGACTAATGAGATTAGATGTTGGTTGCGGGAGACAAAAAGAGTTGTCGATGAAGGGTGTTGGAGATGTCATTGACTGACGGCCATGGTGGATGGGTTTATGGAGGCCACCGCTAACCGCTCAAGAGGCATAAGGGATTGTAAGGAGAAAGTACCTACGAAATATGGCTTGTGTGTTTGAAATTTATGGTGGGAGGGATAAGGGATCTGTGCTTCCAAAGATAAGGAGGTGAGTGCTTGGAGTGATAAGGATTAACCAATTGGAGTGATAAGGTGAGATTCGTAGGTAGTTTAATATAAAGAGTGTTAGATCTAGGAGGCATTAATGCCTTGGTAGCCTCACAAAAACTATATCACCATGGGGATAAAGTCATTCAAATGTGACCCTGTTGGTTCAAAGCTCTAGTCAAAAGCGATTATCGATTAAAAATATATATGTGTGTGTGAAAATGTTGTGTGTTTTATGTACCCCATGTATCCATAGTGCCTTGCGTGTCAATGCGAAAATGTGCAAGGAATCATTGCAGGCATGGTGGTTGCTAGTGTAAAATGTTGTATGTTTTCACACCTATGAGATTTAAACATCGCTTATCTTTTCCAAGATCAATGACTCAGATTTAATCATGCTAGCGCAATTAAATCTAAGGTGTGTGAAATGTTAAGCATGTAGGTGGGTGGTGGAAAACATTGTGTATTTTCTGCATTGGTGATATTTTTCTTGACTCTCTGATGCGAAAATGTTTTTTTATTTTTGCACCTCTGGGATTTAAACGCCGATCATATTTTTCAAGATTAACAGCTTAGATTTCATTGTGCTTGTGCGATTAAATCTAAGGTGTGCAAAATGTTAAGCACATAGGTGCGCAGTGGAAAACATTTTGTATTTTCTACATCAGTAATATTGTTCAACTCTCCAATGCAAAAATGTTATGTGTTTTCACACCTGTGGGATTTAAACATTGATCATATTTTCCAAGACCAATGGCTCAGATTTCATCGCACTTGCATGATTAAATCTAAGATGTGTGAAACGTTAAGCACCTAGGTGCGTAGTGGAAAACATTGTTTGTTTTTCGCATTGGGTGATATTGCTCTTTTCTCTTATGTAAAAAAGTTTGTGTTTTCGCACGCACAAGATTTTTTACTAGTGACTGAGACATGGTGCAAAGATAAAGTATTCAAGGCCGAACTGCATTTTTTGGCTTTGACATGCAAAAATAGAGTATATAATTGACCTAGTGTAGATAACACACAATGTTATTGATAAGTTACCAAAAACATATTGTTGCCAAGTGATGTTATGGAGCACTAGGAATCAGTTAAGGGTTTTCATTCATGGAAACATTTATGCTGAAGTGATCGCATAATGCGAGGTTCAATATTGGAGTCACAGACATAAAAATGACTAAGTCCAAAATCAGGGTAACAGGGTACAGTGTTACAGTTTTGGTCAACGATGGAATTGTATAAGGTATTATGGCTTGCGAAGTTAGCATAAGGTATTTTGGTATATATATGCTTTAGTTAAGAGCGCATGAGTTTTTGTGATCAGATCAGTGAGATTCAGTGATCTAAAGGTATGCAAAGTCAGAGATTTAGTATAACAAGGCATATGAGCAGTTGTGAAGATTAAGGAAAGGTTAGCAGATATGGTAACATGCTAAGTCAGGTGAATGGAGTATATTGCCGACACTTGGATAATATATGATCATTGACTTCATACTTACCCTTTACATAATTAATTATTATGTTTTGTATGGTATTTGTGAAGCTGACTAGATAGAAGTTTTTGTATAAGTATAGAGTGCTTTTATGAAAGCGATAAGTATTTGTGGTTATGAGTATGAAGCAAGGTTGTGAATCTGAGAGCAGAGATCATATGTGAGATCAATAAGAAGTAGAGCTATAATTGGAACTATATAAGCAAGATGAGTGCTTGTATTGTTCACATTTTGGAGAACTCTTTGTAACAAGTATTGATTGTAAGAGAAATTTTCTCAGCACCTTTAACCAGGTGTTCTGTATACCCCTAACAGGGTTTTGTAATCCTCTAACAAGGAAATGTACTATGTAATCATCAACTCCTAATAGGGCTAGATCTCCTTATAGGGATACAATATTTTAGTGCATAATTGTGGGTACCATCCCCACCAAGGTTTTCCCTTGGCCAGGGTTTCCTCGAGAACAAATCATGGTGTCATGAGTTATGTGTTATGTTTTATTGTTCTTTTCATTTCAGCAATGTTATGGTTTATTTATAATTGTTTAAAGTTTAAATCAAAGTTTAGTAATACAGATTCAGCCCCCCTCTCAGTATCACCTAATCTTAGCAACTGGTATCAGAGCTATTGGCCCTTAGAGAGAAAGCCTAACAGCTTAAGGGAGATCATAATGGATTCAGAAAGTTTGAAAGAGAACTTTGAAGCAACACTTGAAGATTTGGACAAAGAGAAGGCTAAGAATGGTACACTAAAATTCAAACTAAGAAGAGCAGAAGGTTTCATTAGGAAACTAAAGGAACAACTGGAAGCTTCAAGAAAATAGAAACAAGATCTTATGGACAAGATCCAAGAAGATTTAGACAATGATACATCAAATCAAGTAAAGAGATTAGAGCAAGAAAAATAGGAGATCAATCTTTTGATGATAAAATAGATCCAACATGAAAAAGATGCTAGGAGCAAAGTTGAAGAATCATTGAAAGATGCAAATGAATAGATATGACTAATGAAGACTGAACTTGATCACTACAAAGACAAATATCAGGAATTGGAGAAGTACAATCAAATCATTAAAGGTTAACTCACTCGAGCCAAATTACACATTGAGAAGTTGCACATGAGCAATGACAAAATTGATGAGTAAATAGAAAGATAGAAACCTAAAGGAGACATGAATGGAATTGGATTCAATGAAGCAAAAAGTTCTAAAACTAATGAAGAAGCAAGTGGATCGAAGAATGAAGAAAAACCTATACATGAAGAAAGAACTACTCATGAAGAACCTAAAGAACATATCAAACCTTTTAGAGGTAGATTCTTTGGATGCAACAAAGTTGGACACATGAAAAGAGATTGTAGAAGTAAAGGTACCTCTAAACCCTTTACTAGTACTATTTTAACTGTTATGAATATGGACACAAGAAAGCAAATTGCATAAAACTAGATTAGTCTAGGTACAAGAAAGATTGTGTCAGAGAAGAATCAGTAGCCAAGATCACATGTCAAAATGCAACAACTTTGGACACACTGCAAGGTATTGTAAATTTCAAGTAAATCAGGATAGAAGGAGACCTCCTATATGTTACAAATGCAACAACCTTGGACACATTGTGAAGTTTTGCAAATATAATGGAGAGGACAATAGAAGAGGACCAAGAAGATCTAATGAACTGAGAGGACCACCTCCTGTGGTTATAAGAAAGAATGTTGGTGACTGTGGTAAGAGTCTTAATGAATACATGAGTGAATTTGAGAATCAATTCAAGAAATCACAGAGCAAGGAGGATGACAAGATATGGAAGGTGAAAGTTTTAAATAAGGCATCAGTTCAGGGAGAGACTGTGGCTCCACATGATGAGTTATTTTAGGCATCGACCTAGATGGTCACATGGCCTTAAGGAGAGCATTAGATACAGAGAACAGAATATATTCAGCCCCTGTATATGTGGAGTAAGCTCATGTGAGCTTAGGTATGGTGTGTGCAGACATTTTGGAGTCTGTGTATGAGGGCGCAACACTCAGAGATTCTTTCTACATGTTCACAATTTTTATGTTGACTGGATAGGATGCGAAGTTGAGCTACTTGTGTTTAATGCACTCACTCAACTTGTGAAGGATAAAATGGCTTGGAAGATATCATTTCTATACCGTTTGATTATTAGTGACTAAGGAGAGCAGAGTTGTGAAGTATTACGGTGATCTAGCAGAGAGATTTCATGATCACGTGAAGTAGAGTGCCAGATTCAAGCGTGTTTAAGGTATTTAGACCTAATCTCATAGAGAATTTATGGATGCACTAGTGGTTTATGATGTCATGGATAGACCTAGGTATAAATTTAAGAGACATCCTTTCAAGTCTTGTGAGGATGATCTAGAGGGAGCGTTTTCACAAACCCCCATAGGCGTATTGCACATAGAAGACATTAGGGCATACATACACTACAAGTATGAAATTATTGGAGATGTAAACATTTACAATGAATTGGATAGCATGATAGAAGCAAATGGATCCATGGTTGAATAATTCAAACACCTACAAAATCAATCCATCATTAAGCTAAGCCTACTCACAGAATTCATAGAAGATGAATGGTTTAAGATCATTCTTAGAAGATTTTATGATCAGTTTGTTTGGATTGGAGAACAACCAGTAAAGATTTGTGCATAGATGATCCATGAGATTACAGGCCTTGATAATGAAGGAGCCCTACCTCTATCAGAAAAGAGTTTAAGGAAACTGGCAGAAACCCTAACCCATTCCAAGTGGGACAAGAGGGCAATGACAGTCAATGACATCTTTCAGAAAGATGTTAGGTTGGTAGCAATGTTGTTGGAGTACAAGTTTTTTTATAGTAGCAGACCAAACTCTATATTAGCTGGAGTTGTTATAATGGCATACAGAATGGTAAAGGAAAATAATAAATATAACCTCTATGAAGTACTTGCACAACAGTTCCTTGAAAATGTAAAAGTGATAAAGAAAGATAGGACTAAAACATTTAGGTTTAGGTCCTTGTTAGTCCATATGTACATCCACATCATTCACAAGTTTCCAGGCATCCACCCTAGGGCATGGAAAGTAGATGTACCTATTGGAATTCAAATTTCAAAGAGCTATAAGAGACAAGACAAGAATTGGGTTGATGGTGAAATATTTTCCATGACAAAGATACTACAAAGGAAAATGAAGGAAAGGTATAGAATACCTAAGAACATTGTTGAGAAGTATGAGGATGCTATATGTTTCATGCTTGAAGCTGATTGTATCTGCTTTGAGGTAGTATAACCAAGGATGAAATGATGTTACCCCATGGGATATGAAGTAAGTGTTGAGGTTCTAACCATGCAAGTAGAGCATGTACTAGCAGAAAAAATAGATCCCACACAAGAAAGATGAGGAACATACAAAGATAAATATGAAAAAGTCAGAGAAGAGCAGGAAAAAGTTACAAGGAAGAGAAAGATAAGTAAAATTGTTGAAGATATCACTGCAAAGGTAGGAATAACTAAAAATTAGTTGATAGACATGAGAAATAAGATGGAATCATCTTCAAGCATGGCCATTGACACTTTTTTTCCTTCAGAATAAGAAAAGATAGTAACTTCTACTATTGCTATTGTTGACTTATCAGCTTCACAAGAGGAGGCAATACAAGAAGTTGTGCTTGTGACCATTCCCAAAAGATCAACAAGATCTAGCAAGAAGGACATTCCTAAGGAGAAAGAGGTAGAAGTAAAGAGGAAAAGGTTCCTGAGAAAGAAGAAGAAAAGGTAGCACCAAAGGATCCACAAACCTTGTGGAAACCAGACCTTAAGTCACTACAGAAGAGAGTGATAAAAGATGGTAACTTGAAGATAGTTGACACATACTATGAAAGATATGACTCTTAGAATCAATTGATCATTGAAGATACTATAATTGAGTATCTCTTAGCTTTCAAGAAAAATTTGTTAGAAATTAAAGGGAGTATCCCTAAAGAGTTGTACAATAAACTAGAAATCAGGAGGCAGTTGGCACAATCAGAGGATGAAAACATAAGAAATAAAGCTATTGAGCACATGTTACCTGTTGGATCAATACAAGAAAGGGAGAGGATAATAAATGCATTAAAACCCCTTGTTGAGGACAAAGGCCGGACTGGTAAAAATCATGGCAAGGAAGTATGATGAAGTAATTGAGGACACTCAAAAGGCATTAGATCAAATCCTAATGAGTGATATGCCAAAGAAAACATCACCTCCTAAGGTCACTAAACCTATGTCTTTGGGATTGGGAGAGAGTTCCAATGTAGCAAATGAAAGTGAAAAGGCTAGCATGCAACTAGATTTCTTTCTCTGGTGTGCCTATGACTCTTGACACTTCGCATGATATAAATAATCCATTTTTGGATAATTTGGATAGTGCGATGGAATTTGAAGTCCAAGGACAGGAAGAAGAAGAGAAAATAGAGGAGAAACAAGAAGAGACATCATAGGAAAGGAAGGGAGAAGAGACTGAAAAAGAGAAAATAGTTGAGATCAGAATGGAGCAAAAATTAGAACCTAACACCTCTTCTACCTTATTGTTGGAAAGCATGGCCAAACTAGTAAGTGCTAGTGTAGACAACATGGATGAGGATGAGCTTATGAGGCTATCCTTCATGGCCTTTGCCAAGGCTAAAGAAAGGACAGTACAAAAAGGGGACAAAAGAGTAAAGGTAATGGCTAGGGCTATAGAAACAGTAAATAAACTACTTCCCATACCTATTATCTTTCAAGAAAAGGATGAAGCTGAAAATATAGGTATGGTACTGGATAGTTTTGACAATCATTTTGACTCATTACTAAAGACTGCAGAAGATAAGGCAGAGAAGAGATTTCTAGAGAAGAAGTTGAGAGAAGTTTGTCAGTCCATTTCATGGGACTTAGACATTTTCAAGGCTGCTACTCTTAAGGCCAAGAGTTTTGTAGCACAAGGAAAGAAAATTTACAACTACTACATGAGTCCTTGTAGGCATTTAAATAACATTGAGGAGATCATAGCCAAGGATAGGGCTACTCTTGACAATTTGATGGATAGTTGTGAATCATCTTCACAAACTATGAGAGAAATGGATAAAGAGACATCTAGGCTATTAGACAAGATCAGTGTACTGGAAATAGAGAAAGGGAGAGTGGTAGATAGATTTTTCTTGTTAAGAAGTCTATGGACCCCTAAACTTTCAATGCTTGAGACTCATCTTTCAGAGTTGGAAAAGGTTGAGAGGTCAATGACTTTGTCTACACCCATTGAGCTTAAGGTAGCAGAGACCGTTTCATATGCACTGAATGGACTAATCCATGTCAGTGAGCTACTGATAAAGTGATGGGCTGAGGAAATAAATACCTTGGAAAACTCCTTCCAAGATGTCTTAAAACTGGTGAGTAAGCACTAAATCCTTTTGTGCTTAAGTTTTTGAGATTTTGAATGAGCCTTTTCCATTGATGTCAAAGGGAGAGGAAGAGAAAGAAAAATGAGGAGATAAGTATATAGAGAAAAGTAAAAGAGAGGGAGAGAAGAATAATAGTAAGAAGAAGAAAAAGATGTATAAAATAAATAAAAAAGTAGAAAAGATAAAATGAAAAGAAGAGAGTTGTACTTTGACACTTAGTCATTTTTCTAAGTGTTGTCATTAATGCCAAAGGGAGAGATTATTGGCAAGTGATTTTATGGAGCACTAGGAATCACTTAAGGGTTTTCATTCATGGAAACACTTATGCTGGAGTGATCACATAATGAGAGGTTCAGTACTAGAGTCACAGTCATAAAAATGACTAAGTCCAGAATCAGGGTAACAGGGTACAGTGTTACAGTTTTGGTCAGTCATGGAATTCTATAAGGTATTATGTCTTGCAAAGTTAGTAGAAAGTATTTTGGTATATATATATGCTTCAGTTAAGAGCACATGAGTTTTGGTGATCAGATCAGTGAGATTCAGTTATCTGAAGGTATGCAAAGTCAAAGATTCAGTATAATAGGGCATATGAGCAGTTGTGAAGATTAAGGCAAGGTTAGCAGATATGGTAATGTACTAAGTCGAGTGATTGGAGTATATTGTCGACACTTGGGTAATATATGATCACTGACTTCATACTTAACCTTTACATAATTAATTATTATGTTTTGTATGGTATTTGTGAAGCCGACTAGATAGAATTTTTTGTATAAGTATAGAGTGCTTTTATGGAAGTGATAAGTATTTGTGCTTATGAGTATGAAGAGAGGTTGTGAATCTAAGAGTAGAGATCAGTAAGAAGCAAAGCTATAACTGGAACTATCTAAGCAAGATAACTTCTTGTATTGTTCACATTTTGGAGAACTCTTTGTAACAAGTATTGATTGTAAGAGCACTTTTCTCACCACCTTTAACCAGGTGTTTTGTATACCCCTAACAGGGTTTTGTAATCCTCTAACAAGGAAATGTATTATGTAATCATCAGCTCCTAACAGGGCTAGATCTCCTAATAGGGATACAATATTTAGTGCATAGTTGTGGGTACCATCCCCACTGGGGTTTTCCCTTGGCCAGGGTTTCCTCGAGAAAAAATCATGGTGTCATGAGTTATGTGTTATGTTTTATTGTTCTTTTCATTTCAGCAATGTTATGGTTTATTTATAATTGTTTAAAGTTTAAATCAAATTTCAATAATATTGATTCACCCCCCCCCCCCCCCCCCCCCTTAGTATTACCTAATCCTAACACATACAACATGTTCCAATCTTATCAAAATGAGTACAAAAAACACAATGTCGCCAACTATGTTGAAAACATACTGAATTTAGATCATGAAAATTCTCTCAGATCGAATA
This sequence comes from Chamaecyparis obtusa, assembly GCA_027943335.1. Taxonomy (NCBI): domain Eukaryota; kingdom Viridiplantae; phylum Streptophyta; class Pinopsida; order Cupressales; family Cupressaceae; genus Chamaecyparis; species Chamaecyparis obtusa. Next base: position 943,383 of record BSBK01000066.1, on the reverse strand, counting down.
TATATTTATATATGTGTGTGTGTGTGTATGTATTGTGTATCCTCTCCACATAGTAGTTAGTACTATAGTTGGGGTTAGGGTTTTCATAATGGTTATGGATAGGGGTTATTTTTAATATTATGGTTAGGGTAATGCTTTACATTATGGTTAGTATTATGGTAATTAAGATTAGGATTACAATTAGGAATATGATTCAGAATTTAGGATAAGATTAGTGTTATAATTTATATCATGGTTAGTATTACCTTTAGAGTTAAGATTTATCGTTTAGTAATAAAATTAGGGATTAAGGTTAGGGTTAGGATTAGGATTTTCTTAAGTTTGTCCAACATGTGTTTTTTGTTTCCATTGAGAAAATGATGTTTTTTCCACATCAGAAAGATATGAGTGCATCGCTAAGATATTATTTTGAGTTTGTCCAATGGAAAACTCCTTAAAAGAGAAATTACATAAAACAAAAGATTCGTGCAAGAAAGGATATCATGTTATAAAAGAAACGAGTGGACAAAGGGATATTGGATATTTTGGAAAGGAAGAGAAAATGAGGAAGAAAGATCAAGTATACACACTTCCCTATTTCTTGTAAACTCAAGATGTAAACAACCTAAAATGGAGAAGATCCTTTTGTAAGAAAGGAAATCATATTATAAAAGAAACACATTGACAAGGGGAGGAAATGGCTCCTTGGGATAGGAGAATGAAATAGTAACCTTGCCCCCCTAATGTAGAGACAAGGAATAAGGGAGACTGTTATGTTGCTTACAAAGTATGATTGCACCTAAAATTGCACCAACATAAATGACAATGAACCCTCAAAGGATATGCTAGCAATGTCATATAGTGACGAGAAATATAATAGGAACTTAGATGTTATTCGGAATGATAATGACAAAGGTATCATTCATTGTTACATGTCATTTGAATCATACCACAATCAAATGAATTATTGAATTTTACATTCCAAATCATAACATTCATTAGTCTTATGGCCAGAAACTTGATGATACATACAAATAAAAGAATTTTTCTTCTTGTGTTTGTTATTTTTTTTTGTTTCTTAAAGGGAGAGTAATTAAGTTGGCATTGAAAAGCTCAAACAAAATATTTTTTTGTTGTGATAGAAAATATTCTCATGAGTGTTAATGCTTTGTTGCACACATCCTATACCATGTCCATCATCAAGGTTTGTAATATAAAAAAGATAAGGGTCTCTTTTAGGTGGAATTGGATTGAAATTTAAAGAGGCCCAATCAATTTCTATACATGTGTTATAATAAGGTGTTTGGTTCTAAAACTCAAGGATTTTTTCTTTTACTACAGAAGGTGGGTGTAAAGTCTAAAGTTCCCCAATCATCATCTTGGAGAGTTGATGGTTTGTTTATTTGTTTCAGAGAAAGAATTAAAGAAAGAGGAGGGGATTGAATAGTGTTGACTTGATTAGGATCCTTATGTGATAAGGTTGAATTTATAGAAGGGAGGACATCAAGGATATTATCCTCTTGAAGATTATTGTTATATTTGTATAGTACTACATGATAATCAGGTTGGGTAAAACCTTTTACAACAATCACTATTTTGTCTTTAGGGGTATCTTGAATGGTATTAGGTTCTTTATCCTCAAAAGATTCATTTGGAAAAGAGAGAGAGTGTCAAGGATATCTCTATTGCACAATTGACTATTTTGTTGAGCCATTAATTTTAAGTAGGTGTCCAAAAAACTTATTTATTTCTTGTGCTCTCACTTTTGATAGATTTTTCATAAATAGTTAGTCAAGTATATAATAGAAAATAATATGGTTATTGAATTAGGATTATAGTTAGGGTAATGGTTTACATCATGGTTAGTATTATGGTTATTATTTTTAAGATTAGGATTACAACTAGGATTAGGGTTCAAGGTTTAGAATAAGATTAGTGTTCTAATTAATTATCATTGAATTTTCTTCTATAAATAATTTAACTCTTTCTCCCTATACCATTCTCTCTCTCTCTCTCTCTCTCTCTGAATAAATTATGAAACACTTTATTTTAGAAAAATATAAAAATAATCTTTTAGAATTTTCAATTAAAATCTAGAACTAGTGGTGAGGATGCCTTAGAGGTGATTGCATTATATCTTGTTGAGGAGGAATCTTTAAAGGGATAAACATCATTGCACAAATGGAAGATTAAAAGCCAAGAAACTTTAACAAGAGAGGATAAAGTTATTCTCACATTAGAAAGATATGTGGGGTAATTTAAATCACCCAAGGCTCTCCCTAAAGTTTTAGACTTAACTTTAAAAACTAGACCTTTTACTAGGCCATAGGAGTCGCAAATGGGCTCTGTCAAGCACTAACTTGCACTCAAATGGAAAAAACACCATCTAAAGATTCATAAACCTTCTCAAAGATCTTCCAAGGTTTTGTGACTCTCGTATATTTGACTTTTGAACCTCCGCCATATTAATATCAGGTTGCATCACACTAATCTCATTGAAATGCCTCACAAGGCATTCCTTATTCTAGCTCAATTCTAGAACTATTTTACTAGAAAACTTATTAGTTGTACTGATTAATATAGGGTGGAGTTTTTTGAGCCTCCCAGTGTGCATGTGATGTGTTCACCAATGTGTTTCTTCACCCCAATTCTCTCTCATCTGTTCTAATTGGTGTGATCTTGTCCCCTTGTACCTCCATCCTATTCATTAGTTGGTATTCAACGTGTCCACCCAAGGTAGTCTTATGTCTACCCAAGAATAAATCTAACAACCAAATCACAAAGCAATTACTTATGCCATTGTGTTCCAAGTACAAAAAGCCACTTGGGAAATAACATAACATCACAGTGTTGCAATACATGGGCTTTGATACTTGATGTAATGCCACACAAAGGAATCATTAAGGATAAGAGATATACATACTCAAAATATCATGGAAATTTTTTTTATGAAAGATTTAAGTGAATCACATGAAACATGTGAATTTCTAAATCTCAAACCATAAGACTAGGTCAATCGTCACCAAGTGACATTGCACAAGTGGAAGATTAAAATCCAAGGAACTCTAACAAGAAAGGGTAAAGGTCTTCTAACACATTACGAAAGATATGTAGGGTACTTTAAGTCACAAAAGACCTTCCCTAAAATTTCAAACTTAACTTGAAAAATTGGACCTTGTACTAGGTCCCAAGCATTGCAAATGGGCTCTTTCAAGTAGTGACTTGCACTCAAATGCCACAAACACCTTCCAAAAAGTTCTAAACCTTCTCAAAGCTCCTCCAAGGGTTTTGTGACTCATATATTTGACTGTCAACCCTCCACTGCATGATTATTGGGTTGCATCACATTAATCACATTGAAATGCTACACAAAGCACACAAGCATCAAGATCACAACCAAATCATAGAGAAATTACTTATGCCATTGTATGCCAAGTACAAGTAGTCACATGGGCAATAGCATAACTAGACATCATAGTGTTGCAATACATGGGTTTTGATACCTGATGTAATGCCCTACCAAAGAATCATTAAGGATAAGAGACATACAAACTCGACATATCATGGAATTTTTTTTTTTTGAAAGATTTAAGTCAATTACATGCAACATGTAAAGTTCTAAAGTTCAAACTTTAAGACTAGATCAATTGTTAGCAAGTGACATTGTAGAAGTGGAAGATTAAAAGACAAGAAAATCAAACAAGAAAGGGAAAAGGTCTTTTAACACATTAGGAAAGATATGTGGGGTACTTTAAGTCACCCAAGACCCTCCCTAAAGTTTCAAACTTAACTTGAAAAATTGGACCTCTTATTAGGTCCTAGCCACCACAGATGGCCTCTATCAAGCACTAACTTGCACTCAAATTCTTCAAACACCATCCAAAGAATTCTAAACATTCTCAAAGATCCTTCAAGGGTTTTCTGACTCTCATATATTTGAATATCAACCCTCAATGATCTATTGACAAAAATATTTCACTTTCATGATAAAAACATTGGTCTTGTCAATGAGTTTTTTGTTCTAGGAAACACAGTTAAAAATTTTGGACCTACCATAGTAGACGAGAGAAAGGTTATCACTGTTGTCAATCAAGAATGTGCCTCTAGCTTGCTTGAAAATCTAGCCTTCCTATTCAAACATGGAAATGAACTCTTTGTGGGAAAGAGATAGAATCTTCAGATTCTAGGCCGGTTTCTATAGATTTGGAATATCACCTAATACTGAAATTTCAAACTTGGAGAAAAAGGGAGAAGGATAACTAAAAAAAGAAACCTAATTAACAGGTGATACACCAAAAAGGATGCAGATTTCTCAGAACCACAAATCTATACCTATCAAACACATACTACTAAATTCTGCAATTAAAATCACTTTTCAACACCTAGGCTAATTTAGAACTCAGAATTAGGGTGTGACCACTAATAATAATATTTTAATTAGCAAACAGACAACTTCTGCAAAAGGTTAATTCCTTACAATTTTAGAATAGGAATTTGAACAATTCACTAATCTATACTTGAAAGATACAAACACTTAAATGCAGAAAAGTTGTAAGGCTCAATGACAAAACTTAGAACAATATGTGAAAAATAAGGCCAGCTTTATTATCTTCAAACTCTGCAAAAATGGCTACAAAATACGAGAAAAGGGATAAAAGGAACAATATGCTCGCTTCACACCTCCTTTTTCTCAAACTCTAAACCCCTACAAATGAAGTGAAAATACAATAAATAGAGTCTCAAAACCCTAACTCGGATGCATGAAAAATCCTTATGAAATAAGGAGTCAAACTATAAAAAATTGCAGTCTAAGTGATCCTGGAACTCCCTGAAGCCATGTGTAACTGAAGTGCCACTTAAAATCCCCTCAAAATTGCTCCAAATCTTCATAAAACATGCATATTTTGTGGGGGTCGGATATGAACAAAAATCCCATGAAAAAAGGAGTGTAATTGCTAGAAACCAAGAGTAAACTACTCCAAAAGGCTTGTCAACTATCAATAATTGATGGAGAACTCAAAAATCAACCCTAAGTAATTCCAAGATGTTGTAACTGCTCCATCAACTGACTAGAACTAAAAGAATTCCTCTTTTGAATGAGCAAAGAATGAGTGGTCAACAAAAATCAACACTAAAGAGGTGAGACTTAATTAAGTTCAATATTTAAAAGACCCTCTCACAAACTCCTCTATAAGAATAATTAATAATTATTTGTCTTATAATTATGATAAATAATTAATATTACTCACAATTAGGCATAAATGAATAATCATTCTAAGATCTAATAATTATTTATCCATTGATTATTGCATAATAATACTTTAAAAAATAATCAAAATTATTTGTTTTAAGAATTATATATTTAATAATTATTATCATGCAATGTTTAATAAATAATTATTAGATCTAAAGTATAAACCTAAACAATTTCAAAAACCCCTAAACATGCCTAATATAACCTAATCGAAACCTAACTTATATTCAACATGACCTTAAAAAACAAATATCTCTCTTCTTTTACAAAGGCATGTGACTTCTTTATGTGTGGCATGCTGAGAAGGTTTCATAGACTGTTATACATGTTAGGGCATTTCAAACTCCAAGTTTTATCAAATTTTGCAAAGGGCTTTTATTTCATTTCCATTGTATCTTCATTTTGGCATTTTTGCATCTTGTGAGGAAGAAAACCTAGGTCTTATGCTGCAGCCATTTTCTTCTCTAATTTTTCTTTCCTCCTGTTGTATTTGATTGGAAATCACCATGGTAAATTTGGAGAGTTGGCACAGGTTTTGTACACTTCAGCTCACCATCGACACATTCAAGTTGGTATCTGAAGTTTACTATCCTTCTATGGCATTTACAGTTCATATGTGAATCTCTATGTCTATTTCTCCTTCACCTCTGTCTGCGGCCTAAGTGTGCATGGATCTTGAGTATGAGTCTCGAGCTATAACAAAAAGTGATTTATTTAAGAAAAGAGCTCGAGTTCTTCTCACCATGGGTTCTGGGTTGAGCTGGAGTGATGGAGAGCTGAAAACCTATATGCCATAACACAAGGCATTGTTATCTATAGTTTTTTACTTTGAGAACTTGGGTTCCCACTTTATTCACTGCAATTTTCTGTTAGTGTGCGGGATTTCTTTGTATATGCTTTCAAACTGAAGTTTAAAACCATGAATAATAGTGCTTTGCATGTGCCTTCCTTGCACTTTGAATTTGGGCTCCTCCTTACACCGCGGGTTCTACTATAGACTTTAGAGTACACCACATACATACCTCAATTTGTAACTTTCAGATAAGTTACCCTTCAGCTTTCTCTTTGTTTGAACTTGCTGTAGCATATATTAATGTATCTCATATACTTTGTAATACTGAATTCTTACTTTTAACAATAAATAATTCTAGGTTTTGATTTCCTTCTTTTATCATGTTCCATCTGTGTATGCTACCGCCTTCTTTCAGCTTAAAACAGCCTCTATAGGTTGTTGTTAATGATGTGTCTTTGACTGCAACTTTTGAGTTTGTAAATGTTTGAAGAATCTACATCTATCTGTAAACAGATACATGCTACCATATTCTTCTGATGAGATTTGAGAATCTTTACTAATTGAATGCTTTTGCTGAACACCCACATAATTGTTGATGAACTTCAGATGAATCTGTTCTCCATTGGTTGTCTATAGCTTTGTCTTGAAACAATATTGATGTCACTCCATGATTGAATAGAAAGTTGTAAATTATGTTATCTTCCTCATGCATCTGGGTGTTCATTTATCTTCATAACAATGAGCTATTTTGTAAGAAAGAACTCGGGCTCTTTCTTGAACTTTCTTTGTTGGCTATGTTTAATATGCATCATGTTTGACAGTCATGCTTTTCTTTCCATGATTTATGAGTTTGTAACCTAGCTTCAACTCGGCTTTCCTCTGTGTGAAGCTTTAGTTATGACTGGCAGCGACTGTGACTTTAGATTGAGTTGTATCCTTCTTCTTGTGAACTTCTTGCATTGTATTTCCTTTTAGCACACACATCCCTTATAACAACAACACTAATATTTCATCATGTGTATGCCTACTATTACAAAGTGGATATGTGTGCTTTCTTTTTATTCAGAATGATAATACTTAGAATGGTAATGAGCTGAAGTATTTATGTGATGTTTAATTTACAATTGAACCATGTGTGTATGATTTTCCATCTTTGATAACAATATAGTTAGACCTTTCACATATACACTCTAATCTGTAACAATATTAGTGTCCTATGCTTCCTTTCTGAATTATCAAGTGCATTTCCTTTAAAACAACATTATATGGTATCCCATGCATGTATATTGAAAAGGTACAGTGTTACCTCATTTTCTTAGATTCTGCCATTCTATTTTTGGCACTTGATAATTCATCAAAATCATGAACACCTTCTAACAGTATTGTTGTATTCTGCATTTTGTCTCCAATAGCATCAAAATTTGTAACAACATGTATTTACCTTGAAGGAACTATTATGAACTATATCATTTATTTGATTGCAAGCAATCATTCATCTCCTTTTCAAACTGCATTTGATACTCTGTTTTCATAAAATATCAGCATTCTTTTGAATTCATGCTTGGAATTAACTGTCAACATTGTCTTGGCATAGCACAAGCTCTATTACTGAGTTATCACCAGCTATTTTGAATTCTATTGTAAATCATTAACCAAGATTTTACAAGAATTGTAGCACAAATTCTCATTTTTAGTAGTGCAATCTGTTTATGGGGTTCAAGCACGGGCTCGTGACACCCATAAATAGATTGCACTATTCTTGTACACTTCTATAGCAATTTGATGTGTATGCTAAAAACTCATGACAATCTTGAAATATTAGAATGAAATGAACATGATCCTATAGCACTGCAACTCTGATTCATTGGCCTAAAGGTTTCATGATGAAATTCATGTCCCTTCAACCGCCTACCTTCTACAACTCCATGATTTGGTCAGAAGGTCCCATGCCTAAAACTTATGCATGCCCCGTCAATAGCCTCCTCTAGTCCTCTGGTCTTCATGTCTTCACCTCTCCATAGCTTCAATCAGAAAGTTTCATGCGTGTAATGTGTGCATGTCCTTTCAACAACCTACTTAGTCTTCGCCTCTATCTGCACATGAAGCAAACAATGTTAGGAAATAAAGTGTTTTTTGTGATGTGATCATTCTTTCCAGCAGTTCCATTTATGCATTCTGATTTACATTTTTGTACATGCAATTAGGTAGATAGCTAGAATGATAGATTAGCCTTCCTCCATTGCTCAGCTCGCATGAACTGACCCCACTTTCTCTCTCTTCTTTTGCAAGATAACTCAAGATTCATTGGGATGCAGGATCAAAGATGGAGCACTGTTCGACCCTCCATAGAAACACCAAGCAATGGGGGGGCCTAACTTATCTTCTCTTATTCTTTTTTTGTATTTACACAAATGTAAATTGTCTCTTTAATTTATGCATTCAATTAAAACTGAAATGCATGCCTGCATTAACCTATTGCCACGGGATGTGTGGCTGAAAATGTACTTTTCATTGTATCTCTTCATATATCTTTCAAATGTACTTTCCACTTATGTTTTAAGAGCAACCAGTGCTTGTGTGGATAATTAAATGCTATACTTTTAAAGTTTCTGAAATGCATGCATATCTTTCTCCTTTCTGTTAAACTCAAAAAATTTGTACTTTGTTCAAAAATCTGAATAGTAGTATGCAAATAAGTGTACCTCAATGCAAGCTTTTTTATGTTTACAATTGTAATGCTGCAAATGTACTTGTTTTTTTGAATTTTAAACCATTCTGCAACTTAAAACAGCAACCCTTAAATCAAATTTCAACGCAAAGCATTTAGTCAAGTTACCAATTTAGTATGAACTAAAATGATAACAATCACTTTAGAATCAAATGTATTATATTATTGCAATTTATAAAGACAAAACTAGAGATCAAGGATAACTTTGGGACTGCATTTGTTTTTTATTGCAGGTCTACCATCTCGTCCTTTGTGATATATAAATTTATTTTATTCACTTTATGTAATGTATTTTAGTTTCCTTAGTGCTTCTTGACATCTATATGCTAAAAATATTTATAAAAAGATTTGAAGGGCTATTGATATGTCATGACGGGATGAATTATCTTGGAACATCTAAAATATATATGAATCATCAAAAGCAATAATCTTGAATTCTACAAAGCTCCTAGAATGTTTTTTGCAAAGCTAAATTCAGTTAAGAATGCCCAATTAAAGTGTGTGTACATTTGACATTATTGTAAAAATCATCTTTTTCTTCACATACAAATCAGAGAAAATGAATATGCAATAAACACTTCATGGTACCAAAGTTGTGAAGAATATTGATGGACTAAATTTTAGTCTCTATACAATGTGATTGTTTGAATCGGTAAAGATGCTAAATTTCAAGAGTATCCCAAAAGTCTGATAAGATTCCAAAGAGCACATTTTAGAAAACTTTGGAAAGCAAGCGCAAGCACCGAAACCGGTAGAAAGACATCATGTCGTGAAGTTGTCAAACAATTTAAAAACTCGAATGTGGAAAAAATTCGTTTTGTAAACATTGATGAAAGCATGCCGGTGTGGAGTCTTGATCAGATATTACAGCTGCAGATGCTCCAATTATTATGCATGCAAACTATGAAAGTATAAACACGACATGCAGGCTCTTTGACAGACTTGCTCAAGAAAACGTCATTTCATCGAATGCAATTGGTGCATAAGATAAATTTGTTGTTTACTTTTAGAGAATTTCATTGGTGGGGCTAATGCCAATTTCATGGTGCCTGCATGGACATGTTGATTAGCATTCTCAGTATTCGTATTAAGTGTAACGGGGGCGGTTAAACTAGATAGAATGTACTGTTGACGAAATTTCAAAAAATGGAAAACACAACAGATTTTCACAAAATTTTCAGCATATGTTTTTCATGATCTACACATTTTGTGGTGGAAAAACAAAAAAAAATTGATAAGTGAAAATTAACACTGTTCCTAAATGAATCATTATGTTGTTGAATCCGTACCTATGGTGATCACATGAGTTTACAGGCTTGGAGATGTGAATGGGTATTCCTTATATCATTTCATTAATGTCCCAAACGATGAGTACATTGCAACACGTGAACCCTTTCATCCTCATGATGATCATTGCAAATTATTCATTCTTCTAAAACATAAAGATGAAATTTTTGTGCTCTCTAATGGTCAGATAGTGAAGTGGCAAAAAGACAATTCTTAGTGTCAAATTTATTTTTAAAGATTTGTGGATAGAATAATGAAAAAGTGAAGGTTCTCGTGTCACCTAAGAATCGTCACAGAGGTATTAATGGCAGTCTCTATTCAAGGTACAATTAGATCCAAATCTTTGAGGATAAAACATGAAGATTGATGTTAATGTGCTGGAATTATTGAAATGAATGGTGAGGACACTTTGTAGCGCAAGCAATTAGATTTTTAACTCATGTGAAGGGCTTCAAGATTGTTTTTTTATAAGATGACCACAAGTTCAAAAGAAGCAAATGAAGATGAATAAGCACCTCAACAAACCCTAACTTGAAAGTTACAGGTTTCAAGTTGTCTATTTGTAAAAGTTAGGTTTAAATCCTAACTTGCCTTCAAATTGGTTATTTTTTTATTTTTTTTGTATTAGATATAAGAAAGCCAAAAATATACACTAAAGTGTTTACAATATGTCTACTATCAAAGCTATTTCATGGAAACGAATGTGCTTTAGATCTAATACAAAAAATTATCGAATGTCAAACCACTAACTATTAACTTATCATATAACAACAAATTGGAGTGAATCTAGAACTGATTAGCTCTTATCCTTGGTTCATATGAGCGTGTAATTCTTGCTGCAACTGGAATGAGATAGTTTGTTGCTGCTACAGGGATGGGAGGTGTTGCTACATATGGTATGGCCATTAGAGGTACAATGGAAATGGGCGGAACAACAAGTGGAGGTGTTGCTATGCGATGTGGAGGGGTTGTTGTGTGAGGTGGAGGTGGAGGTGTTGTGTGAGGTGGAGGGGTTTCCATGTGAGGTAGAGCAATAGGTGGAGGTTTTGTAGTGTGAGTTGGGCGATCATTGGCCCTCAAATAGGTAGTTACTCTAATTTGTTGCCTATATAATCATGCAAAGTAGTTGTCTCAAGTAACTATCAGGTAGTTATCCTAAGTGGTTATCTTGGGTGGTTATCCCAAGTAGTTACCTAAAGTAACCACCTTAAAGCTAGTAATCTCAAATAGTTAAATAAGATAGTTAGTGGTTACACCACTCATGTCTATATATGAGACAAATCATTGTAAAAGGGGGGGACTTTTGGAAAAAGGGGAAACACTGGAGAAATTTTAAAAGAGATTTTTTGCTTTACACTATGTACTAAAGAGTCTTGAACTTGTATATTTTCAAATAGATAATGAAAAATGCATTTAGTCATATGTCTTGAATGTATTCATGAGTTGTTATTACTAACTTCTCGTATGTTAAGTTAGTAATCTCTTTATGTATTGGTGGAATCCAATAGTCTTTCTAATTTATGTAATTGGTTTGACAAAAATGCATTCATTTCTTGGTATCTTGATGTGAATGTACTAGAATAACCTATCTTTTCGTATGTCAATGTTCGTTATCCTTATTTTGTCATAATTGCATTTTTTCTTAAACCCCTTTGTAATCTTTCTGCATTGTGAAATCCTACTTGGTATTTGTATGTCTATCATTGGGGTTTCTTTTGTTCATATCATTTTAGTTTTATGTTGTCCCCTTTATGTACTTTCAAGTTAAAAGTACACAAAATACCAAATACCTCCATCATATAGGGGAGTTGCCCCTCTCAAATGCAGGAGGAAGATTGTGATATGATCATGATCGGATTTCAATCTCTCCCAAAACAAATTATTGGTAAACACTTTTGACTGGAGCTTTGAACCAGAGGGATCACATTTGGGAAACCCCATCCTTGAAGTGGTTACATCTTAATGTCATAGGTATTAACACCTCTCAAATTTATCTCATGCTTTGGTATCATAGTCTCCTTATACCTCTTATTCAACTGCCTACTCTGGTGGTATTGTGGCCTCCTTATACCTCCCTCCATGATGACCACCCCAATTGACGACCTCCTTATCTCTCCACTTGTCGACTGAATACTCCTTATATATTCCTCATCAGTTACCACCTTATCACTCCACCGTCGTCAGTAGTGTACACGCTCCACAATCAATTATTGACCAAGGGACCCCATCACTATAATCATCGATGGCAAGGAACTCTGTTCACATCTGACACCAACATTTTTTACATCTCCACATGGGCACTCTCACCTCAATCAGACTTGCATCACATATCAGACTTGCATCTCAACATGGTTTGCAACAGCAAGGCATTTTTCATTGCACTACGAGGTCAACCCCCTTAATCTCTCTAATTGTTGGCACGATTGTCACTTCTCTTTTGGGCAAACAGGGTTAGTTTCAAAGCAACATCCGCAATGACAAATATGTTTACCAACAACATATAATTGTGATACTAATTATACAATTATTATTATTATATTTAATTTGTTGTAATATTTGTATAGCTATTCTAATTATGTAGTTTTTATTATAATTGATATTCGATTAGTTTTACTTTAAAGTGATTAAACATTATTGTACATGGTGCTTTAATTCTAATTTCAAATACTCTAATTTTCGCAAAATCATTACTATACAAATCTTGCTTTTGTTAGATGCATAAATCATTATTGTTAAAATGTTACTTTACTCAAAAATATGTTATAGATTTTACAAATTGACAAATCTAGATGTGATGTGTCTTTTGTTTACTTACTAAGAAAATCATTTTATGTTTTAACATTTAAATATAGATGCTTCAAGGTTAACCTTTACTTAGTACTATTTGTAGAAGATTTTCTATATAATTACTACAATTACTATTCAAGAAACTCCAAATCATTATTTAACAATGTCAAGATTCTAATATTATAACTACATTTTACAAAACTTCCAACTTCAATACAAAAGCATTATGGCAGGAACTTGATGCAACTACACCCTCATGCTCAAAGATTGCCAAAGACAACAATTAAAATATGAAGTGAACTGTCAGCATGTAAAGGAAGAACTTGCAACTTGTAATAAGGAAATAAAAAGAGTATTAAATCAAAAGGGTGTGATCTTAAAAGGTCCACTTTTAAAAGTTTTGAAGTGGTATGATCATTTTCTTGAACAAGACTTTAATATGAGTGATTAGTAATTATTCTCCAAAAGATCTGGCTTAGATTGGAGTGGTGTAATACGCTTATTAAACAAAAAAAATTAATAAAATATGTCTCTTAGAAAGGGTCACACTCTTTTAGATTGTTAGTGTAAATAAATATTCAAGTAATTACACTTTACTTAAGCTTATTTAGGATAATGCATGACATAGTAGTTTGTATTTGAGACACTTAGGAGTTTGCACCTTTATTTGGACATGGTGTAGGATAAATTTCACTTCAGGTGGTGATAGTAGTTATCATATTTCACCCTATGTGTTGTCTCCACCTTTAGTGCATTTATCACTTTATCATCCTCCACATATTGCACATACTTCATTTTTATAATGGAGGATGATCCACCGTTGGTGGACATGTGATTCCACCTTTTGTGGGTGATAAGTTATCTCATCCTTATCATAGTCTCTTATTACCTTACCTATATAAGTAGGCTCATTATGTACATTTTGATTATCTCTATAAGCAATATTATCATTCTTGTATTTTGTTGCAATTGTCTTTCCATTCACTTGTGGAAGTTATCTTGGTCTTTCATTTGATCTTGAGGGTGTTGTATAGTCACCTAAAACTCTAACATGGTCTTGAAGCTCTCTAGGTGTGAAGATTGCTTCTCAAGAGCAGTAAATTTAGCTTGATTCAATTGTGGGTGTAGAATAAGGTTGTTTAGGCATTGCCATTGTGTCCCAAAAGTTGTTCCAATGAATTTTAACTATAAATTTTCCTATATTAGGTGAAAAACAAATCTGAGGCTTTTTTTTTTTTGCACGGGCAGGTTGTACGACTCACCTATGCAAGTTGGTATAATCTATGAAAAAAATATTTTATTCAGTGATTTTATTTTCTTTCTCGCAGACTTTTATTTGGAAAATAAATAATTTTACAGAGGTTACAATATATTGTTGCCACTATATTCTGTTAGAGTATTTTGCAGATAAAACAACAATAAGACAAATTAGTGTGAAGATTCCTTCTCAAGAGTAGAAAAATTGGATTGGATCGATTGTGGGTGTATAATAAGGCTATTTAGGAATTGTCATTGTCTTAAAAGGTGTTTCGATGAGTTTTAACTATAAATTTGCCCATATTAGATGAAAGTCAAATCTGAGGCAATTTTATTTTGCACAGGTGGATCATACAGCTCACCTATGCAAGTCGGTACAATATGTGAAAAGAAAATTATTTTATTCAACGATTTTGTTTTCTTTCTTGCGGTCTATTTTATTTGAAAAATAAACAATTTTGCAAAGGGTATAGTATATTGTTTTTTGAATTGAGGTAACAATAGGTTTTGAAGGGGGCCCGAAACCCTAAACAAAGTGGTCACATGAGATATTCAAAAAAGACCTCTAAATGGATCAGGACAAGACCAAAGTGAGGGTTTTACATCAGGCACCCACAACCTAAATGAAACAATGCATGAGACAACCTTCATGCAAGCCCAAGCTAAAGAAAAATCCAAATCTAGGATTTTCCTTTAGCACCCTTTTGATGGGAGCGACGAGTCATATAAAAAGATGAAGAGGACTTCTTAAGTTTTTTTCCTTTAACAGTAATCCAGCCCTCTTCAACTCTAGTTGCCTCAAACTGCCAACGCAAAGGATCATTAACCAAACTAGAGCGAACAATGCTACCAGACGATGCCACCAAAATTCAAGTAGAGCTTGCAAGAGATGCGTCCACATAACCACTAGCATCCACAACCCCCACAGCCCCAGGAGAACCCAAAGACACAGCAGTCCCCACCAAACCAGGAGACGAAGTAACGAGAGAGACACTAATAGGAGGACACACAGGAACCGCATCCAAACCAGTAGGAGGAAGGGGGACCTGCGCAACCACCTGGGAGAAACTTTTCGGTGAGACAGGTTTCTTCTCCACCAAATAGTGTTGAGCAGAAGCACCATTCCACCAAGATGTATAGTATATTGTTACCACTATATTCTGTCAAACTATTTTGCGGATAAGACGGTGATAAGACAAATCGATGTGAAGATTCCTTCTCAAGAGTAGAAAATTTGGCTTCTTTCAATTGTGGGTATAGAATAAGACTATTTAGGCATCGTCATTGTGTCCCAAAGTTGTTTTGGTGAATTTTGACTATAAATTTGCCTATATTAGGTGAAAGTCAAATCTAAGGCAATTTTTTTTTGTCATTAAAAAATTATTTTATTCGGCTATTTTCTTTTCTTTCTCGCATTCTATTTTATTTGGAAAAATAAATAATAATTTTACTAAGGGTATAGTATATTGTTGCTGCTATATTCTGTTAGAGTTTTATTTTGCATATAAGACGATGAAAAGACAAATCCAACAGATAAAGAGTCACGACAAATGGCGACCGAAAGCCTTACCGTTTCCATTTCATTACCGACTATCGACATTACTCTCTAGCAACACAACTCTTCATTATTCACATTTCTCCTATCTGATATTGTATAAAATCCACAAAAAGTCCCCACTCTCATGAATGTGGGACTATTCTCAAGTCCCATGGTAAATCTTGCAAAACATTAACAATACTGCATTCAATGCTCAATAACAACCCCACATGGCACTTTGCCAATGAAGACACGCAACACAGTACACCGCCACGTAGCACCCCTCTAGCAAAGATACATCAACGCCAACAAAGACCCAGTTAGGAGGCAACACATGTCAAGGATGACATGTCATCAAACTACCACATCATCACTATACGACACCCAGCCAGCTAAATCCATAGATCCACATCAGTGTACGACTACCACGCATACACCTAGCCACTACTCACTACTCACATCATCCAGAAAGGTGGCATCATCTTTTTACTCTTTCAAAATTGGCGATCATTTGACCGCCATATTTGGGGTTATTTTCTTTTCTACGACAGTCATTTGACCTTCAAATTTAATCTCTCATTTTTTTACATCGGCGCATGGTTGAAACTTCTTACCCCTCTCTATTTGAATTTTCTGAATTGTAGTTAGAATTTGGAGGCTCATATCATGCTCATTTTAAAGTCTTTTTTCAAGCAATTTTTTTATTTTGGGGTAGAATTTTGTTAACTTCACAATTTTGTAGGTAACTTCTAATTTGAGTGGACGGATTTTTTTAAAACCTCATTTTTTCATGATTGTACCTATCCAATCCCTAATTTTGCAACTTCCAAGGGTTTTCTTAAGCTCACACAGACACATTTTTAGGTGTCATTTTTTTAAGTGCATGATTTTTTGTCTTATTCAATTATTTTCTATTAGATTATAGCCATTATGATTGGACATATCAATTTCATCATTTGGTTTATTTTTGGCATATTTCCTTGTTTTACAAAGTGTATTGTGGGGGTAATTCATTATTAATCTCGATTTATGATTTGAGATGTGTATCTTTAACGTAATCATAGTTTATGCAATACATCTTTTTGTTATAACTTTGACAAAGGGTAATTATGAGTCATGGGAAAAAAGTGTCATTACACATTATAGATGGGTTAATCTCTTGCCTCATCTTTATGGACTCATTATTGAGCCAAAGTCCTAGTGGAAGCAATTAGGTTGGGAAGATAAGAATGTTCACATCAAAGGATTGATTCATTCGAGTCTTAGTAAAAATATCCTCTATGACATCTACCCCAATTTCATAGGTATTCAATGCCCATGCACAGTTTAGACCATTATTGGGAAGTTTTTGGAGATCCACATGTTCCTCCTTTCCCAAATAATCTTGCTTAAAATTTCCTTCTTCTACTTGATGATGCAAACAATATTCATTTTGATGATGATACCTTAGAGGAGATTGAATATTTTATAGCACTTGAGAGTTATGATGATCTAGTGACTTGATGATCTAGTGACTCCACCTATAGCTCCCCCTTTAGTTAAGATCACACATTCATATTTTGTTGGTGATTCCAATGAGTCATTGCAAGAGATATCTATTTGTCTTCCTAATGGGGTGATCTAAATTATTTTTCAATTGAGGGAACAATACTAAGAAAAGAATTGATGGTATGTAAAACACAATAAATAATATGAAAATCATTCATTTTATTCAAATTATGAAAAATTAATACAATTTGGGCAATCTCATAAGTGATATATATGCATGCAAATAAAATCCAATTCAGGCTAACTCATAGAAGAGTCATGTGCCCAAGTCCATAGAAGTGTGGACAATCCCATGTGTGAGATGTATGCCAATGAACTCTGTAAGTTGATACAAATTAGAAATCACAACATACAAGATGTATGTCTATCACCCTATCTATTGGATTTTAATTGAGTTTATTTATAAAATTTCCGTTGAAGCTGAAAGTTACAACATTCATCCTCTCATTAGTAATTGAAAGGATTGTCCAAAAGTGAAAGATTATTACACTTGATTGAGAATTTCTTGAAATATCTCATTTAATTGGATACCATGATTTATTTTTTTATCATTCCTCCTCCTTGAAAGGATATGGACTCCATTGATTTTTCCTCCTCCAAATGAAATAATGATGTAGCCATCAATAATAATTCTACCATAGAACTTAGAATTTTTTATTGAGCATGTTGATATGAAAATATCTGATAAAATAATATTATGTTGAAGTGTAGCTTAAAAGTGCCAATATATTGAGACTAGAGCCTTTACAGAGATACCTTGCAATTTTAGATAGAACAATTTTTTCTAAGCTTTCTATCATACTAAGAGGAAGATTTCACACCTAGATTGTGAACATCTGCATCTTTCAAAATAATTGAACATAAAAAATTACCCTCTGAAGTTGTCATTATCAAGGTTGTGACTAATAACGATGGCATAAACTCTAGAAGCCCTAAAAAGGGATCCATAGTCATTGCAAACCACCACATAAACCACAATTCCCTCGTAGATATATCTTGAAGGAAAGATATTTTCCTCAATTAGATTAGCCTTCTTACTGCAACAAACAAATCGGCCAACATACATACTCTTGATAGTGATGAACATCTCCTTCACTACCTATAACGAAATAGATGTTTGAATTTGATGCAGTAGAGGGGAGTGTTGTGCCCTAGGTCATGAACAACTTCTATAACAATTCCCTTCATCAATTTACTAGTTGTTAAAGTATGATCAGATTTAGAGGTTATAATAATTTTAATTTTTCTATTTTCTATAATTTCTAGGCTGATAGGCCACTTAGATATATATAATATTAATATAAATTAATAATAAGATCTTGGTAGATCTATATATAATAATATATATTATATTAATGAGAAGATGCTTGACTGAATTTTAGATCTGCACTTTATATGAATATCACTCAAATTACTTTGATTCAATAATACCAAATATATATGTGAATGTTGTACTTGATTCACACTGTATGTTTTTATGTACTAACAAGATACAATACACTCACAATATATATGAGGAGAGGAGGTATGTCACTATGTGAAATGTCTCATACGATCCAATCAATATTTAATATGTTATTTAGCAATCTCAACAGATACTAACTTAATCGGTATTCATTAGTTATCATTGATACTTGTTATCGGTGCTTGTTAATATTAATATTGATATAAATTGATACTCAAATCACAGGCTCATTAATATAATCAATTCTCATTAATCATTAAGTAGCATATAATTATACCAATATATATATAATGTAAATCCATACTCAATGAAGGCATTAATAAGTGTTAATGATATAATTAATATTAACATGTTATTAACAACATAATTAATATTAATATAACTCATAGTATCAGTAGTATGATTTATATCAATACTATGATTAATCATAGTTTATATCATGTATATATATAATATCATCTATATTAATAATATTAAATATATATACATATATACATGATTGGAAACTTATTAATAATCATATATATCATAACCAAAAATCATAACAGTAATAAAAAAGAAAAGGATAGTGATCAAATTCTCAAGGCTGATAGGCTACTTATGCATTTGATTTCATCGATAGGAATAATCTGATCGAACCTACAATACATTAGCACTCTCCCTTAGCTAGAGAGGATGATAACTATCCTTACGTAACCATAATAGACTCATGTATTGTGCGAGAAAATATCACCTCAATGTGATATCATAAATTATGGCATATCCATGAATATCAAATGACATCCACCATAAATGATGTTACCTCACGGTGACATCAGGAGTATGGAATGTCCACAAATATCAATCACATGATATTCACCATACACATATCTTTTATGGTATGTGCACTATCATTAGGTCACATGATGCCTACCAAAGAAGATATCTTCTCATGGATTATCCAAGGATATTACGTCACATAATATCTACCATGAAATATCTCAGTAATATAACTCATCGAGGTTACACACCACTTAGTTAATATTACATAGGAGATATGAACTATCATGACATGTCCACGAATATCAACCATATGATATCCATCATGATATTAGGTTAAACTATTGTAAAGTCATCACCTTATAATAGTAACCAAAAATGAGTATACATCATTGAAAGATTGTCACCTTTCAAGATGTTTACCAGGGCCCATAAGGTCATGTAATAACACACATGACACAAGATTTTACATATTAAACATCTTTCAAATATATATTAGTACAATAAATTTAATGAGACTCAATCTCAAATGAGAAATTATATTTCTACCATACCAAGCTTACCTCTAAAGTGCTCCACCTTTATTTTTGTGAGAGGCTTAGTTAGAATGTTTGTAGTTTTCTCATTTGTACTAATATATCTCAACTAGATAACATTTCTCTCCACCATGTCTCTAACATAATGGTAATGGAACTCAATGTGCTTTGACCTATCATGAAATACTAGATCCACTAAAATATTTATGCAACTTTGGTTATCACAGTGAATGATTGTGGACTCCATGGTTTTTCCAAACAAACCTACCAGCAGTTTTCTCAACCACACTACTTCTCAAGCTCCCATAGATGTTGCAATGTATTCAACTTCAGTGGAGCTTTGTGCAAATAAGGATTACTTTCTATTGAACCAGGATATCATGGTTGATCCCAAACTCAAGTAACATCCTAAAGTACTTTTCTGATCAACAACACTTCCAGCCTAATCTGAGTTTGTATATCTATGTAGATT
This sequence comes from Chamaecyparis obtusa, assembly GCA_027943335.1. Taxonomy (NCBI): domain Eukaryota; kingdom Viridiplantae; phylum Streptophyta; class Pinopsida; order Cupressales; family Cupressaceae; genus Chamaecyparis; species Chamaecyparis obtusa. The sequence continues at coordinate 922,981 of BSBK01000066.1, read as the reverse complement.
TAGGTCTACCTTGTATCCAAAATGAATTGTGCCACGCAGGTATCTCAAAATGTGTTTTGTTGCAACTAAGTGTAATTATTTAGGTTCAAACATAAACTAACTAAGTGCATTTGTTGCATAACAAATATCAGGTTTGGTGTTGACCAAATACATCAAGGATCTAATCATTTGTTGGTAGAGAGTAGAATTTGCTAACTCTGAGTCTATAGCTTCTTCTTTTAGCTTATGTAAATTTATCTCCATAGGTGTAGACATAGGTTTTTAGTCTATCATTCCAAACCTCTTCAATATATCAATAGTATGTTTTCCTTTATTTAGGATAATAACACTATCTTGTTGACATACTTCTAAACCAAGGAAGTAGTCTAGGAGGCCCAAGTCCTTCATGTCAAATCCGGATGCAGATCTTGATTACACTTGGTGATGAGATGTTCTTCTCCTGTGATCAGTAAATCATCAACATAAAGGATGATAATTAACATATCACCATTTATTATCTTGAAGTAAAGGTCAAGAATTGCATCATTCTTGGAGAACCCTAATTTGGATAGGTAATTTGATGAAAGGCAGGGATGCAAGAGGGGCCAAAAGATGGTGCACCCTAATGATCCAAGCTTGCAACACACATGCGGAAGCAACAAACAACAATAGTGAGAGAGAGAATGCCAGATCTTTCATATATTATCATCAAATAGAATCATACATGTCGGGTTGTAAGGCCTTCCTAGTTAGGACCTGATATTACAATGAATCTCAGAAGTCCTCAAACATGCGAGGATCTATTACAAATCTCCAATCTAATGTCTACTATCTTCTATCAAAACTGACTCCTAAACTACAACCAAACATCTAAATTTATACAAGAAGCTACCAAACTGAGTCGGCCTTCAGATCCACAATCAATGAAAGTAACAGTTAAATCTAGGACCACATGCTTCCCAATGATGGATTCCAACATTAATTCTATGATCCAATATAAATGCACAAGTCGGCCACAACAGGAAATAAAACTAGACCTGTCGGTAAGTAAGATAACTGAGTAATAGACTGGAAATGTCAAGCGCCAGTGAAATAACCAACCGCCCAGGAGAGAACTGACCACACTCGGTAACCAAAGGAAACTGACCAACTACCGACCAACTCGGTCAAAGCAGAAACTGAGCAACATAGACAAAACTCCAAATTCTTTTTGGTGACACAGGATTACCAAGGACCCGAGATGCTCCTACATCAGACACCTGGGGTTATTTTGAAATGATTCTCTAAATTATTTGGTAGGTCTATCTGAGCTGCATCCAACTCAGACTATGAAATCCATGAATTGTCCTCCATCGATCTATTCTTCCACTTGACTAGATATTCCATGTACTATTTTCCTCTTGTACTTTTGCCAACTCTTTCCTTCAAAATCTATTCAACTTCATCATACTGCTTCTTAGGATACTCTGTCAGTACTGTCACTTCTTCATCAAGTTCATGATACTCATACAAATCTGCAATATTGAAAATCGGTGATATGTCCATGTCATCAAGTAACTCAATTTCATATGCATTTCCACTATCAAATTTCTTCAGAATCTTGCAAGGTCCAAACTTCTTCATCTTCATCTTTCCATATGTTCCAACAAGAAATCGGCCTTTCTTCAAATGAACCATCACTTCATCACCAACATCAAATGTTTTATGTCTTCTTGATCTATCATCTCTGTCTTTGTATTTCTAATTACTATCTTCCAGCTTTAGCTTCACATCTTCATGCAATGTCTTCATATACTCAGTAAACTTTACTCCTTCAGCACTTTTCTTATTCTCATCAGCAATGTCTATCAAATCAAATATTCCTCTCGGTTGTGTGCCATTCACAATCTCAAATGGTGTCTTTCCAGTACTCCTATTCATTGAATTATTATATGCAAACTCTGCTTGTGCTAACACAGAATCCCAATTACTCAGTGTGTCTCCAACAAAGCATCTCAAAAGATTTCCCAAACTTTTGTTCACAACCTCAGTTTGTCCATCGGTTTGTGGGTGAAATGTAGAACTATATTTCAACTCAGTGCCAAATTTCTTCCAAAGTGTTTTCCAAAAATAACCAACAAATTTACTGTCTCGCTTAGAGATAATACTCCTCGGTAATCCATCTAATCTGATAATTTTCTTAAAGAAAAGATCTACTACATGTACTGCATCTAATGTCTTTCTATAAGGTATAAAATGTTTCATCTTTGAAAATCTATCTACAACAACAAATATTGAGTCATTACCTCTTACTGTCTTTGGTAAGCCAAGAAAAAAGTACATACTGATGTCAATCCAAGGTTTCTTAGGAATAGCAATCGGTGTATACAATCAAGTATTCTAACTTACTCCTTTTGCAACTTGACAAATTCCATAACTTTTCACAAATTTTTGAACATCTTTGTACAACTGCGGCCAATAGTACTTTTCCTTGAGAAAATTCCATGTTTTATCAATGCCAAAATGTCCAACCAAACCACTACTATGTTTCTCTTTTATCAGATTAGTTCTCATTACTCCTCTCGGTATACACAATTGAATACCTTTAAACAACATACCTTCCTGAATGAAATATTCACCCCATTTAGTATCTTGTTGATCTTGAATAGGTGTTATGCACTTTCTCCGTGGCTCAGAAAAATCAGGGTCATTTTCATACAAACCTCTCATCTCATCAAAACCAAGAACTTCAATTCTCATCTCGGTCATCAAAGATCTTCTTCTACTCAATGCATCAGCAACTCAGTTAGTGACTCCACTCTTATGCTTTATCACAAATATATAACTCTGCAATTACTCAACCCATTTCATATGTCTCTGATTCAACTTATTCTAACTACCCAAATATTTTAAAGCCTTATGATCAGTATACAACACAAATTCACTCGGTATCAAATAATGTCTCCATTTCTTCAGTGATTGAACAATAGCATAGAATTCTTGATCATACATAGAATATTTCCTTCTAGCATCATTCAAATTTTCACTAAAGAAAGTAACAGGTTTACCTTCTTGACTCAACGTAGCTCCAATTGCACTTCCACTTGAAATACTTTACTGAAATCAGGTAATGCCAAATTAGGTAATTTAGCAACCTTCTGCTTCAGAGTCTCAAAACTTCTGTCAACTCCATGTGTCCACTTGAAATCTCTTTTGTCTCCTCTCATAGTCTCAGTCATAGCATTACAAATTGAACTAAAATTTCTTATGAACTTTCGGTAAAAACTTGCCAAACCATGAAATGATCCTACCTCACTAGCATTCATAGGTGTAGGCCAATTCAACATAGCTTCAACCTTTTCAGGACTCATCTTTAAACCATCAGCTAAAATAACAAATCCCAAATACACAATCTCTTCTTTCATGAATGAACACTTTTTTAGATTTATCAGCAACTTTTCCTCTTTCAATCTCTGCAAAACTTGTCTAACATGAAACAAATGTTCTTCTCTGGTCTTACTGAATATCAGAATATCATCAAGATATACAATCACAAACTTGCCCAATAATTTCTTCAAAACCTCATTCATCAACCTCGTAAAAGTACTCGATGCATTAGTTAAACCAAAGGGCATAACCAACCATTCATACAAACCTTCTTTTATCTTGAAAGCAGTCTTCCATTCATCACCTTCTCTGATTCTAATCTAATGATACCCACTTTTCAAATCAATCTTTGTGAAATACTTTTCTCCAGTCAAACTATCCATTATATCATCCATCCTCAGTATAGGAAACCTATACTTCACTGTTATCTTATTGATTGCTCTGGAATCAATACACATTCTCCATTCTCCATTCTCCATTCTTCTTTGGTGCCAATATAGTAGGTACTGCACAAGGACTCAAACTTTCTCTGATCAAACCTTTCTCCAACAACTCTTGAATCTATCGGTTCAATTCCTGATTCTTGGTAGGTGTCAACCGACGAGGTGCCTTATTCGGTAAACTGGCTCCAGGGATTAGATCCATACAATGATCAATGCTTCTTTTTGGTGGCAAACCATCAGGTACATTATCAGAAATGATATCACTATACTCAGTGAGTAACTTATCAATCTCCTCAGGGACATTATCCTTTGTTTTCTTACTCAGCTTGTTAGGAATCACAGTAAAACATACATCATTCCTCTTCAAAGAGTTAACAAACTTTCTTCCTTCCATCAAACAAAATTTCAAAGATGTGCAAACATTACTAATAGGTTCTTCCATCAATGGTAACAAGATTTGTTTCTTTCCATCAGCCACAATAGTATATGTGTTACACTATTTTTCATCATGCAAAATAATAGACAAATAGTAAGGGTGCATTTAGGTTCTTTCATTCAACAGTGCTTTTCAGGTTATGTGAATCAACATTTTTGTTATTGCATTCATATCAGATTGATAAATTGTACTCTAAGTATTGATCACATGTCAAAACTTTCAAATTCATAATTGATCATTACATTGTGCATATGATCTGAATGTAATTTACAAATGTTCATTCATACTTAGTATTTCTTATCAATAAATAGAGTACAAAGTGCAGAATAGAAAGAAGAGATAGGGTATGAGTGAGTCCTCTGCATTGCCTTGAAGAGTCTGCATCTCTAGAGCTGGTTATCATGTCTAATCCTAGTCCTCCGAGTCTTCATTCTGAGTCTGCATCTATCTGGTCCTAAGTCTTTAGGGGTTGTCCTGCATCAAGGTTAAAGGTTTGTTAGATCTGACTGGATCTAAGAAATGCAAAAAAGGAATGAGACATCATACATTATCAAATTCTTTCATGGCTGCATATATTTCTGATATTCAATGCAGTAACAAGATGAGCATGCACACAAAGTGAAAAGCGATGTTAAAGACAACTGTGCATTTTATGTTAGTGAGCACACCAGTGGTCTGATGGATGCCCAAAATTGACCATTGGGTCATGTTCACTAACATAAAGTGTTATTTTTTGCGCTTCAAGCTTAATAGAGAAATGCATGGTTCAAAATAGACTGATATTCTTCATAGTTGAGAATCAATAGAGATGCAGTACAATAAACAGTTTATGCTGCTCACAAAATCAGTATCATATTTAGATGTTATTCATTTTGCTGAAAAGATGTTTAAAGATCAAACATAGGAATACATGAATCTATTTGTGGGTGTTACGAGCCCGTGCTCGAACCCCATAAACAGATTATGTTGCTGAAAGTGAAATTTGTGCTATAATCTTGTCATATTTGAAAATCATGGATTTATTACAGAATATAAATATGTATTATAGTGCTCACTATGAAAATACTAGATGCACAAGCTGCCAGCAAGGAAAGATAATTAGACAGTGGTGTAATGCACGGATTCAGGTCTTATGAATGATACAAACTATCTGTGACAACTGCTACAGCATAGTATAGGCTTTGCAACAGGTTGTATACGTACAAGGAGAGTCGGTGTCATCTATTATTTGCAATATTTAAGATGCTATAAGATGTCAGAGATGAAATGCTACAGGTGAAACAAGCTATACAAATTATTCAAAACATTTGCAAAGTTCATATCATAGTAGATTAATTAACTATGCTAGTCACTAACAGAGCAAGCTTACGGTGTGCATCAAATAAAGAATTTTAATCACCCTTTACCAATAGTGGCCGCTAGCAAGGTGAACTGCAATTTCAAATAGTAGAGCAAGAAACAAATAAATGCCAGTTAGATGAATGTTAGCATCTAATATCAAGCCATGACTGCAATAATATAGTTCATGTTCACAAGATTGAATTAATGAAAATGAAGATAACCTATAGTTAGAACCCGCAACTGTTGCTGTGTGCTATAAATGTGTCACACTTCTATGGATCATTACATGCAAGGAAACTCAAGAATGAGCCCTCACAAATCAATCCATAGCTCCCTAGGCATGGAGTGCAAGGTTTTTTAAGAATGCTCTCAGCTAGAGCTATTTAGCCTATAAACTTGCTAGTAAACCATGCAATGGGAGATTCAATGAAGACAAGGGAAAGAATGCCAATATCCTCAAGAATCAAGAATGAAAATGCAATGCAAGCTAGTTTAAGAATGGAAATGCAAGCTAAACTATGGAAATGAAAGATGAAAGTATTACAAAGCCTCCTAGTTAAACTAGATGAATTAATCTAAAGCATAAAGGAAATCTAAGCTAAGAATGCCATGAAAATGAAGCTACTATGCAAGAAATGAAATCTAACTATGAAGCAAGAAAGCCATGATGATGCAAGAATGAAGACAAGAAGATAGAGTGTTGATGAAGATCTAAGATGAATGCCAACAATGCTCCAAATCTTCAAACCCTAGATGCAAGAATGTCTCCAAAAGCTCCAAGATGACCTAGAAAACCTGTAGCATAACAATAGCATAAAAAGTTGGGGCTCTAGAATGAAGAAGAGAGCTCTTCTTTTATAGGAAATGAGGAGGAATGGACCATGAAGATTAAGAGGAAAAAGATTTAATCAACGGTGGAGCTTAAAAGAGGAGAAATCCATGTGCACAAGTATCCTCCAATAGGAAAATAAGAGTTGACTTTTGTGTCCATATGAGACAAAAAGTGCTTTTTCCCTTTTTATAAAATAAGAATAATGCTTTATTTGTGCAACTTAGGATAAGAGGAAAAGTGGGGGCTTTTTATTTATTAAAAGGGGAGGAAATATTTCTTTTAATAAATAAAGACTTAGGATAAGATGGTTAGCCCATAGAAAATAATCGAATAAATGATAGAGCTAGGATTTGATCAAGAACAAGTAATTGATGATTTAGCAAAAGGGGCTAATAGTCTAGATGACCATTTTTAGGTGTATACAGTTGCTAGGTTATAAGCATGAAGCTCGCAATTTTACAGCAGTCGCAAAATGTCATACATGGTAAGATGTATTCACAACTTGCAAACAAAAGTGTGTTGAGCAGTTTTCAGTTCAATACTTTCAAACCCATATATGGTAAATAACAAATAAACAACAGTTGAGCTCAAAGAAATGCATGGAGCCACGGTTAAAGCTATAGTAAGAATAGTTCAACAACTATACAGTTCAACAAAGATATATAAACAATGAAGGCCGTGAATCATGGTGTAGGCTCGTGGTCAATACAAATCAAAAAGAGAAGAACTTCCAGTGTATCCGAGTTTATGCAAGGTGAGTTATGAGTTACAGTTTAAAGTGTTGAACATTTAGCTGAAAAGCAAGCATCATAATACACCAGTCTTTTGACTGTTGAAACAAAGATTTAACTGTGACTCTTAACCGTGACTATACAATTAAAAAAAAAACCCTCAAGAAAGCATATCTGGGTTTGTGCAAAGAAAGAAATAGTCATATCTTTAAAGTACCAGTGAACGGATTGAAACAATAGTGGAGAGCCCACGTTTTGCTCTAGGTTTCAATTTCATTGCATTACATTGCATGAAGATAAACAAAGAGGTCAAATGAATGAACTTATGGTTTGATCAAGCTTGAGTATGTCTCAATGCTGAGTTCTCTAGTTTGAGTCGAGCATCAGTATACAATAAACAGTGATCTCCAGTACAACAGTGAGCGATTTTCGGCAAGGTCAAGCTTTTTCATGGTGATGTCAAGCATTCTCAGTAGTTTTTGAACCCTTTCCAATATGTTAGGGTTTTCATTTTCCCCAAATTTGCTATGAAGAATGAGATATCAAATGCCGAGAAGCAAATGGAGATAATGAAATTTGGGATCTGCCAAGTAGAACAGTGTAGTCAATGCATGACAGTGCCAGCAAAGCTTTGAAAACTGAACATGCCACCTATTACTCTCGAGACATGTGTCTACAAGTGGATTGAGTCTTGTCGACTCTCCACTTTGTATAATTTCATACTTAGATTTTTATCTAAGTTTAGAGTTTAGGCTTTTTAGATTTATGTCTAAAAGTTATTTTCTTTTTATATTTTAATATTAGTCTTTTCTAATATTAAAATTAATAATGTTTTGGCAATTATCATTTGTAAAAGGATTTAATTCCTTTATATAAGCCAAAAATGAGGGAGAGGGCATTTTTTAGACTGAGATCTTTTAAGCTTAGTTTAGTGGCACATTTTTGGGCACATTTCTAGGCTAAATTAAGGAGCTTTGATTTTTGGATTTGAGGCTAGGTTAGCTTATAAAATTGATTTTTGATAATCAATTTGGGGTTGTAGATTTTGGAGAGAGGACATTTTAGTGAACATATCATTCCTAGATGCTTCGAAGGCCATTTTTGTAATCATCTTGTCAGATTTTTGAAAGAAATGAACTAGATTCTTTGACTCCCATTGTGTGTACTTGTTTTCAATATCAAATCTTGCTTCATCTTTTCTAGCAAGTGTTAAAATTGGTTATTATCTGAAAGAAGTGAATGAAATTATGTTCCTTCTCAATAAAATTAGCTGCCCCTAGGCCTTGCATGAGAAATGTATGTTGTTAATTCTCCAAGCTGTTTGTGGTAGAACCCTGATAGCATGAGTTTATTAACCTATATGTTGAACAGAGAATCAGATTGTTAAAGGTATTCATTTGTGAGTCATAATTGAAATTCATCTTTTTGAGAGGTCTAAATCAGTCATTGGTGTATCACCCTATCTTTTTAGTTCTAGTATTCTTTTCCTTTTTCCCAATAGTTACAAGATCAGGAAAGTGATATTCCATATTTTAAAGGAACCGGCCTAGAATCCAGAGATTCCTCTTCATTCATAGTCTACCCACAGCTACGAGAGGTTTCCATTGTCAGGATAGAATTGTTGTTAGCCTTAATGTCTGATGTAAGGTAACAATTCTAAGCCTGAACAATACGTATGTAATCTCCCATCATATATAGCATGTCTATCATATTGCCAAGGTCTACCCAACAAAATATGACAACAATCCATAGGCATGATATCACATAACACCTTATCATAGTACTTTCCAATCTTCAAATTCACATAACATTGTTCACTTACCAAGATTGTATGCTCATCTTTGATCCATGAAATTTGATAGGGCTTTGGATGTACCAACCTTTCCAACTGCAATTTTGTGACCATCTCTTCAAATGCCAGGTTCTCCGAGCTACCACTATCAATGATTACCTTCCAAACTTTGTCAAAAACTCTACATCTGGTCTTGAACAAACTTTTCCTTACCAGATCTTCCTTCTTGCTTTCATTCCATAGTGCTCTCCTTACCATCAAGTTATTTTCTTTCTCAGGTTCATTCGGTGACTCTTCTTGCACCAAAGCATTTCTACTGCTACCAACCTTCTTACTAGCTTGTGTACATTCAAAATATATATGTCTTTCTTCTCCAAAATTGTAACAAGTTCCTCAGAAACTTCCTCTACCATAACCACCTTGGTAGTTACTACCTCTGCCTCTAGAACTTTCACCTTTCCACTTGATCTTACCTTTGTCCAGATTTGTCTTTTCTAGTTCAAATCTACCATTTTCACCATTAGATCTACCTCTTCCTCTAGGGAATCTACCACCTCGACCTCTTTGTCTGTGCTCATGTCTCTTATTCAATTTATCTGTGGCCTTCAAAGCAAATTGATAAGCCTCTTCAATGTTCTCCAATTTGACCATACTAATTTCCTCTTGGATGGAAACTCTCAAACCATTCAAGTATCTACCAATTATTTCCACATCATCTTCATCATGTCTAGATCTGATATCTAATCTGTAAAATTCCTCAGTATACGCTTTTACTGAGCTATCTTTCTATCTCAAACTTTGCATTCGCCGAACTAGGTTAATCTAATAATCACAAGGTAAGAACTTTCCTTTCAATTTGTTCACCATTTTACTCCATACCTTGATTTTTTCTTTTCCTTTCCTTTCTCTATCCAATTGCAGATGTTCCCACCATAGGTCTACATGACTTTTCAACTTTTTGCTTGCAATCTTCACCTTCTTATCCTCAGGAATGTTTTCATATTCAAAATACTTTTCCATCTCGGTGATCCAGTCCACCAATTCATCAAAATCCATCTTTCCACCATACTCAGGAGGATTGAAATGTGGTGTTGAATTCAAACTTGTCAAAGCCTTCAAAAATATTTCTTCTCCTTGATCCATAACAGGAGCAGGTTCTGCATTCACCTGTTCTTCTTCAATTTCATCATCACTAACATCTTCAAGATGTCTGCCTCTTCTCTGGGTTGTTTCTACTACTTCTAATCTAGCAGCAATCTATCTTAGCATATCTACCAATCCTGAATCTGCATCTCGCCTCCCATGAACCATCTAGACAACCCTTTGCAATTGCAGGTCAGATCGCAATCTACTACCCCACAAAAATTCAACTAGGGCTTCAAGAGGAACCTTCAAACCTAGATCAAGATCTCACCTTGCTCTGATACCACCTAACACAAGGCAGGGATGCAAGAGGGGCCAAAGGATGGCACACCCTAATGATCCAAGCCTGCAACACACATGTGGAAGCAACAAACAACAATAGTGAGAGAGAGAATGCCAGATCTTTCATATATTATCA